>JAQIBA010000086.1:267752-361285 GCA_028293925.1 Brueelia nebulosa
TACACATAGATGTATTCTTTAGGAAGTAGAGAAACGGAAAAAACCTCTCCGGAGCTCAGGTGACGCCGTTGTTTAGAGTTATTCGTAAAACTAACTTTTTCAAACTTTTTCAAACTTTTTCAAACTTTTTTCTGTACTCCCAAATGCACCAAAAATCGAAATGTGATTAATTAAAACAAAATACACATAGATGTATTCTTTAGGAAGTAGAGAAACGGAAAAAACCCCTCCTGAGCTCTCCGGTTGCCTTTGTTCATTTTTAGTCGGTAAACTTTGCAAAGTGATTTGATTTTTCGAAGTTGGCTACTCTGGAAACTTATTTCGCGGTAATTTCACTAAAGATAATGTTTTAAATCAACATGATGAACGATGAAGCCTTTATTTCAAATTTAGAAGAATTAATGGTACTTATTAAATCCGAAAAATTTGATAAGACTGATTCTCATTGCATATCGTCAAATGTACCGAAAAAGTGTTTAAGCGAGCCGTGCATTGTAGGAGTGGATGAAGCTGGCCGTGGACCGGTATTAGGTATTACTATATTTACATCGGGGCATTGAGTATTCACTTTATTTTACACTATTTCTGCTTCCAGGGCCTATGGTGTATGCTATCTGTTACTGCCCAATAAGTACAGCAGATATAATTAAAAATATAGGTTGTACGGATTCGAAAGCATTAACAGAGAAAAAAAGGGAAGAAATATTCGGTTTGATTAATAATAGTAATGATGACATTGGTTGGGCAGCCGATATTATTTCACCCAGTTTAATTAGTAATAAAATGCTTAAGAGGTAAATTAACAATAGTCTATTTATTAGTCCTGCAATCCCTCTTTAAAAGTCAAACAGTTTCGAACCTAAAATTTGGAATTTTAAGTGAATATTACAATATTTGTATAAATGTTCTTACTCTCAATTGTATATCATTTATTATTTCATTAATATTGTTTTTAAATATAAAGATAATTTCAGTGATGTGTATTATTTCATTACAGGAGAAAGTGCTCATTAAATGAAATAGCTCAAAATTCCACAATTCAACTACTCAAAAGTATTTTGGCAAAAGGTATTGATGTAACTGAAATTTATGTGGATACAATTGGGCCACCTGCGAAATACCAAGCAAGTAAAATTTAATTTTATTATCATTTAATAGGATTTCAGTTCTTCTACACTGAGCTCTAAAGCAAAAATTAATTTCTATTATTAAAGTTAATTTTATTGAAGGTTTATATGAGAATTTTTTTAAGGTACAAATACATTTTCACAAAAAGTACTTAGGAAACTTTTAATTGAATTAAATGCAAGTGCATCATATCATAAGTGAGGGCTCTCTTCATACACCCAAGTTTATTTATTTATGGTTTTTTCTCAGATTTATTTAAAATTTGAAGAGTAAATTACATTTTCAATGTCTCACCCTACTAAGGCCAACATTCTTAGAGCATCAGAAATGAAGGCGTCATTAAAGTTATCCAGTGGAAGTCCAAAGTTGGATGAAAGCTTACTTGGGGGTCTGCCAGTGAAAGGAATAACAGAAATCTGTGGTGAGAGTGGCAGTGGAAAAAGCCAAATTTGCATGCAGTTGGCACTGACTGTTCAGCTCTCTGAAGATTTGGGTGGTTTGCATGGAGGTGCTATATACATATGCTCAGAAGAGCCTTTCCAGTCAAAACGTCTTCATCAAATGATTGAAGCATTCAAAGTGAAGCCCCAAACTCCCATAGAATACAGCAATAACATATACATTTTGCATGTGGCTGATTATGGTTCTCTGGAGAGCAACTTCAAAAACATATTTCATTTGGTCAAGAGCAGGAATATCAAACTATTGATTTTGGATAGCATAACTGCACTTTTTAGAGGGAATCCCACAGAAGGGGGAGGGCGTAAACGGGCAGCTGATATGAGGAAAATCGCGAAAACTTTTTATGAACTAAATGGAAAATATGGAGTGATGATTGTGTGTGTCAATCAAGTTAGTGAATCTTTTGCTGGTGAAAAAGGACCAGTACCAGCTTTGGGTTTGGCTTGGGCTAATTTGGTGACAACTAGAATTCAGTTGAGGAAAGAACAGACACACAGGATTTTGGAGGTTGTTTTCTCTCCTGAAATTCCTCACATGGAAATACAGTTCGGAATTAATGAAGGTGGAGTAGAAGCCTTCTGACATAAACTTGGGACAATAAATGCAGTGCTTGATTGCAAAAGTGCACTAATTTATATGGAATAAAATAAATTTCAATTGAATACAAATCATACAGTTTTTTATTAAATTAAATTGAATGCCTTTTTTAAGGTAATTATAAATTCTAGCTTATAATATATGACAAATCGAACTCTATTTTTAAAATTTCAATTGTTTGAAGTAAATACATAAAAAAAGGAAAATATCAGTAACGCTATTTTGCTTTTTGTTTTAGAGTATGCTTTCCCGACTTTTTCCAAAGTGCAAAATAACTGTTGAAAAAAAAGCAGATTCTTTATATCCTGTGGTTGGCGCAGCGAGCATTTGCGCTAAGGTAATAAGAGATAGCGTCGTCCAAAACTGGAAATTTCCCGAAATGATTGACATCTCCGAGAACGATTTTGGAACCGGTTATCCCGGTGGTGAGTTGTCTTAAAGTTATGAAAAACACACTGTTAAAATGTTTATCGCTTCCAGGCCATTCATGCTTTTTTTGCAGATCCCAAAAGCAAACAGTTTTTAGCAGAAAATAAGAACAATGTCTTTGGGTTTCCTAACTTGGTACGCTTTAGCTGGTCAACGGCGGAGAAACAGTTAGAAGAATCAACCCAAGTGGAATGGTGGGTTTTAAATGCCTATTTATCCATAAAAGTGCTTAGTTTCTTATAATTTTTTGTTTTTAAGGGATCTAATATTTCTGGTTATCGCTGTACGTGTTGTTTAGCCATTTATTTTAATCAGAAGTCTTATCGCCTTTAAAAGGCTGTAGTAGAGGTTGGCTCATCTGATAAGTTTGTATCTCCAGAACGAAATTTCGCAAACCAATCTTCAACAGTCTGTTCAGTTATTACTCCCTCACCGTAAACACTGCATATTTTTTCGGCTGTCGCCTTTGCACTATTGCCTTGTTTAAATTCCCTAAGCATTACATGACGAATATGCATTCCTTGACTCTCCATTTCAGATTTAAAAAAACAAACAGTTTAACATAAAGTGTACCGCACAAAACCGTTGACAAAAGATTAACGAAAGCCTCGTCTTGGAAGTGAAAACAAAAACTTGTTGTCATGGCAACCCATAACGGTTAGATACAAAAAATAGAATTTATTTAACATCTAATAAATGTTGACTTAGCCTACATAATAATTTGCAATTTGAAATTTCGTAATTCATAATGATTTATTTAAAAAGATTGACGATAAGTAATATTTTACTATTATATAAAATGAGTTAATCGGCAAATATACTAATCAAAATATTTTGTAAAACAGGGAAGAGGAAAACGACGGAGTCAAAGCAAAAGGCAAAATTTCAAATTTTTTTAAGGATCTGACCAAAAAAGGAGAAGTGAAACATCGGTCGGTTGGAAAATTTTTTAAAGAAAGATCGCTAACCGCCGTAGACAAATTTTAAAATATCTGAATGCATAATCAAAGTGTACAATCTCAATCGCATTTTCGAAATGATTTTCATTTAGTTGTCGTGATGGAAAAAACAAAGTTTTTGAAGTCATACATTCTAAAATTTTTCTATACCGAAGGTTCCAATCACCGGGTGAAAACAACCCATCTTTTTTATTAATTTTAAGTTAATCAAAATGAGTTTTCAGATTTTGTGAGATAAAAATATAATTTTTATAAATTATTTTAAGTTTGGGTTCTTTATTATTGGAAAAATTACTACATAGTAAAATTTTTTCCCACAATCATTTTCTACATCACCTCTTTTTCATAAAAAAACCGTTTTTAACGGTTTTCGAATGTTTAAAATATAACGTAACGAGTTTGGCATTGCATTGTGGAAAAATAGGGTTTTCCTATGAAAGAAATTACGAAAACTTTCCTCATAAAGAGGTTCTTTCAATTAAAAATAGAATTAACGGTCATTGGGTCAAAACCTTTTATAAAAGGCGGGAAAAAATTATGACTGGTTTTTGCTGTCGGAATTTCAGAAACTGTTTAACGAACTTCAGTTCAAAATCGAAAGGCATTGTCGTGATTTAAATGTGATGCTTTCGGGTTTTGTTTATTAATTAAAATATAAAGTGGTGTTGAACGAATGCCGGAAGGATAATTTGCGTAAAATAATTTATCTTTTCTGGCTCTTCTGAGGTCACGATAAGCCAAACTATAAAAAATGAGACCTCGAATCCTCCGAATGTAGTTCAAACAAACAACTGGTCATATATAATCGGGGACAGCGGACATTGTTTGCAGGTAATTTTCTGGAGTGGAAATACGAGATTTGGTTGTCTCGCGTTGGATTTAATTTACACTTGGGATAATCACAATCCGGGATTTTTATTAATAAATCCTGAACGTTACGTTCAAAGTTTAAAAGGCATTCAATTAACCGTTTGACCGCATAAATAAAGATAATTAAATTCTTGTTCACTGAATATTTAATTAACCAAAGACGTTGCGACTCAACTCATTGTTTGTGAGTGAAATAGATTAAATGACATTTGCACAGTGATGGAAGTATTATGCATTTATTTATAATCTGTTTCGCTTTTTTTATTTATTAGGAAATTGTAATAGGTTATCTTGAATTTGCCCTGGACACAAAAATGTATAATGCTTTCTGAATTTTTAATTATTGAATCCTGTTCATTAAAAAAATGGTGGATGATTGAATTTATTACTTTGTTATAGTGAAAATGACGGATTTCAAGTTTCAACCACCTGCCCCCATTCCTTCAAAACAGTTGCTGGAAGGAGGAGATGCCCTGGCCTTCATTCGCCCTGATGGACCCAGCAGATGCACATGGAAACCTGGCTCAGACCTCACAGGTGCACCACACAATTTTCAGCCTCATTTGGAGAGGTCAAAAATATTGCCCAATGTACTCCATGCTGTTGGGAACACTCCTTTAATTCGCTTGAATAACATTCCCAAAAGTTTTGGAATCAAATGTGAAATATGTGAGTAGAATCAAATAACAGTTCCTCCTGGATTGGATAATTTTGGCTGAAAATTTTGATTTATTTTTCAGTGGCCAAGTGTGAGTTTTTTAATCCTGCTGGGAGTGTGAAAGACAGGATAGCCATCAGAATGATAGAGGATGCAGAAAAAAGAGGACTTCTCAAGCCAGGGGACACCATTATAGAACCAACCTCTGGAAACACAGGTTCTTAGTGTTTATTTTTTTAGACCTAACTGAAGGGAATTTTAAGGAGTTTCATTATTCAGTAATTGTATAAATTCATTTTATTATTTCTAGAAATGGAGTCCTTTTAAAATTGAAATGAAGAAGGTGGATGAAGAGGTATTTTTAAGTAAAGATTGTATTGTTTGAAGTCCACTAAAATTCATAAGTAATTTTTTTAATTAGTCTTTGCTTTCACTTTGAATAATTTAGAGCAATTTTTTGCTTCTAAAAATCTTATTTTAGACTAGCATTGAGTATTGCTTGATTATGCAGATTAACCCCTTACATTCTTGAGAATCTTATAAATAAATTCTTGAACTGCATAAAAATACATTCACTTAATTTTAAAAAACTGCATAACAAGAACTCATAATAAAAAAATCCACAACTCTGAATTTATTAGTTATAAAAGAATAACTTTGGAAAAAATATTGCAAAAAAGACAAGAAAATTCTGCATTTACAACTGATTTATTAATATAAAATAATACCTACTAATTCAGACTAAAAAGTAATTATTTTGTAATGTATAAAACTTGTGTTTGTAGTGTTTTCCAGTACAGAGTATCATTTTCATTTTTCATAACAAAAATCCTTTTGCACTGTAGAATAACATGCTAATTTTTTAAATTTCCACTATAATGAGAATGATTTGTGACTTTATATTAAACCTTTGCTTCTTTATAATTGTTAAAATTTATTAAACAGTGGTCAGTAGAGATAATATGGTTTTTTTTTATTTGACAGGACTTGGTTTGGCCATGAGTGCGGCTGTCAAAGGATATCGTTGCGTCATCGTCATGCCCCTGAAAATGTCTAACGAGAAAGTCGACGCCCTCAGAGCTTTGGGTGCTGAAATCATCAGAACACCAACATCCGCTTCATTCGATTCGCCTGAAGGGCTCATAGCAGTTGCTCAAGAATTGTGTAAACAAATTCCAAACTCAATTATTCTTGATCAGGTATGTCCGTTTGGACGTTTCTTTGAGACTGTTACTATTTACGAGAGGAAAAGCAGAGGAAGTGATTCCAAGCTTTTCCATCACGGCTTCTACCACGCTCCCTGAAAGAATAAGATCAAGATGATTTCTCAACATCTTGTTTTTGTGATGGATGAGAAATTCATCATTATTTTTTAATTTCAGTACCGGAATTCGTTCAACCCCATCGCCCATTACGAGCACACAGCACAAGAGATCATAAACCAGTGCGATGGGAAAGTTGATGTCGTAGTCTGCGGAGCAGGAACTGGAGGAACCATTTGTGGCGTTGGAAGGAAAATAAAAGATGTTCTGCCTTCTTGCAAAGTGATCGCAGCGGATCCATTGGGCTCGAGTTTGGCTTCTCCCGAGAAACTTAACGAAACGGACGTATCTTTCTACGAAGTGGAAGGCATCGGTTATGATTTCATTCCAACGGTTTTGGGTAAGACTCACAATCGACTTATATAAGTCTCTTAAAATAAATTTCTGATTAATTTACTTTTCACTGCAGATCGTGCGGTGGTCGACAAATGGTACAAGACCAATGATAAAGACTCCTTAACCATGGCAAGACGACTTATTCGGGAGGAAGGACTTCTCTGTGGTTAGTATTTAATTTGTTCAAATAATGAATTTATATCAATAAAGGAATTCGTCATTGCTTACATGTACTACTTCAGAACGTATAGGGCTGGTACAACAAGGATTTTGTTTAGTTATACCCACTTATTTATAGTAAATACTTTATTTTAAGGGGGAAGCAGCGGTTCGGCTCTGTGTGTGGCCATAGAAGCAGCAAAAACGATGTCTGAAGGGCAAAGGCTCGTCGTTTTACTGCCAGATGGAATGAGAAACTATATGTCGAAATTCATCAGCGATCCTTGGATGAAGATCAGGGGTTTCAAAGGCGTAGATGATCATAGTAACTTATGGTGTGTTCTCTAGGGTTCCTCTTTTGAATTAGAATTTGTCATTGAGGAGAAGACTTGCAACTTGATTAAAATTGAACTGTTCCAAACATTTAAACTTTGTTGTATTGCTGTCAGTTTAATGTATGAAATAATCTTGTGAATTTCATCAGGTGGGCGCACCTCCCTGTGAGCAGTCTGGAGCTAAGAACGCCAACAACTGTACCTTCTTCATTGAGCTGCAGAAACGCAATTAGAAAGATGAAGGAGGATGGACAAGATCACGTTTTTGTGAGCAAAGAGGGGTAAGCGAAAGTTGAAAAATCGCTGGTAAAAGACCAACGGAAATTTCCTCTCTTTAGTGAAAACAAATTCTTTATGGCAACCCATAACGGTTAGACACAAACGACAGAAGGAAGTTACGAATGATTCGACCTTATATTTAGGCTTTTTCCTAATAGTTCAGATAATTTTATAGATAACGATTTATATTTCATCAGGCAAATCATAGGAGCAGTGACATCGTCCAAAATCCTTTCATTCCTCACGGAATCAAAATGCGGTTTAGAAGATGCGGTTGAAAAAGCCGTAGACCCGGTCAGGGAGGTGGACACGAACGTTCCCTTGGCCAGGGTTTCTTTCATCGTTCAAAAAGAAAAGCTGGTTTTGGTGGACAGCCAGAAAATGAGTAAGATAATTTTTAAGTTTTGTGGGTGATGACTACAGCAAATATCACGACGCTCGCACTTTTTTTCAGACGGAAACGCAGATGGCTGTGGAATCTCGAAGAAATACACGACAGCAGAAGACTTACTGGAATTCATTTGTAAATCTCCCAGAAGTTGAAGATGACTCGGGAGAATTTAAATTTGGCTGATCGGTTTTGGTTTTTGGAGAAATCAGGTGAATCTCATTTGCATAATTCGTTTTATAAAACAAATATATCAATAATTATTTTTTAGTAGGGAATCGTTTAACGTTCTAAAAAACTTTCTGAAATTTTGAAAGTGCTATTAAAAGAGTTCATAAATGGCTATCATTTGGAAAACATTGCTCTTTTTTCATAATAAATTTAAAGTTAAAAATACAGAAATCAACACAGAATATAATTATTAGGGAATGATAAAATAGAAAGGAAGAAATTCTTTGAAGTGTGCAACAAAAAATGTCCACATATCTGAAAAGAAAGAGATTGTCAATCTGATATTAGAAATACTTAGAAAATAAACTCATTTATAAATATATTATAGCAGTCTCTATTACTTATTGTTTGAGAAGGTTGTTAACAAATACAATTTACAAAACCATTCTGTAACCACAAGAATTACCCTTCTGAGCCATAAACCAAGAGAAAATGATAAATTAACTGAAAGTTGGGAGGTGCACATAAATACAAATGGAATTGTTCAATTACACCAATCACAAATGTTCAGTTCAATCCTACATAAAAAAGATGTATGCAGTATAAAAAATACATCAATGCAATATTCTGACCATGAAAATAACACATCAATTACATTTAAGGTACAAACTATATACAGAAATATACAATCACTGATTAGTCCTGATTATTTTGTATAAAGAAACAAGGAGGATAATTCAGGGTAACTGAAACTGTTGCATTTGTTCTGGATAAGCATAGATAACTGTATCTGCACCTGAAGCATCTGGCAAGACTCCTGTGTCTGGAAAAAAGAAAAATTTATCCTACTTAAATAAGGGAGGTTTTAAACTATGAAAATCTCAACTGTTGTGTAATTTTAGGAAAAACTGAAATTTGTACACTTACTGAACACCTTACTTTCATATATTTCTTCTATGGTGGGTCTGTCACCCTTTGTTGCCTCTCTGTATTTCTGAAGGTAAATTTTTAATGGCTCAACATAATTATCAAACCCTGAAAGAATAACCACTAATCAACAACCACTGAAATTTTGGATTTTATTTGAGCAACATAATCTTTTACTAACCTAAAGTTGTCATGGCAAACAATATGTCTTCACCATTTATGGTTTTTCTTTTTTCCATGTGACACCTATCGCTGGCTTCACTTGTTATAAAGGATATGAATTCAGAAACACATTCTTGGACACACTCTCTTGCATCTTTAGCAATCTGCAAAAAATGCAGCATTGTCAAAAGTGATACCCCAAACATCCTTTGATGCTGTTTTTAGTATATATTCCTTACCTTCCCCAACTCAGGAACAGCTTTTTTCATAATTTTTGCGACATTTGCAATTGGAAGGAATCTGTCCTGTTCCCTGAGAGGAGCTCCGATTTTTTCTTTGTTTTCATTGACATCATCGTCTGTATTTTCAGCAGATAAATTCCCGTCGACATCATCTGAAACGAAAACAATGGTAAATGTCCCATTTATGAATAGAAGAGCAGCCGAATAAACACATACCTTCTAAATCATCCGCGTGCACCATATAAGCACCGTCAGCTAAAAATGATGCCCCTAAATCGTCTCCGCTTTCAGCAGCTTCCATAAGGCGAATCATAAACAGGTAATGTTTGCTCACAAAATTTCAAGAGTAAACAGTGGTTTATTATTAGAGAAATTGAACAAAAAGCCTTTCTTATAATTATAGATCTGCAAATAAACATCCAATAAAACCGTTTTTTAAAGAATAAAAACTCTACTTTTCATTAAAAAATGAAATAATTAATATAAAGAATCCCTTACGTCTTTCACTCAGTACAATTGGTGTTTTGAAATCGAAAATTCTGGAATCTCCTAATCGCAGCAAATACTTCGTGAATAATTGCTATAATCAAAAGTACATCCATAGAGAAATAATTCAATGGCGCCGGTTCAAATACTAATGGCACGGAATATTACAAAAACTTAGACATTAATTTAAGGCCTTCGATTATTTATTTTATAGCATTGTTATAAACTTTAAATTAGTGTCAAATAAGTATGCATTATACTTTTGTACACTACTATTTTTGTTATTTTCTATTTCATTATCAGTTTTGTTTAAAATTATTTGGCTTTAATGAGGTGTATTGAACATGACTGTATGAAATGGTTTCATATAATGTAAGCAAAAGCGAAACTTTAATAAATATAATTTTGGAAATTCTTTAGTAGGTTTGCATACAACTGAGTAGAAGAATTTGCCCGGAAACAGTCGGTTACTCCATATTTTGTTCTGACAAAATTTCCATAGAGCTTTTAAACCTTTCATTAACAAATACAATTCAAAATAAGATCAACGATTTTTCACTTTAATTTTTAGTAATTGTTCCACGACTCGTCTCACTTTATCAACTTCTTCAAAATGAACATGCCGAAGCCTTTTGTTAAGAAAAAAAGCCAAAGCTCCATGAAGGGCAGTGGTACCTCTTTCAATGAAAACACCAAAAAAAGCTGTATAAACTTGGAAGATCTGATGCAGTTTGAGGCTGCGAGACAGAGGGCCATGGCCCAAATGGCTCCGGGTGAACTCGATAAGCCTTTCCCTGGTTTTGTCTCTCACAGAATCTTTATTAATCACGTCGACAGTTTCAACGGATCTTATTTTGTCAAAGTAAATTACTATTTAAAAATTATCTTTACCTTTAGAGCAAACCGCTGCAGTGCAATCGCGTTGTAGAATTAGTTTTTCTATACTTCTTTAAAGACAGAGTAACGACTGTATCCAGCCTAATTCATCCTAAAATATTTGCAGTATTTAGTCAATGTTACGAGGGAACTTGAGAAAGAGGGTGAGGCCGGCGACGAAAATTTCGAGGGAAGCAGGAAAAAAAGCGAAGACGACGAGGAGAGCATTAGGGCCGATGAAGACGACGAAGAGGAGAAATTCGAGGATGAAGAAAATAGCTCGAACACTGAGCTGGAAGAAGGAAAATTCAGCGATTCTTACGAAATCATGGGTTCGTTGGAGTTCTACAACAACCCGAAGGCAAGTGACACTCTGCTTCGTTCAACCCCACGACCTAATCGGCTTATATTTTGTAATTTGTGCAGTATAGAAGACCGGAAGGGTTGACAGAGCTGTTAGATAAGGAAAAGAAGGCTGATTTTTTGGATAAAGTGCTCACCTGTGGTTTTATCATTTACGACATCACGTCGGATTTGTACTGTCACCCGAAGCAGATAGAAGAAGCCAAATGGGTGCTCGAAAGTCTGTGTTTTTCATGATGATTGCAAAATTGTTTTGGAGGAGGCATTCGTTATTATTTTGTTACTTTTCTCATTCAGGTATAGCCAAACGCCTCGAGGGGCTGGAGAAGTTTCAGCCGAAAACTTTTTCCAAGTATACACACTGTCGGACTTTTATTCTCATTTCCACTTTGTTGACATGGGCGAAAACAAAACCCATAGATCCTGTAAGTGTACCTGAATTTTCAGAAATCCAAATTCTGGAAATTACTCACGAGTCGACCTAATGTTTAGGTATGGTAGGTCTTTCTTAAAGTAGTTCCAACAGCAATCAATAAAATTAATCTCACCTGCAGGAAGACCCCAGCCTTCCACACACCGAAAGAGATTACCGAAAGCGAAAACCGCACCCTAACTACAAAGTTCACTGCGAGTTGGAAAAGCGAGTGATCGAATTGGGTAAAAAGGTAATTACCAGGTTTGGACCGTTTTCCATAACGAATATACAACAGTCTTTTTGTTTTAGTATCCGAACCATTTGAGAACGATTGTGATCGGCTCTGGAATCCCTTACGGGTACGAAGAAGACGTCCTTCATTTCTTTTTCAAAATGGCCTGGAAAGGAGCTCCTTTCCTTCCGATTTTCAAACCTGGATCGAACCTAATTCCCGTCATCCACATCGATTCCCTGGCTAGTGTCGTACATAACGTCATCGAATACTTCCCTCCGAAGTTTAAATACATAATCGCGGCAGACCCGCATTCGGTGACACTCAAACAAATAGCAAAGGTCAGTTCTGCGGGATACCATTTTTGGTTCTTTGTCAATATTATAACAGTTCCCGGACGTTCAGTTATATACAATTTGTACTTAATCTGTTCGTAAAGATAAGTAAAATTCCAATTTAAGTCCATTAATAAAAACTGTTTTTTTTTGCTTTCAAGCTTTTGGCTACAAACCTCGGAAATGGGAAAACCAAAATGGTGGACAAAGAAAACGCTTTTCTTTACCCGGAAATCAAAGTAATTTGATTTTTTCGGTTCCTTTTTTAAATTCAACCCGTTGTTTTCTAAATAATTATGGGTTTACTCAACAGCAAAGGAATTACGACATGCTGTCCTGTAATCTTAACCTCGCGCCGGGATACATCATGGACCACATGGTTGTCAGGTGGGGCACAGATCTCCCATTCACGGAGAACATCGCCAGACTCATAATGGAATTCAAAACGTCCCGAGGACTGTTGGTAACATTTTCTTTCCTTTGATTTCGACCTTTGAGAAACCACTTTCTGCAGATCCCGTCTAATAACTGTTATTCTGCCTCAGCCGATCAAGATCTTCATTCACGGACCTCCAGCGAGCGGAAAGACGTTCATGGCCAACCGCTTATCCATCTACTATGACATTCCTCACTTGCACGAGAAGGGACTCATCGAGGAAACCATTAAGACGCTGGTGAGTGCGACAGACGGGGGAGAACGCTGCTGACATTTCATATAATGATTCTTTCAGAAAGAAAAGATAGAGGCTGCCAAAGAGAAAATGATACAAGCCGAAGAGAAGGCGAAGCAAGAGAACATCGAAATCGAAGGCGATGAGGCCGCTGAGGAGGAGGAAGAAAGCGAAGACGAGAAAGAGGAGAGTCTGGAAGCGCTTCAGGAAAGTCTGAGGGAAATCGAGGAAAACATAGAGAACAGTGAAAATGGCAAATTGAACGATGATATTGTTCTAAGGTCGTTCGGAGTCGATCATGTTGTCATGGCGGCCTTTTCGGGGTGACTGACGACTCGACTTTTCAGGCTTTTCAAGGAGAAGCTTTCCTCGAACGATTGTAAAAACAGAGGCTACGTCATTGACGGTTATCCAGAGACGATCGAGAACACCAAGATTCTATACGCCCCCGTTGAGGGGGAGGGAGAGCCCACAGAAGAGGACGAGGAAACGCAGGGAGGAGACGTGTCTCTACTCTGCAATATGGCCATAATGCCAGGTGAGAATAATTTTCAAGATAAATAGTTGGAAGAAATCTCACCATTTAATTGAACACTTTTACACGGTTAAGAATATTTTTTTGTCACTTTCAGCTTTTGTCGAGAGTTTTGACGCCTCGGACGAGTACTTAATCAACAAAGTGATCAAAATGCCGGGATCTAAAATGACGCAGTTCGACGAGCACGATATGTGTCGTCGCTTAACTGAGTTCAGGTTTGATTAAGGGAGAGGGACAGATTTTGACGACGCATTCCATCCGCTTCTCTCGATTTCTCTTTCCTTCAGGGCTCTGAACACAGAGGACAACACTCCCCTCATCTTCTACGACGAAGTGGACGTGCATCCGATGATATACAACATCGAAAACGATCTCGACCCCCAAATGGAATCCACCTTTCAGGCCATTATCGATCACGTGGGACCTCCACAGAATTACGGTTGGTCCTTCTTCATTTTAACATTCTCTCCACCTTAGACATTGCATAAATAGACGTAAATATACTCTGAATAAATTAGGGTGCTTAAGAGGCTGAAATATTAATTTCAAAAATTAATATAATTTTTACCACTTGTATTAGAATTTCGGGTAACGAGCAGAAATTTCATATTTGAAACCGCTTTCAGGACCTGAGGGGACGTTACTGGAAGAGATTTTAGAAGCTCAGAAGAATGATGAAAGAATTAAACTGGAGGAACATCAGAAAAATCAAAAGGACGAGGCAAGAAAAGCAGCCGAAGAAAGAAGGCAAAACATGGAGAAGTGGGTAAGAGAAATGCAGGCAAATGCCACCCAAGAGTGTCCCACATAAGGGTGTTTCTAAGTGAGACCATCTTTCAGATGTTTTTGAAGAATCAGGAGCTGGAGATGGAGGAAAAAGCCCTCGCGGTGATGGGAATGCCTTTGCGACATTATCTGATGAAGTACATATTTCCCTGTTTGACGAGAGGTCTGGTTGAGGTGGCTCGGGTTCGCCCGGACGATCCCGTCGACTTCTTGGTATGGTCTTATAAACAATTATTAATCTTTCCAAAATTATCGGGGTTTACTGACCGCGAAGAAAAATGCTTTTCAGTCGGAATTCCTGTTTCGAGAAAATCCCGAGGGGAAAATGTTTCTTCCGAATTACGACGAAAGGGAAGAGAAACTCGCGCAAGCCATTAAGGAGTACGAGGGCATGTTGGCGGCGCGGAAAAGTAGGAGGGAGAGCCTGAGGTCGTTCTCCACCGAGAAATCAGTGCAGAGCAGCGCCGTGTCCCGAGTCACGGGTTACAAATGCTCTCTCGTCTCCACACCTTCCTCCAAAAGCAAAAAGAGTATATACACGGCTGCATCGAAATCTACGACCAAGTCTTCTTCCGAGGGAGTCTGCACGTGCCAGGGAAGTTCCAGTCTTTCCACGTGCTCTTCTGACCGCAGCGCTTCCACCCCCGCGTCCTGTACCTGTGGCATACCGGAACCGTGTGAGCCCTGCGATCCTTGCGATACACCCGAAGATGACAAGTCAGATTCATGCGGATGTCCCTGCTTGAGAGATTAAAACGGCTGACCGATCACTCATAAAAGCTGACCAATGACAACCACGTGAACGCCAAAACACGACTATAGTGTTTGCATAATAAGCAAATAATAAAAAAAAATTTAATTTCCTTTTCCCTTTTTGAATCTAATGTTGCCACCCATCAACGCCCAACTGCTGAAATTTTCATTTAAAAATAATACCTTTGTATTTATTCTTCTTAAGAGACTGAACCTCAATAGAAACTCCTTTTTAGGGCTCCCAGAGGATATGGGGTGATTATACATGGTTTTTTCCGATGTTTTAAATGTAATGAATTTCTCTTTAAAAAAAACTATTCGACGTGTTGAAAAAGTAATAAAAACTTTACTGAGAAAATTTCTGTTGCAAATAAATTAAAACACAAATGATGCATGCATTTATTTTTGAATCATAAATAAGAACAAAACACTTTACGAAATGAAAATTAATGAAGTAGCAATGAAAAGCAAAATTCTCTGATCACGGGCAACAGCAGTTGAGCATGTAATCATAGTCACGGCAGAGTCTTCTACCATCGGCCGGGCAGTTGAGATGTATACCCGGACAGTCGATCGGTAAGAAATCTGGAAGGTACGGACGGGTATTTGAGTACGGGGGAACGCCAGATGGGACTTCTTCGGGGTAATACCTACCAGACACTCGAGCACATCCGCAGCAGTAACCCAAAATGACGGATCTGTCGTTCAGGCAGTTTCTAAAAGGACATCCTGTGCAGGGCGATTGAATTCCTCCTCCTCCTCCTCCACCTCCGAACCAGTTTCCGAAAACTAAAACAAATCAAACCGTAAAAGGGCAAAGAGGAAAAACGAAAAGTGAAACAATTTTAAAACTAACTTCCTCTGTAATTGGCTGCATATGCGACGTAAATCACCGAAAAAAGTACGAGAAAACCAATAATCGACTTCATTTTCACAATTCTTACGATTGAATAAACTCCCAAATGATTGAAACGAGAAAAACTTTTTCATCTGATATTCTATACCGTAAAACGGGGCGATGCAGCGACAGAATAATAGAATCAAACTAACTGCATTTCTCTATTTATTTTTAATTTTATCATCTTTTTCTAATCCTTTTAAATATTTTTTTTCTTTTATAATTTTCTCTGTAATCCAATTTCTTAGTTAAAGTCACTGTTGAATTAAACGCGACTGAATTGATCAAAAAAATTTACATTATTTTTAAGCATTTTTATAATGCTTATTTTATGGTTTATTCTTTATTTACATTTTATTTTATTCTTTAAGCTCATATTTTTATATTAGTTAACAATTTAAAGCATTTTTAAACTGAACGTTGTGCTAAAAAAGGCAATAATAAGCCTCTCGAAGAAATCGTTTTTTTCTCGAAAAAAAGAAAACGCCGAAGTTTTCGTTGCATTTAGTTCTTCCAAAAATGCACTTATCCCGAATCGACCTTAATTAATTAATTTGTCCTTAAGGTGCGTTCTCATTAAAATCCAATTATTCTATCGACATACTTAGCGTTATCGAATTTTACGCATCAACAACCTTGCACATTTAGAACTCCTCGGCGGGAAATCAAAAAAAAAGTGGCAGCAAAAGAGTTCTTATGTTGGTAACCGTGGTTTCTTCCCGCCCGTTTTCGTAACGGCTTCTTGTCTTCATACATCATGCGGAATAAATTCAGAAGAGAAGGATTAGGTTCAGATCTGCTTGAAAAATAAAATGAACCAGGCTCAGAATAAAAAGTACAGATTTTTCAGGGGGAGGGGTCGCTTTTTTTACAAAAATCGCGGCCGTGGAGGTTATTCCGGAAGTAAAAGCACAAATTCAGAAGACGACGATGGCACTAAAATTAGAAATGAGGCACCAAAACAAACCAGAGTTCCATATTTCGTCAATAAAAACTGCCCATACCGGGGCTGGAACTTATATTTCCCAGGGCAAGGTTTGTTAAATGAATTAAATTTCCTGTGCTGTGGATGTTATATATTTATTGTCATTCCAGAATTCAATGATTATTCTTCCACAGTCCACAAAGTCAAATCCGTTGAAATTTTCCTCAGGAACAATTCAAAACTGTACGACGTTACAACGGTAGAAGAGACCCGTTGCTTCACTATCGATGTAAACCTCTTGTATGAAGATGAACATCTTAAATCTTCTTGGGAAAACCTTGAAAACGATTTTAGAGACAATCCTAGTCATACAATAAATTGTATTGGATTAGCAATGCATCAGGTTTGATCATAAAAATACCAAATCCACTGTACCTTTCTACAGTTTAGTGTATTTTTCCTGTTTTGATGATAAGCACAGGCATTTAATGTATTCAAAATAACTTCTAATTTTCAATACTTTTTTAAAAATGACAAATTTCTTAGAATAGGCACTTTAAAATAGAATTTTGGGCCAATGATTGGGGAATTCCTGACAAGAAGATAAAGCAAAGGAATCTAAATAAATAATTAATTTTTGCATTTATTCATAGGTCATTTTAACAAAGCTTAAGGAGGAAATTCAAAAAGATGAAATGGGTTTTGGTTTAGAAGAGAAAGAAATTGAGCTGCCAATGATTCGAGCAAGAATTCTAAATTTTGGCCCAATTGTATTATTAAAAAATTTAAAATCAAATTATTTTGGTGAGTGACTGACTCTAAGGAAATTCACACTCTGTGCACAAACTAACACTAGTCTGCCTTGTTTTAGGGAAGCTCATCACCATTAAAGGAACAATCATCAGAGTGGGGAATATAAAGTTGGTCTGCACTTGGATGGCTTTTCAGTGCAACACTTGTGAATCCGTACAGTGCCTCAAGCAGGAAGATGGTAGGTTTTAAATGTTACTAGCTTTGGTATAATAAGAAGTGCTTCTAACAAGGATTTTCAGGTGTTCATACTGTGCCAACATCATGCCCTGAGAAAGGATGCAGATCAAAGTCATTCACTCCACTTCTGTCTTCTCCACTCACTCAGACATTAAACTGGCAGTGTATTAGAATACAAGAAATTGTTTCTGAAGAACATGTAAGTGCTTGAGGGCTCTCAAGGCAGTCTTTACTTAAAAATGTTTCCATTTTCTTTCTGTTTTTAACTCTTTGCATTATATCTGAAGGAAAAGTCAAAGACAACTGTATATTTGATATTATTTCTATATTTTTCTATGTGTTTTTATTCTTTTTGATATTATGGTGTGAATTATTTTTAGAATTAAGTCGAAACAATCGTGTTTGTCTTATTTCAGAGAGAGGGCGGTCGAGTCCCGAGAAGCATCGATTGCGAATTGACCTGCGATTTGGTCGATTCCTGTTCGCCGGGTGACGTCGCCATTTTAACCGGTATCATAAAAGTAGGCATCGCGCGCCAATCATTATCACGGTTAGAACTCATTAATTAGTCGTTGATTCGAATGCTTTACAGATCAGAAATAGTGAAGAGGGCGCCAAGCAGAAGACCTCAAACATCTATCTCCAATACATGGACGTGGTGTCCGTTTTCAACTCTAAGAATACTCCCGGAGGAAATACCTCCGAGGTGGAATTCAGTATGAAGAATTACTACCTTATCAAAGTAGCTATTGTAGGGGGTATTTATTTGACCGACTATTCCTATGGGTTTTCATCCGGGGATTCTTCCAGGAAATACATTCGGAGAAAAACCTGTTCCGTCTGATCGTTCAGTCTTTGTGCCCGTCCATCTTCGGGCACGAGGTCGTAAAGGCAGGTCTCATTCTGGCCATGTTTGGGGGATGCGAGAGGTACGAGGAGTGCAGAGCAGATCCCCACGTTCTTGTGGTGGGGGATCCGGGACTGGGAAAATCTCGAATGCTTCAGGCATGCGCGAACGTGGCCCCAAGAGGTACTGACCTTATTGCCTGTGTTGCCACTTCTATCGGTCGACTGGCAACTGATCGGGTGTGTTGTTCCCAGGTGTGTACGTATGTGGGAACACGAGCACTGTGTCTGGTTTGACTGTAACATTGGCGAGGGAAGGAGGAGGAGACTATGTTTTGGAAGCCGGAGCATTGGTACTCGCTGACCAAGGATGCTGTTGTATTGACGAGTTTGACAAAATGACATCTCAGCATCAGGTGGGTTACATTACTTTGATAACTGAGCGGCGAAGATTTCGTCGTATCTCAAAATTAAAGTCATTTTGACCCTGCAGAAAAGCCCTGGAATGACACATTAAGAAACTGCAGCAAAATTTGTGTTAAAATAATGTATCTTCGCCATTTCGTTTTAGTATTAACGATAGGAATTACATTTTTCAGGCATTGTTGGAAGCAATGGAACAGCAGACAGTGAGCATCGCCAAGTCGGGCGTGGTTTGCGCCTTGCCCTGCCGAGCTTCCATCCTCGCCGCGGCCAATCCCGTGGGCGGCCATTACAACAAAGGGAAAACCGTTTCGGAAAATTTAAAATTAGGACCTTCACTTCTCTCTAGATTCGACTTGGTTTTCATACTAATGGATCAGCCGAGCGTCGTATGTTAAGCGATATTGCCTTTCCCCTTTGGACTTTCTTCGGATCTGATTCTTTGAATTTATCCACAGCAAACGGACTCACTGCTCTCAGATCACGTGATGGCCATGCATTCCGGCTTTAAAGGAAGCACTTCCTCTTCTGTTTTCTCGAGTTCTTCTGTCGAAGAAACCTCCTCGCCGACCGCCTCGCAGTCTTTGCTGTAGGTTTGGCTCAATTGCAGTCTTTTTATTGGTCGCACGAATAAGTTTTTTGCACAAAATAACGCTTTATTCAAAGCACTGCCGTTTGGTATCTAGGTTTCCAAATTATGGTACCTGAAACCATGCCAAGTCAACTACCATTTTTGAATTAGAACATTTGAATTTACCATTTGGAGGTCTATCTTTTGCCAAACGGCAGAAATTTATTTGTGCACCCAATATCAAGACCGTCGTTGCCATTTTTAAGGGACCGACTCAAAATTTCACCCGGAGAAGAACTCGATCTCATTCCTCATCAGTTGCTGAGAAAGTACATCGCCTATGCAAGAAAATACGTACACCCCAAACTTAACGACGAAGCCTCCGATCTGCTGATGAATTTTTACATGGAGCTGCGACGTTGCCATCAAGACGCAGATTCGACTCCGGTCACGCCGAGGCAGCTGGAATCGCTCATAAGATTCACGGAGGTTTGTAGTCAGCTAACGCTGCTTTGTCCTTCCTCAGACGCTTATTTTCGTCATTGTTAAGGCTCGAGCCAAACTGGAGCTGCGAGAAGAGGCCATGTTGTCCGATGCCGAAGACGTGATTGAAATTATGCGACATAGTTTGTTGGATATGTTCTGCGACGATTTCGGAGAACTGGATTTTCAGAGATCCCAAAATGGTTCCGGAACGAGTACGAAGAATAAGGTATTTTATCTCTTGGAGATTTTTATTTTTTCTGTCGACCTTCTCTCATTCTCTATCGTTTGCAGGCGAAGAAATTCATAAGCGCGCTTCAGAGGAGATCAGAACTTCAGTGCAAGTCTGTTTTTTCCACTCAGGAGTTGAAAGAAGTCGCCAAAAGCGCTTCAGTGAACGTGGACAATTTTCCAGATTTTTTGTCAGCTTTAAATGTTCAGGGATACCTTCTTAAGAAAGGGAGTCAACTCTACCAGTTGCTCTCTGTTGATTAGTTTTCATAAAAACCTTTTTTTGTGATTTTGTTAATAAATAAATCGTTTATTTTTGTAACTTCAGTTATTCTCTGCTAACTTTTACCCAACCACTTCTTTCACTCAAAAGCAATACAAATTTCCAGTTTTAGAGAGGTTATATAGCATATTTCTCTTATCTTTGTGATAAAATCATAGGTTTCGGCCTTTAAAAGTCTTCGGCGGCCCTACTTTAAATGTAATCAGAGTTAAAAAGACGGTTATTCTGTGAATGGTCCGCCATCTTTAAAAATTCAAAAACAGGAATCATCGATGATTCGTTTAGATACCTTTTGTCATCCTTTCAAGTGGCACTAAGATGCCTTAGGAATATACAAAAAGTCTTTAACTGACTTTGAGTTTCGGATTAAAAAACTGATTTCCAATTTCAAATAAGATCATAACCGGGAACACAGTGAGTTTGACTGCCTGACTTTAAACCAGGTTTTGTTTTATATTTTTTATGATTTCGGTTCAAAAAAAGACGAAAGTTTAGACGAGAAAAAATTTTCAGGCGAATAATTCGATTTAGAATCCGGCCCACAAAAAGTTCGAATTGCCTACCATTCGTTTTGTATCATTCCACATGGTTTACTGTAATTTTTTGCGCCTAAATTGTGTTCTCTATGGAGTATGATAATAAGGAAAGCGGTGGGACAAAATAAGTATGGCCACTGGGCGTGCATCTTTCAAAGGAACTCATACAAATACAATTAATCACAATCGTTGACTTGTCCACGAGGATATTCAGGAGGGATTAAAATTTAATCCGAAAAATGAAATTGTAGGAAGGGTTTATTCAGTATTTGTCAGTCGCTTCTCTCATTTTCGAAAATGAGCTCTCATGTGACGTTTAAGAGGACTCATGTTTATTTCGGCAACAATTTCTCGGGGATACATAATGTAACAGTTTCGTTGGATTTTCACATAATGGGCGCGTTTAACGGGAACGAGATATAGCCTGAGCCCGGTGGAATGATTGTCGGGGATGCTTCGGGCTGAGGAAAATGTTTTGCATTTGATGTGGAGTTAACAAAATGCGCGTTGTTGAGGATTCCGCGTCCAGTACATCATGTGCCATAATGAGCGAAGAAAAGAGTTTGAATGGATCAGAATCGGATGGAAGCAACACCAAAAAGAGTCAGTCCGCCGAGCAAAACCACAGCCCGAGCAGCGATTACAGTGAGCAGGGCTTTACTTCCTCAGGAGGGAGGCTTAAGTTTTTCAAAGGTAAAACCAAAGTTAATAGTTGGTGGGTTGCACTCTGTCAGAAAAACCCAACTTACACTCAAAGTCAATAGACTGGATGTTTTTAACTGTCCACTCAACACCCACTAATACAAAATCTGTAGCACCATTCATGGGCTATCAGAATATATAAATACTTCTTACAGTTCTTAGAAATCTAAAAATCTATAATTTCTCATCATAAAGATGTAGGATGGGCTAAATTTTGAAAAATAGTAAATTAACTAACATTTTTCAACCTCACATAATTCATATTTATGTAGGCAATCTAATCAACACTAGAGAAAAATTTTGGGAAATTTTTTAAGTAAGTTTTAATTTTTTCCCCTGATTTACAAAACATTATTATCAGGCATTTTAATAAGTGAGTCAAATGATTTTATTTGTATAAATTTGGGACTTCAAAAAAATCAAATTTGCACTTTTTAATTTAGAAATTTAATGTTGAAAACCAAACATCAAAATTAGAATGCAATTAACTGCATGAAAATTTAATTCTCTTAAGAGTTGATGGGGTTGAAAACTAAGTGATTTCTGACTTTGAAATGTGGAATTACATAATTACCAACCCATTATATTGTTACTAATATACATTAATTAAGAAATTAATTTACAGCATTTGCTATTATTAAGTCAGCTTCCAAAAAAATTATTTGAGTGTTTAGAAAAGTAAGTTAGTGTCTAATTGTTCAGTAACATCAGCAGTGGTTGAAATATGCATAAATAATTGCACAAAAATTCTATTAAGTATTGACCATTACTGCTACTCTATATTATATTATTACTATTTTTGCTATTCAGATCCATACAATTATATAAATTTAATTAGTATTGGTCATACAATTAGCCAAAAGAACTATTGAAGAAACAAAGATTTAACATCTTGTTATTTATTTGTTGATTTATTTATTTACTACATTTATTTTCATTTACTCATTGTATTTATTTATGTCCTTACTGTATTATATTTTATTTATATCCACTATCTACTTACTAATATTATATTTTATATATTTATTTATTTATTTATTTATTTCTATTTTGTTTAACTTTGTTTCACTTCATAATTTGTACTTTTCGTAGCATTGCATTTTTTGATTCACTTTTAATTCATTTGTGTTTCATCATCGTCTACATGTTTCTGATTCATAAACTAACATAAAATTAATTGTAAATATGTGCCTGAGGGAAAGCAAATGTTTGGGCATTGTTGATGTGATTCAAGTTGTATTTTAATATGACTTTTTCCATTTCCATTTAAAACTATCGGACTGATTTGTGCTGTTGTTATGGTTTGGTTGTTTTAAGGCTTAAGGAAGAGGAAGGTGTTCTTATAAATCTGTGACTGCGGTTCATGCAGAGTGCAAAAGGTTGGGGGTGTAAGGCAGAATCTGGTGTTTGTGTTCACATTAAATTTGGTCTCTAAGTCAGAATATGACAGGAGTTTTACATAAAAGGTCCACCGCAAGTGATGAAGTCATCCGCAGGAAACAGCGCAAGGAGAAACAAACAATCGTGAATTATTGTAAATTCAAGCTCTTAATTCAATGCGTTGTTTACAAAAAGAAATGCGTTGTGCAATCGATAGTGTTATTATGTCCCATGTTTGAGTAGGGATTGATAACGAGGAGAAGTTGCAGGTGCACCAAATGAATTTCAGGTTTGGGCGGCGGTGCTCAGGTTTGTTTGACTGTTGACTTTCAAAAGCTCTTCCGGTAAACTTCCTGTGTTATGTTATTGCCCGTGCGGATGATTCTTCCAAAGCAAACCGAGAAACAGACTCGGTTTTTTTATTTCAGATGGTAAATTCATCTTGGAATTGTCTCACCGGAGAGACGGAGAGAAAATGTCGTGGATCCCCGTGCCCAAGAAAACGTATTGGCCACCACCAGTCACATCTTCGACAGTCACCAACAGTCTGCGACAAGAAAGCACGGCATCTCTCAGCGGTTAGTACAAGAACGAACGTCGGAGGCGTCGCCTTTGCGGTCGGAGGCAAAACCGCAGAGCGGTCATTGGAGTGATCCGAGCGTTTTGTTTCAGTGTCTGACGACAACTCGTCGGTTCAGCTGTCCCCTTGGCAGAGAGACCATTGCTGGAAGCAGACGTCCCCGAGAAAGGCTGCCGGCCATGACATGACTTTCCTGATGGTTCCCCTCCCTCGTGCCTTCCACGTCCGGAGGACAAATAGCCTAACAATCAAAAGAAAACGGCGACGTCCCTTCGATCCGATCGAAAAAGTGATAAATTGGAAAGCGTTGACTAATCTGAACGGTTATCAGCGACCCGTTAAGTTAAAATATTGTGCAATTAAAAATGGCGGACTTAATTCGTTAGTTCAACGATTGTGGGACTATTGTTTGAAGTCGAGTGAAAGTGCTCAATCAGTGCAAAAACTGAGTCCGAGTATGTTTTCACCCAGGAAGAGGATTTTGAGGGAATTCGAGAGGGTCAGTCTCGTCGGGGGCGGCTCCGACGAGTCTCAGATAAACCTGAAGCGGCAGCGCCCGAAGACCTCCGCCGTCAACGGACAGTCCCCCACTCAGGGCAACAGCAAGGGAGTCAGCAGCTACAGCATCACATCACTCTTGGCAACGAAGGAGGAACCACAGGATCAGGAATCCTCGTTTCTAAGGACGCTTCTCAGATCTCCCAAAGAAGAGCCGTCCCCCGAGCCGAGCCCCAAGTCTCGGAGGAACTCCCCGTCCCAGAATGTACAGCCCTCCCCGCCTCCCCCCGTCCTCGAACCCTCACTCAGGAACGCTCCCTTTCCGTCCGTACAGTTCCCCTATATGCACTCCCCCCTCATGTACCCCCATTTCCTGCCTCAGTCCCCGGTTGCCCACCATTCCTCCTACTTCGGGATGCCCTCTGCCTATCGGGGTTCGTCGCCCGCCCTCTGGGCGGTTCCCTATCATCCTCATCTGTCTAGTCCTCTCCATGGAGGTTCATATCATGGTTTGGTGTCGCCCTACTCGAGCCAGTTCAACTACTGGCCAGGACAGCCTCCGCTGAATGAAGTCAAGAGAGAGGACGCTGCCTCAGGTGAGTGTTTAGTCGATGGATACAGCGGCACTAACAATTTTGATCACCGCAGGAAGTAGCAAAGACCGCAGTACCAGGTAAAGAAAGAATAGAAGACAATTAGACTGAAAGAAATGTCCGTTTTTCAGATGTTCCTTTGAATTTGTCGAAGAACGCCGGATAAGGTGACGGAAGAATGGAGGAAAGTGGCTTCGCCTAGCAGCAGCTACTCGTTCAAGTGCCAAATTCGAGATACTTCAGTAAAATATTGTAAAAAAGAGTTTTGGGGAAGGGAATGGCGTCGGGTGCCGGTTCTTGCGGTCCAGACACCGCAAAACAAGAGGAAAAATAATTTTTCTATAGATCGGTGCCTTCGCTGTCGTCTCCTTTTATTTCCGCATAATTAAGACAATAACGATTTTAAAAATAGGACTTATTTTCTTATCCGAAAAAAAGCTTTTGTACAATTATTTTTGTTGTACTTTTGATTTTAGGTTTTTTTCTTTTGTAAAGAGAAACGAAAAAATACTCATTCTTTAGAATTTTCCTCCGCGCGTTTAGAAATTGATGTCTTTTGCCTTTGAAATCTGTCGCCTTTTAAACACTTTTCGAACAAACTGTTTTCCCGACAACTGGCGGATGTTTCCGAAGGGACCCGAAATTCTGATGATTTTCAAGAAGCGACCGTTAACGGACGTTTACATAATAATGGAGCCCGAGGTGTGAATCTTTAGAGGAAGAAATCGAAATTATTGGATGATGAGGCTTCAGTTCAACGGAAAGGTATAATCACAGAGATGGTTTTGAAAAAATTAAAAAATGGCCTGAAAAGATCGACGAACGAAACATTTCAATGGGGTTACCTGAAAAAATTTTAAAGGTCTTCCAAAACAGATTTTATATAATCGTATTTATTTTAAATTCTCATAGTTTTTTAAACTCACATGAACGCAAATAAGTATTTTATTGGCGAAGATTAAAACGAAATATTACAAAACCTCCCTTTTTCTTTCAGCTCCGTTTGATTTAGAAAGTGGTAAAACGTGGTCATGTTTATGGGGATTCCTTTTGTCGATTTAGATACAGTCGTCGTTCATCCCTCCGTTGAGTTCACTCATAGTTTTACCACATATCTCTCTATGTAACGAATTTACGGGATCAGGAGGACGTGCAAAACACCAATTCGTGTTTGTAAGAAAAAAAAACTGGTTTTGCGGTTTTTCAGTTGGACAGCCGAGTTAATTGAAAGACCGTTTTCGGTTGATCAGTCTCGTTAGGACTTAAAATGTTGTCCATCTCTATGATTACACCTTTTGTTTGAATAATGCGGGCCTCGATGAAAGTCAAAACTCAGGCAATTATTCTCACACCTAAACGAGGTCGTTATTACCCAAAATGGCAGTGAAGAGTTTCAAAGACAGAAGAAATCATTTTCGAAGTTAACAGAAGTTATCGAAGGCATACTTTTGTAAGTGTGAGCTTATTCATAAGCTACTTCAAATGGGTGCGCTGGATGATTTTTCTCAATCCGATTGGTTTCTCTTAGCTGTGGTGCCCCCCTCGCACGAGCCCGTCTGGTTTTTGTCGCCATTTTGGCCACAACGACTTCCACTTGTTTTGGGCGACAGAAAGAACCGTTAAAGTTTATACTTTTTGGGTCAGAATCATAATGACTAGAAGCGGAACGTGCGTGCGCGTGCCAAAGCTAAGAAAGCGCAATGCGTCAATCTCAGGTATTTGATAGACCGGACACAGAAATCTTCTCATAAGCGAAAGGCATGCCGCCTTTTGCATTTCCTCAACTTAATAACGAAAGCATAAATTTGACAAGGAGAACCTTTGGATAAATATAAATATATATATAATTGAATTTCGGTTGTCCCCGCAGATCGGAAAATCAAATCAAGCGAAAACTTTCGCTGACTTTTCGTTTCCGTAAGGATATAAATGTAATAAAGAGTACAGGTAGAAGTCTTACAGCATAATACTGCATTGATATTATTCCTCTGTTGGTTGTGCTTGAGTTCAGTCGGTAGAAACGTCTGTTCTCACTGCTATTTCGTTTTCGTATGGCATAACGTAAAATGGTTTTGGATTTACATACGGTCAGGGCTCATCTTATTTAGTAGGATTACTCTAAAGCAAGTCGGGGGATATGAGTCGAGGGTGAAATTCGATTGGCAGCAAGCTTATTTAATATTATTTATTGTAAGTGTAAGAAATTAACATTAAACAACTCGAGTTATTGTATTCGAAATAATATTAAAGCGTAGTAATAGCTAGTTGTGAGGTGTTGCAGGGATTCAGGCTCATGAAGTTGACAAAATGGCGGATGTTCGGGGCAGTGGAATGTTGGTTGTTGCGCTCCCGCAGATTTCAGAGAAGGAAGAAAGTCTTGAATGAAGCTTTCATAGTTATAAAGTCGGAAGAAAGCACTGCTTTGCGATCATTTACATTTAAAACTAATATTCTGCCGATTTGGAGCGATTTTGGTTTGGCAAAAATCGTGCGGCTGCGGCACCGACAAAACCACTGCCGATCGAACTAAGCTTTGCGAGCGACGATGGGAGTATCGAAACAAATACATAAAACTCACAACAAATTAATATTAAAGTCTGCAGATAATTTGAGATAAATCATTTTTTTTTACAAATATAACCAATCATTTCATGAATGCTTTCGAACTTTTTCAAAATAGCAAATGTTTCATTACGTGCACTCTGTGGTAAATCTAAGTACCGGTAAAAATGGCAGTGTTATTCTCGTGGGGGGCTTGCAAGAGCTCAAATGGCGTTCGTTCGCCGGGAAGGGGGAAATCATGCGTTGTAATCACCACAGGGCAGGAGAAAATGAAATCTCCGTAGCGTGAGGACAAATTTCGGTATTCCCAAAAGAGTCGTCGTCTCCTTGAAAATAACGTCAATTGTTAGAGAAGCGATGGAACTGTTGGTTTTCGGATCTGTGGGTCTGTGAAATGAAAAAAAAAGGAAGGGCGCCTTGGAAAAGTTTTATTTTTTTACATCAAGAACCTAAGAATTGTTATTGCACGCGTTATACATACTTTGATTTATTTAAAACAAGCATATATAAAACACGCATATTTACTAGTATAAATAGTAATATAAATTCACTTTCGTTTAACAATTTTTTACGCGGTATTGTTCTCGTCTGGTTTCGTTTTCATTGGAGGGACCTTATTTAAAAGACTTGTAAATACATAAATAATTTTATATAAAGTAAACAAGAAAAGGTGAACGCGCGCATTCGAGTTCAGTCGGGTGCGCTCCTTAATTAATATAAACTGTGCCTTTATCCGTGTGGGAGCTGCTTATTTATTTAAAGTCGGTAGGTCAGTTGGAGGTGTGCAGAGGGTGGAAACCAGGGGGAGGGAGAACCAACCCCGAGGCTTTCACCCTTTGCGGATTTCTCTTCTTGAAGGTTCTCTGCTTAAGAGTCGCGAAATGTGTCAAGACTGCTTTTCTTAAATTTTTTTAGTTAAGTTTCTATTAATTTTTTAAGTTGAGAACAGGATTCGTAACTGTGGAATGCACAAAACGGTCCCATGATTGCGAGGCATTCGGGTTTTTAATCTCACGCGAGCTTTGGCAGATGCCAATGTCGTTCGGGGGTTGGAAAAGGCACGGGGGAGGCTGAGCTGACCGCTCCAACCTTCGGAATCCCTTCCAGTCCCCGGGATGGTGAACGAATCCCTCCGAATATGGCTTCTGTGGCGGTTTGCAAACCGTTTAATATTCTCGGCCATTGAGTTGTATTTAATTTTTTAAGTTTAAGCTTCTAATTTTAGTGTGACTGAACTCATGAAAAACTGAAATCCCTCCGAGGGGGATAATCTAGGGGTGGGGGCTTATACTGTACATAATTGTGCTGATGTGAATAGTAGAGTGTGTTTATTAATAGTTTTATTTGTATTAAATTTTTTTACGAGCAAGTTTGGCCTACCGTTTTGTATTCATGTCCATATGGTAAATATATTCTCTTCTTTTTTTAGCCTGCATTTGATAAAACTAATGTTTGAATGAGTCCAAAAGATTCCTTTTCACGATTACACACCCTTTACAAATATTTTGGCGTGGAAAAATGTAAAAAATGAAAATTACATGAGAAAAGGAAAAGAACTAAATAGCTGAGAGCTTTTGTTCGCCCCTAGTAATATGGGCTTTTTATGTATGTAAATAAACGGAAAAGGTTTTTAAAAAACCGGAAGTCATTTAGGACTCGACCTGAGAAAAGTTATTTTGAAAGCAACTAACGAAATCCTCTTTGGAGTTTGAACATATATCTCGACAAAAATGTCTCTTGGTGTTCAAGTTATTCATCTCAGGTCACATAATGTGTAATAAATAGAATCTCGTGGATATTTAAGGGCCAATATCCCGTTGGTTTCTTACCAGTTTTCAACCACTTTTTCTTGGGTAAGAAAACTTTTCTGTTTTTAAGTATTTATTCTAAACAAAGATATTTCTTGTTGCCAGGGCTCAAGATCTCCATCGTTCAAACGGTTACCACCCTATGTAAGTATAATATAATCTATATTTTGTTTCGCCCAAAAGTAGTAGGAAGTAAATTATACAAATACAATAGGTCACTTGAAAAGCAATACAATCCAAATACATAATTCAGAAACGTCTACAAAGAAAAAAATGAAGACATTCTACATAATTTTCTATTAGCTAATATTAGAAATATAATTTCAACACAATTTTAAGATCAAAATATCTTTAATAAATTATAAAGTAATAAGTAAAATATATATTTTCAGAAAGAAGGAAGAAATAAAGGACAGAAATTCACAAAGAAGAATAGCCAGGAGTAGTATATTAATTAAAAAGTAAATATACAGCATACACGTAAGTAATATAAGAAAAATTATACTTTTGTAAGTATAGTAAAAATATATCTTTATAAGATATAAAAGAATGTAAAATTGAAGTATTTACATCATTGGAGTAAAAGCAAAGCGCAGTAAATGATACTAAGAACTCAAAATACTTCATTAAGGAATAAAATACTTTAATTCAAATACTTTTCAAAATACTTTTATTTAAAGTTTGTTAAGAGCTGATCAAAAATCGAGAATTTTTAAAAGCAAGAGGACGCTTTTGGAAAAAAAATTCTCTCCCAGGAATTTACGAAGCCACCTCTGCTAATGATGCTGCCACTTTATTAAGGCATTTATTTTTTTAATTTGTTGAATAATTTTCCTAGATTAAAGTTAAGCTAACAGAATAATTTTTTTTTATTAATAATTTAGATACAAATGCCGAAAAGAGGGGAAAAGGCGCGAAAATGTTTGCACTGAAACGCATTTTTTGTGTAATTTGCAAGGGAAAAAAATCGCCGCCAGGCTTCGCGTCGATCGTTTAAAAAATGCAAGTTTTTTTATTCTATGTAAGCTTGGGGAAGCAAAATTAAAATGGAGTTGTGTTGTCTATGTTCGCGTTCGAGTTTTTTTTCGTGATATTAGGGGTTTATTCGTTAATTAGTGTATTTATTTATCGAAACAGTGCACATGATTGTTACGGATGATACTATGGCCGCTAATATGTACAGAGTCGGAGGTAAGAAATTGGCGAAATCGAGATATTTCAACCGGCGGGGATGCATGTTATTGAAGGAACAGGCTAACCATTTTTAACCTTCCAACAATACTCGTGTCGTATCAAAACAAAACATTCTTCTCATTATGCAATCGTGTCGTTTGATTTGTTATTGTTTTTTGTTATTTTATCGCGATGAGTCCGGGATGTGCGAGGTGGACGGTACTCGTTTCGAGAAGAGATTACGGCTCACGGAATCGTTCGTGGATGGATTTTAGTTTGTGTGTTGCTAATTAAACGAGCGAGCCCTTTTTCCTCTGAGTGGGTTCTATTTTCTTCTGGCGGAAGCGTAATGCGGTTCAATTCCGACAGGCTTTTAATCAAGATGATGATGATGATGATAATGATGACCTGAGTAATTACACATTCGTAAACGGCTTTGTTTCAAGGCTACTCGAATACGTTGCTTAAGACTAACCTACATCGATCACTTAACTTGTCATTCACACCGACTTTACCAAACGCCATTCTCTCACGACAGTCTTTTATTTATATTTCGGACCGCCAAATACTGCGAATATTGGCTGCTCCGCATCGGATTTCTGCTTTGGTCTCATTACACTGCCGAATACGTCCTCGTTGCGTTCCTCGTTCCTCGACCAAAATTCTTATCATGAGGAGCGAATTTATGTGGGTGAAAGGATTTAGTTTTAACTTGTTCTTGACAAGTGGTCAGATCGCTCTTCTCTCCCCTCCGCCACTCCGTTCTGTCTATTGCATAATTGACTTGGATATCCAATAACACAGTTAAAGATAATAAAAGAAAGTTGCATGAAGAGTGGGAGCCAGAGCTTGTCAAGAAAATGGAACACTTTTTGAGGGTCAAGTATTTTGTAAGGGCCTTTGCATCATGTTTTTATTTATCCCTTATCTGTATTCATTTCGCTTGCTTTCCAGCCTGAGTGTGAACCCTTTTCTGCATAGAGTTCAAGGCTCAGCTCCATTTTATTATGGCCATAGAGTGCAAATAAAAGCATAGAGTCTCACATATTTCAGAGCAACAATGAATTCCCATAAGAAAACCTCAGGGTGAGCATTAGCTTCATTTTGCACATATTGGTTTGAGTGAAGCTTCTTCCTTGTGTTTTTGAGGTAACAAAGCATACAATTGTATGTTATCTTCATGCAATACAGCAGGGATGATGTTGAGTTGGTGTCTGCCTCACCCAATGCAGCTCACCAAGGGGGAAGATTAGATAATCATTATAATCAATATAGACAGTTTGTTACATCAGTTCAACATGTCTTCTGCTCTTAAAGGACAAAGTTATTTCATCTGCCATTTTCAGTTCAGCATAAACAGTGTATATTTTCAAATGTTTTCAGGTCATAGAAATTTGCTCCTCTACCTGCTCACACTTATCTTAATTAATAATGCATAAAATTAATTGCCTGTGATTGGAGTTTTGCTTGTTTGTGAATGTGGATTTTCATGGGACACTGCTATTAAGATGTTTACTGGAAATGACTCACATGTTTATAATGCTGATATTAGGCTTTGTCCTTTAGTGATGGAATTTTTGATGCTGTCACAGAGTTTTCTGACTGGTCGGACAATCATTTAGTGGCCATCTTGTCAAAAAAGACAAAGACTTTGTCTTTGCACATGAAAGTACAATATAATTTTTAGCTTATTTGATGTTTATTAATTTAATAAATTTTAATAAAAAAGTTATTAAACTTATTAATTTACTTAATATTTAGTGATTAAGTTCTCAGAAACAGCAACAGTTGAGACTCCAAGTAAATTCTGAGAAAAGTCAAGCATTTTGCTTTTGTCAAGGGGGCCTGAAATCCGACCCAACGAGGGGGCTAACAGAAAACGAAACACCCATCACATGTCCTTAGGTTTATACCTTTTTAACTTTTTGATTTATCGTCGCATTTGCACTTTGAAAATAATAAAAAAACAGCGCTTGTTGTCCTTTAGCATTAAACGCCCATAAAAATGTCTCCCTGAATGACGTTGCTGAGACTACTGCCCAGCCTTAAGCACCTGCCGAACCTGCCGAGGACGATGATGACTTAATCGCAAATCTTTCACAGGCTTATCATCGCAAATTTCGATTGTGGACTCGTTATCTGTGTGCGTTTGCTGGCTCATACGGTCACTCACTAGTCACACCTGCCAACAAGTGATTTTATTGTTTTGACTTTGCCAACCAATCAGACAAACGCCATTCTCTTGTCATTTTGATTTTGTCGACTTGCTATTTTTTTATTATTTTCTTCGATGCGGATCATCCTGACTGTTGCGTCGGTGTTAATCCTCACGGGAAGGGGAGGCTTTATTTCGAAATGGAGAATTTACATCCGTTATTGTACGGTCGGCGCCATTTGCAAGGCTTCCCTCTGCCCCCCCTAAAGCCGCTTTTTCGCTGCGTTTCTCCTGCCACGATCAACCGACAATAGCCGTTGCTTTTTCGAGTGCATCGGATTTAATTGCTTTCTAAAGCAAATGTCTCCCATTTAACAAACTGTGTCAGAAAATGAAATGATTTTAACGGTAAATCTCAAAAAAAAAAATGTCATTTCTCCGTGGTTTTGACCTGCGAAGAAATGCCAACTGCGTCACTCTTTTTTCAGTAAAATCTACTGCATGTAACGGAAACAAATACTCACACAAAATGGAGGAAGGTTTTTCGTCATTGATTAATCCAAACCAGTTCGGGCGCCTAAATGCGGAAGAAGGGTTCCAGATTATGTGATAATGGAAACAGAAGCACAAAATGAATAATAGTTTTTCGCTGAGGCTGTCCATATGTGGTTGAGAGTTCCAGCTCTTGTGATAGCTAGGGGTTATTCCTTTGTGGCCATTAGGTAAAAGCATTGTTCGTGCTGTCGGAGCTGCTTCCTTCCAATCTCTAACAAATCAGACGGGTCAGTGTAGGGGCATAGAGAAATGTATCCCGCCTTCCATCGGCAGCCGCGATTTAATTCGACAGGAAAGCGGTCGTGGGTGCAGAAAGCTCATGTGGAATTCAGAGAAAGCGCAGAAAGGAAAGAGACAGAAACCGCCAATACCTCGACTCGGGAGTCAGAGCAGCTGTAGCATGAGCGTAAGAGTGAATGAGACGGGCAAAAAGACAGGAGCGGGCGATGAGAGGGAGAAGGGGAGGATGTGGGGTGGATGGGAGGAAAGGGGACGTACAAAGTACAGTTCGGCTCAAAGAATCCAGGAATGAAAAAGGGGTCGGAAGGGAGGGGGTTGGGGGTGGCACGAAAAGGTGGATGCTGAGACCCAGCACAGCACGGCCCGGCTTCGATCTCCGGCTGGAAGGAAGGTGATATGACATGTGGATGGGCTCGGAATAATATCGCAAACACATTCTCAATTGCAAACCTTTTCCCCTTTCCCGCTCGCCTCCTTTCCCGATAACCGAACGTCACTTTGAGATTCGCTTTCGCTCCTCCCGTTCGGTCCCCGACCGTCTCCTCCCGCCCCCACCCCCGCTCTCCTCCACCTCCCCCGGGGACTTTTATGTTTTTGATTAAAATTAGACTGCAGCAAAAACACGTTGATCCCTTAAAAGAAGAAACAAAACCAATGCTAATAACGGAGTCTCCCAGTCATTTTATCCCGGGCCCGTTCACTTGTTCCCGGATATTTGGAAATTTTCTTCTTTTTCTGGTCGAACGCTTCGGCACTGTCGAATGCAACCGATTCCCTCGGGAACCTCTCGCCCGACGTCTGTCAGGAGAAGAAAAGAAAGACAATGAGGACGATTATCAAAATCGAAACGGGTGAGGGGTAAAAGAGGAATGGGTGAGTGAAGTGTTGCTCTCTCGAAAAACGCTTCAACGAAGTTTCAAGAGTTTGATTGGAGGGTGTCGTTGGGGCCCCGAAAAGGGAGGACCCGATGCAATGATTGTAGGCCCTCGGTGGTGGCAATGGGAGCACTGACCTTCCCTCTTTTCCTTTGGGGGAGCAGTCGAAGGAAAAATGTGTACATCGGCAAAGGACCATTCGGTCGGACGGAAATCTTCCTCCGAATGGGATTTTAGGTGGGAAAAACAACAACCGCGATCTCCCTTTTTTTCGGTGCAAAAACCAAAGTGGTGTTTCACTCTCCCCCCCACCTTTGCTTCCCCTTGCGGCTCCCCCCTCTCTCTCTTCCCCCTCCCCAACCCCCCCCCCATCCCCCACATCACCCGAACTCTGCGAGAGCTCTGTCCCGAAGATATTACGATTTAATGTTTTAAAATGCCTACGGTTTCCCTTTTCTCTTTGTGCTCCTTTTTTTATCCGCCTTTCTCCATGGCAACTTCAAATTTCGCTTTTAATAACTACAATATGGGTTCTTCAAGGAAAGGGGGGGCAGACCTTTCCACCTTGCTCGGGTCCTAATTCGGGAGGGGAGTCGAGGGAAATCTGTGCTTGCGAGCAGAAGGCATCGCAGGCAGGTTGGAGGGTCGCCCGTAGGATTTCCGGTAGAGCAGAACGGGATAAAGAACCGACATGTCGATTCGGGCCCTCTCCCCGTTTCCCCTAAGAATAATGAAAGCCGTGGAAAATAAAAAACGGGAGGTCGTGCATAGTTATTCTTCCCAATTGAGCTTCCCTCATACCGCATATATCAACTTCCTACCCACCCGACCGACCCCTTCATCCACCCCTCGCTCTCCACCCCCGCCCCGCCTTTCCTCGCTCTTTCTTCCCCTTCCGCGCCACCCCTTCGCTTCTTTCTCGTCCCTTCTCCACCCCCTTCCATCCCTTTCCCCGCCCGCCCGCCGCCCGCCTCCCCCTCGTCCCCTCGCCCTCTCCCTTCCTCCCTCCGCTCCTTTCCTTCATTCATTTAATTACCCCGTGGTCCTCTTTTCACTAGCAACTGTTCAATACAATTCGTGTCATACAAGTTTTCTTTTACGGATTTCCACGTTTTCTCTCCTTGCGATAAACATTTTCTTTTGATTGGGTGGAGACGGAGGGGGGAGGACAAGGGGGCGGCAGGGGGAGGGCGGGGGTGGTGGTGGTGGTGATGAGGACTTTTGGATTAAAAATCGATTTTCAGGCGCGGCTCTCTCACCCTTTCCAAAGGCAGCCACTCCATTAAGTTAATTCTTCCTAATTCTCCGGGAGAGATTTGCTGTCGCGCTCTTGGGGTTTTCTGCCGGCGTTTGAGCAGGTCGGCGACGAGAAAACAAGGGGCCGCCTTTGTTTTGGAAATATCTGGGTTCGACAAACCGGAAATATCTTTTATTCAAGTCGGGGATGGAATCGATTGAAAAATATGGAGAAACGATTCTCGCTGCCGGAAGAAGTGGAGAATTAGAAGAGAGCGCAATTATGCCGTCGAGGATACGATGTAAAAGTCAGTTGAAAAAGTGAGTAGGAAAGATCGGTTCGGGGAATAATTAACAAAAGGGAGAGAAGGGAAGGAGGGCGGGGAGACGGAATCGACAAAGCCAGTTGAGGAGAGGAGCAGAAGACTATGGAAAAGACAAAAGCGTGTCCGAAATGACGCGGCGGCGTGGAAGGAAAGCGAAAACCCGTGTGACCTCAAAAGAGCTGCAAATGGCGATGGAAATGAACTCTCTCGAAGATGGAGCAGAAGTCGTTGTCTGAGCCATTCGTGAAATGTGGGTTTTCAGTCATTATTGCCAACTCATGCCAATTAAAGGAAACAAAAAATCATTTAAAAATGGCATCGCGTGGAAACGCCTAATCGTTCCGATTTGAATTATCGGTATTTTGAGCGGGGGCGAGGGGGGCGCCATGTACACTCTCGAGATGCACACTTGGCAAACTCTCCGATGTGGGCCCCCCGGGCTGAGCCCCGTTGTTTTTCCAGCGCTCGCCAAGGTCAGCATCTCGTGTGAGAAAGGGGGCGGGTGGGAAAGGGGGGCGCCTCGGTGGAAATTTGGATTCGGATGGCCTCGCTACGGGGCCCGGGGGCCTTCCGGGGGCCCCGCGCGCCCGCGAAAGGGCAAATGACCGGATCGCGTGATCCTCCCACATTGGCTAATGAAAACGTTTTAATTTTTCGTTTAGGTTGTTTTGATTATGGGAGCCTTCCCCGCCACGATTCCGCCATAATTTAAATGGTAATCGTTCGGAGACAAATGAACCCGGGGGGAAGGGGCAGTTTTTTATACGATCGATGGGGGCAAGGGGATTCGCCTGGCGGGGCGCATGACCGCTTAGAATTGTTCAGGCACGAGATGGAGATCAGGCGGCGGCCATGTTTGGTTTTTTGTTTTAATTGCGCGAGTGTGAAGTCGTTATGCATACCTTTGACTTTGTCCCGTGCGCTGTACGCTCGGTTTCGACGGTTCTCCTGACACGTCCTTTGTGACGGCCATTTTTTTTCTTAGTTTGCCTCTGGCGAAATCGACGAGCAGTGGCCTTTGGCGTTTCTTTTGGAGAAAGAACGCAAGAAGAAAATAAACAAACAGATGCTCTCCTCCTTATACGAATTTAGTATCCTCCAATTTAATAAAAAATTACTTAAATAGTAGCATTATAGTAGAAAAGGATATAAATTTTTGCTTTCCAGCATCAAATATTACGTGGTATAAGTAATATTATTGTAGTATAAGTAAATTAAATCTTATGCAGTATCATATAACTTATAAGTAGTTGTCAAGGATGGCCAATGATGGCGTTAGGATTCGTTCGTGATAAAGAGAAAGTTAAGAAGGCATCGATTAAACTATTTGTTTCACGTTCAAACTTTTTATTGAATTGTCAGGAAAGAAGGTCGCGAAAATCGATGAAGGAAGATGAGTTCTCTGACAGTTTCTCCCTGACCGGAAGTCGACTTCGGTCTGACGACCTCAGCGCAACAAAACCAGTCTCCCACTCGCAAACACAACCGCCGTTGTGCTCTTTCAGTTACATAACGGCCATTGAAAAACCTTCCTCAACTTTTCCATTAGCGCGAATCTTTGGTCTCGACAGACGAAACGACGCCCTCCGAAAGAATGCGGGCTTTTAGCTCGCGCCTGTTGCGCTCTTTACGACTCTTTATCTCCTCATCTTGGCACTCCTCCCCGAGGGAAGAAGAACCTTTCCGCTCCAGCTGACGCTCTTCTCTTCTCTTTGCAGATTATGTGTACTTCGAGACGTCTTCGACATTGCCCTACCAAATACGAAGGATAGAAGAGTTGAATAAGGTGAGAGAGCGGGGGCGAGACCTTCGCCAGTCGAGTTAACGGCCGGAGTTAATTAATTGTCGGTTACCTTTCAGACGGCCAGTGGTAACGTAGAAGCAAAAGTCATGTGTTTCTTCAGGAGAAGAGATCTTCCCAACTCACTCATCGTCTTAGCCGATAAGCATCAAAGTAAGTGGTGGGGGTGCAACGGCGAAGGCCAACATCTCCTTATCACCTGTCCGGCAAGGATTTGCACATTGTCTGACGTCATAGAAAATTCGTTGCTGCGTAATAAAAACTAGCGTCTTACGGTTCGTGAGATAAAAGCGAGTCGCTCGAGGGGGAATACTAAGTTCAATTATGGCTAATAGCGAGGTGGGGGCGGAGGATGCAACGCCTCGATTTTTCCATTTGTCAGAGTTTAACTGTATCTCGGCTCGGATTTCGGGGCCGAGTTCACGAAAGCACAAACGGAGATTAAACATTCTACTTTTCGAACGGGAAAGAAGGGCAAACTCAACATCTCGAGGCTAACATATGTATATAACTAAATATATATTATTGGGCTACGGATTGCTCAGTACTACGGAGAATTACAAACATTGCACTTATATAAAACTATATTCATAAAATATACATGTAAATAGTAATAAATAACGTAGTAAATGTAGTAAATAACAGTACACATAAATAATTATTTAAATTTAAATAAATAAATAGTGACATAGTAAATAAGTTGATAACAATACGGTAACATTAATAAACAAATAACAAAAATATAAATATTAAAATAAAAAGTGACGTAACATATAAACAAGATTAAGTGACTGAATGGAAATTAGATAAACGGGAAGTGGGTAATAAAAAAGCGGAAGTTACTTATGTTTCGACCTAATAGGACTAAGTGTAGTTCAGTTTGGAATTGTACAATTCACACGATATGGGCGGTTTTTGTAAGCTAAAGTTTTTCAAATGGTTTCATTGTTATTGTCATACAGTTTTTATGAAATTTATATTTTTTCATACTTCTCGTCACTTTTTTTCTTTATTCAATCGGTGTTCTCTGACCACCAATAGCAGCACTCATTCTCCCCTCTTCACCCGCAGTGAACTCTACAAATGCCGACGACACTCCAATCTCTGCGAAACTGAAAAAGATTCTAATAAAGGCGCCCTATCCGACCACGGAGGACACCGAGTGCAACGAGACGCACGAGGAGGGCGACGATACTGACCTCAAGGACAAAGAGAACTCTCTCAACTGGAAACAGAGGCACCAGCTCAAGCACAGAGAGCTTTTCCTCTCGAGACAAGTGGAAAGTTTGCCGGCGACGCACATAAGGGGAAAGTGTTCAGTCACTTTGCTCAACGAAACCGAATCCGTACTTAGTTACCTCAATAAGGAAGTGAGTAGGCCCAAACGGCAGAACGCTGATGGTCACCCCGCCCTAACAACCTCCTCCTCCTCCATTGCAGGACACCTTTTTCTACTGCTTGGTGTTCGACCCGGCTCAGAAGACTCTGCTCGCAGACAAGGGGGAGATCCGGGTCGGGAGCAGGTATCAGGCGGAACCCATACCTCTTCTGAGAGAAGGTAAGGCGGCCCCGCTGGGGGCGGAGTCCCCGTCTGCCAGAGAGTCCTCTAACGTCCTCCTCGTGTTGCAGGCGAATCTGATAATAGGAATTGCGAAGATCTCGAAACATTAGTATGGACACCTAGCCATCACCTAACAGATAGACAAATAGATCAATTTTTAGTCATATCTAGATCAGTGGGAACCTTTGCCAGAGCTTTAGACTGTTCCAGTTCTGTGAAACAACCCAGCCTACACATGAGCGCCGCAGCTGCATCACGAGACGTCACACTGGTGGGTGATTGACACTGGTCAAGGGGAGAGGTCAAAATGACCCATTTTGAACTCGAACGAACTCGATTTTGCTTTCAGTTTCACGCGATGGACACCTTGCACAATCATAATTACAATTTGTCCGAAGCCATTAGCAGGTTGGTTCCTTCTTCGGGGCCCGTTCTCTGTCGGGACGAAATGGAGGAGTGGTCCGCCTCAGAGGCGAACCTCTTCGAGGAGGCGTTAGAGAAATACGGGAAGGACTTCAGTGATATCCGGCAAGACTTCGTGAGTATGAGGGGAGGGTGCGAGGTCCTCGAGGAGCAGACCTTCTCACGTGAGCTTTCCCTGTTGCAGCTGCCTTGGAAAACGTTAAAAAACATAATCGAGTATTATTACATGTGGAAAACGACAGACAGATACGTGCAGCAGAAGAGGGTGAAGGCCGTCGAAGCAGAATCGAAACTTAAACAAGTTTACATTCCTAATTAGTAAGTTTTTGTTTTGATAAAACAAAAGGAAAATGGGATATAGACAGTGGTCGGTTTGCTTTTGCTTTTGCACTCGAGACAAAAACCACAAATTAGGGTGAAATCATTCGGATTTTCAAATATGGTTTTGTCGGCGTTTTACATTGCAGAACTAAAAGAAACCGATAACTTTTCCAAGGTCATCGTTGGTGGTTATATTTGGTGTTTGGCTATACGCCCTCTAACCCTTGGATTTTCTTTGATAAAAAGAAAAATAAATGGGAAACAAGGAGAAAATTATATTTAGGGCAGACAGAGAGAAGAGGGGGGCAGACAGACAGAGAAAGAAACAAAGCAAAATAGTACGTCTTGAGAAAAGTTCATAAAATGCCGGAAGCAATCAATTTGTATCTCTTTCTCAGAATATTTCTCAAACATTTCTTTGCTTAAATTCCAGCAATAAACCAAACCCAGCAGTGATAAACAATAGCAAAGGCGTGTTAAATGGAAACAACCACGGCGACGGACTCATTTCCGGAAAGTCTTGCGAATCATGTCAAGGTAAATTGGACTCGATGGCCGTACCTTCCTCCTCCCTTCGCTCCGTTCCCCCGCCCCCCTCTTCACCATCTCACCCTGCGCTTACGAATCGTTTCAGCAACGAGTTCGAGCCAGTGGTTTGCCTGGGGACCGTCTCACACTCAGTATAAACTTTGCCACTCATGTTGGACCTACTGGAAGAAGTATGGCGGTCTCAAGAATCCATCCAGGTTGAGTAAGTATGGGGAAATGCAACGGGTCAGGGCGTCCTCTGGCGGATGTAACTTTTCTCCCTCTTTTCCAGGCGAAAGCGAAGGAGATCTCAAGAAGAAATCCGGTAGCATTTCCGACGAAGAAAAAATTCCTTCCAGTATTACGTCGCATCGACCGCATCGCTGCACCGTGAACGGATGCGGCAAAGAATTCAAACTTAAGGCCCACTTGGCCAGGCATTACGCCACCGCCCACGGCGTCGTCATCAGGTCCGGATCCCCGAGGCCCATCATGAAGACGAGGACGGCCTTCTACCTCCACACGACCCCTCTCACGAGGCTGTCCAGGAGGCTCTGCCGCCACATAATGCAGCCCAGACACGCCGCCAGGTCCCCCTTCTGGCCGATCAACGTCCCGGCGATAAAGCAAGAATGTGCGCATCCCCGCCCCGCTCCCCGCCCCCCCACTCGCTTCTCTACAACGAGAACGTTCCCTTTCCAGGTCAGGCGCAGATGGTCGGCAAGTCGCCACTAGAACTTAAGGAATTGTTGAAATATCGGAAGAAAGACCGAGGGGGCGTCACTCAGATCGCGAACAGACTCGGCGACCCGGATGCAGTGCCCGAGTGGCTTTTGCCCACGGACAAAAATCTCATACCGAAGTCGTTATGTATCATGTTCCCGAAACCTCCCAAAGGCCCAGGTGAGTCTGAGTGAGGGAGAACCGCCCCACACCGCCCCTTGTCGCCCTCACTGAAAAGGGATTCTGTTTCCAGATGGAAGTTTACTGTATGAGAGAGTTCCGAATAAGCCGGAAGCGGAAAAGGCTGCTCTCAACAATGTTTCTCCTTCTCTAAAGCGCAGAGCTTACGATGAGAATGGATTAGAAGGTAAGAAGACGTTTCATGCCTAAAACTTACCTTAAGACAGGAACATCCTTGGCAAAAAGTAAACAGAACCAAAGTATTTCTTTTTTGATTCGGTGAATCCCTTTCTATTGCTTAAATCGAAAGAAAGGTAATTTCAAACTGTAAACAAAGGCAGCCATTTTAATTTATTTAAAACAAACCATAGAGGTGAAAGCGCAATCAAAGTCACTCGCGAAAATTGAAAAACCGTTAAAAATGTAAATTCTCGGATGTAACTGGTTTTTCTCTCCAAAATAATGGGTTTGTTGAAATTAAGAGTTAGAGATTTGAAAACCGTTAAAAATGAATTCTAATATAGATTTTTAATTTACTCCCGAAAGTTTCAATGATTTAATAAAACCAACTCGGTCATATTTTCTGTTAAATTAATTTTTTGCCGCTTTTCTCTTTTGCTTAATCAGACATGGACTGGGACGAAGGTATGTAAACTTTTATGCGAGGCGTCATTTTTTTCGAAGGCGAGGAATGACACAGAGATCCTTTCAGGTTTAGTTGTTCCTCAGACCGGGCCTCCTGCCAAACGTCCAAACAAGGAAGTGGCAGCAATGCGCGCTGCTGCTGCTGCCGCCGCCGCCGCTGCGGCCACTGCTGACGTGTCCAGCGTTGTGTCCGTCCCGGGCGTTCCTCGCTCGGTGGTGAACCAACTGAACGGGCAGTCCCGGCCCAAAGTGGCCACCATGACGCGGACGGGAACCGGTCGGAAGGGCGTCATCTCCTGGATGGACGCCCCCGACGACGTTTATTTTAGATCTACAGTAGCCTCGAGGTGAGTCGAAGGGAAGATGGCGGTGGAGTCGGGACGGAGATTGACGGGGGATGTGTTGCAGGAAAATGAGGAGACAGTTGTCGGCGCAGGAGCTGAGGCGAGCTTCGAGGAAGCCGTGGCGGAAGATAACCCTGAAGGGTGCGGACGAGCTGGTGGTTTTGGATTGACAAAGCACGGAAGCGGCAGCCGCCATTCCACCATTGGTCGATGCATAATACACCGGCTTCTGAGCGAGTATTCGACACCACAAGTTTTCTTTTTGCAGTGAATTGTAAGAATATTTTGGTATAAATCATATAAATATTTTTCTGAGGTCCGTTCAGAAGTTTTAGCAATGTTTTTTTTAAATATATTTAAAAAGTGATTTTGGCTGTAATTATGCGAATAAAGTAGGATTTTTATTTTATGGGTTTTTTCTCTCCTCCTGTGGGATTACTCATATGAAATGGGGCAGACATTTTTATTAGAGGAATGAATTTTGATTACTGGACAGACGGTCAGCGCTGACTGAATTTTGCTGGCATTGAGTTGTTGGAAAAGAAGCACAACTTGCAGTGCTTTCTGATGTTTTCCGTTTGTGCGCCATATTGAAAAGATGAAATGGGATTTGTCATTTTATTTGGGGTCTTAAGAGAACCTGTTAATTGTAATAATGATTGAAATCACACATTAGATGTTTATTGTATTAAATTATATAATTTGCGCTCGTCATTTTCTAGGAAATGGCGTAACGGACTTGTAAAGACCTCCAACGAATTTTTATTTTTTACTTTCTTAAAGCACACGACTTATAACGAATAATCAATAAATGACGCGGCGATTATTTTGTCTCTTCTCCTTCAACGAATCCCTTTTCTTAATTATTAATCAACGTCAAATTGTGACTCCGTTTTATTTCATGAATAAGAAAATAGAACTGTTGAAGAAAGGAGGATTAATTTATCTAATTTGGAGTTTTAAGCGAAAACGGAAGGAATTAATTGTTTTATGAATGTGAGAACTCATCAAATGCGTTTCAAATTCACAAAGATTGACCAAATAATAATCATTGACAGCAGCTTTGATACAGTTGTAACAACCAAAGTCAGCAAAATTCATGTCAGTGGCCGTTCTAAATAAAATCCTTCTGAATTCGCATGAAAATTGTAATTTTGAAATGATTTTCTTTAAAATGGATCCCCGAATGTAAATAATGAGCAGGTATTTTCATCCTGATTTGCGATTGATTTTATCGGAGCCTCGGAGAGGCATCCTTTGAACCGTTTGCTTTGGCAAATTGTGTAAATTGATGTAATATTAGCGAAACTCATTTTTGAAATGATTTTCTACACATAACTACACAAAAGGATTTTGTAAAAAAAAAAAATAAATAAAATGGAAAAAAAAATTTTCACGACGAAACGAGACAACGCAGATTGTAGATATAACTTTAACGGCGTTAGAAAGTTTCGGTTAACGGTTTCCGGTGTTTGGAGTTCCTTTTCCGGTCATTTCCGTTGGTTTTCTGGGAGAAATAGAAAAACGGAACCTTATCTTTACAGAGGACAATTTGTAAATGTGTAGTGACAGAGAAAGGAAACGCGAAGTGGTTTGTGGATTTTGACGTTTCTTTGTTGAAACTGCAAATCGGTGATGAAGTGTCGGTGAACTCTGGTCGTGAAAAGTTATTAAAAAAATGGAAAAAGTGTTATCCAGAACAAATAGTTAACTTTTTTGCAAAGTTTTGATTACATAATTATTAAGACACACACACAGACTATTGATTTTGTGTTATTTATTTACATTAATAAATTATTTGCGTTTTAAGTGCGAATAAAATGGGATTGAGATAAATTCATTCGATGATCAGCTTTCATTTTGTTGAAACAGTGGTCGAATCTTGTGGTCGTGCCACTCTTTTCCTCTCCCGTTGGTGGAGGTCGAAATCTAATTATTGAAAAGATTTGCGCGGAATGAAATACACTAAGGCTTTTTTCATAACTTTATTTCAATTAACAGTAACAATTTCGTTTCTCCTATCAACTTGTAACTTTCTTAGGAAGTATTGAACCTTTCTGTTGTGATTCTGTTGTTCTCTGGATTTTGTTTATAACATACACATTACGTCTCTGAGTTGTGAACATTAGATAAAAAGAACTAAATCTGCTACTGAAAGGAGTCAATTAGGACTTGATTTAATATTTTAAATTCTGTACATATATTAAATTAACAAATTTTACAAGAGAATCCTTTTTCATCTATCTATTTTGAGGAATGGATAAATTGGAATGTCCGTCATCATTTTAGATTCATTTTGATGAAATTGAAATCTATTTTTGCAGTCTAGAAGCTTGATTCGAATGTTGAACGAGATTATTTCTCTGGTTCTGTCTCAGAAATTATGTCTGTGAAATCACGCCTCGGGTTTGTGTTTTATGTTTTTCTGAAGAGCTTCTTTGTGGGCAGTGCCACCCCAAAATGGCGCAAAAAGTCTTCTCTCCCTTTCGTAATCTCTGGGGAAATCCCTCGCCGATGAAACGCTCTTTTTTATGCTTCTCACCACTTCCACATCGAACCGGGTTCTTCTCCTCAACCAGTTCATTGCGAACTCTTCGCTGTCTTCGCCGACAGGTACAATCTGAAAAGGCACTCAAGTCAGAGAAACGGAGTGACGAATGGCCGAGATCGACCACCAACTTACGCCGTTGATGAGACCGATTTTGAGGCATTCTTCGGGGCCCAGGATTCGGGCCGTGGAGAGGAGGTCGAGAGCCTGTGTGTAGCCGACTTTCTCTATGAGTCTGTTGGTGCCTCCCCAGGCCGGAAGTAGACCCATTTTGGCGTGGACGAACCCGATTCCTTGGCAGGTTTCACTCATAAGTGCGAAATCACAAGAGACGGAGAGTTCAGCTCCTCCTCCCAAAGCTCCTGAAATTTACATTTAATTTATAACTTCTTAAGATTCACTACTTTAATTTACTTAAAAAAAACGCATAAATCTCCTCACCGATTCCCTCTATCAAGGCGACTGACAAGAGAGGAAGCCTTTGGAAATTGTTGAGAATGCTCTGCATGTAAGTAGACATCATGAAACCTTCTTCGGGAGTCGCCACCTGTCTTACAAAGTCCAGGTCGCCCCCCGAACAGAAATTTCCCGAACTGCCCTTCAGTATTACCCCTTTCCCCGAAGACCACGAATTTAATTCTTCCACGACGTCGCAGAGATCCGCCATCATTTGACCTGAAAACCTCACCCATTTATTTTCTTTAGAATGAAATTTTATATTTATTTAGATCAGAACTTCCTTCTGATGTTTGTATCTAACCGTTATGGGTTGCCATGGCGACGAAATTTCCGTTAATCTTTTGTCAACGGTTTTATGCAAAGCCCGTTTCGTTTCTCGTTTTTTAATTGGGAATCTAAAAACCGTTATTTTTGACTCGACCTAATATTAATATTTTCTTATATTTGTCGAATAATAACTCACCGGTCATTGCATTTTTCTTTTTCTCGTGATTCAACACAACCAAAGCCAATCCGTCATCTTTTTTAATTAAGTCGACAGATCCTCCCGTGAATTTAATCAAATGATTCCGAATTTTCTCCATTGATTGCGGTACTGAAGAAAATTTTGAGGCCATGATTTTTTTAAAAGTTGATTTTAGATGTGTTTGCTTGAAGTGCATCTGTAACTATAATATATAATTCTCACGTAGAAGTTCGACACTTGCAAACGCGCTATTTTACTACTTTTGAATTTCGAAATATAATTCGTATTTAACGGGAAGTGGAAAACCGGAAGTTAAATCAAATTTGGCACTAAATTCCCGATTAACTGCTACCACGAAATAATTAGAATAAATTCAATTCAGTTTTATAAAAGCGAGATTTCATCCTCGTTAATGCGCGACGTAAGATTTAAAATATGGCGATCGGTTTGAAGTGAATAAGAGTCACTGGATTTTGCTTTTGAAGAAATAATCTTCTCAACCTGAAATAACTTTCACGAAAATACTCCCCTTCTTCCAAATTCGCTATCAGCTGAGATCAGACATATCATTTCCGTAAAAGCTTTTCATTGAGTACTTCCAACGGTCGTGCGGGAGTGAACCGAGAAGGCTGTGAGTCTCCAACGTAGTATGGTTTTCTTATGAATTTCTTTTTTAAACTCAGGGCACGTGTAGCTTCCCTGAAACTGTTTGAAGACATCATCATGTCGAAAAATAACGACAAGGTGTACTATGCCGTGGGGAGAGGCAGGGAAATAGGTATTTACGGCACTTGGTAAGATTTAGTTTGTGTCATACATCAAGTTCCTCTGTATTTTTCAATATAAAAATAAATTGACTTTTAGGCAGGAATGCAAAATTCAGACGGAGGGGGTATCCGATGCAAAGTACAGAAAATTTTTCTCCTTAGAAGAGGCACAAGAATTTGTAAATTTCTGGAAAAATTATGAAACTCCAATAAAAGAAAATTATGAGCCTGAAGAATCTGTAAGCATAAAAGTGAGTAAAAAACTGCACTATCTCAGAAACCAAGGAATTATTTGTAAAAAGCATTGATTGTCATACTATTTTAGATAGATATATTTGGCTGAAGTTTTTATAAAATATTGTACTAAAAATATTTATCTCTTTATCTCATTATTTCTTCTCTAATCCAGCAATCTTCCCAAGTTCTTAGTCTTTATTCTCCCTTTCCAGACTTTTTGGTTTAATATCTTGTTCTGCTTTTTAACATTTATTTTATTTCTTTTTTATTACTGTTCAGACTATTATTTAATTATTTCATCAAGTTCTTAATTTTTTTATAAAGCCATCTTCCAGTTTCATTTATAGTTCTTATATTCTTTTTGTAAACTCTATTAATCATTATAATAATTAGTTTAGTTAATTATTTATCAAAAAAAAACTGCCAAAATGGGGGAAGAATCGAAGGATTTTTCATCATTTATTTGAAATTCATTCATTTTCATTTCCTGGATTTCTCATGAAATCAGATCAATATGGCTGTAATTTATTAATAAGACAGAGATTTTATTGAGACTTGGAGAAGGTTCATAAATGCTAACACTACTATTAATTTTTAGAAGGAATCGAAGGAGATTCAAAGGGTTTGTGAAGATCTTAAGAATGGTGACAATACTCAGTCTGCTGGAGAGAAAACAAACTCACTGGGGGATAAGATGAACTCATCACATCAACAACAGCTTGCACCACCAGTGCCCAATTCACTCTCCCAGTGTTCACCCTCACATTCATCCCCCTTTGAAGGAACATCAGATTGCACAAATGTGAATGTGTTGGCTTTGAGCCTTCGATTGGATTCCTTTGAAAAGAGATTTGATGCCTGCCTGAAGGAAATGGGTGCAATTGCATCAGAAATATCTAACATCAAATCAGAGATCAAAGAAGTGAAGGAATCACTGTCTTCTGCATTCTCAGGTGATATTGCATTTGGCCAAAATAGAACTCCAAAGAAAGGAAGAGATGGAATGCTGCAAACAACTTTGGCCTTTGTTTCTCCCACTGCCAACAGATCTCCATCAAAGTGGGTTTCTTTGTTTTTCTCTTCTTTCTAAAAAGACTGTTTGTTTGAAACGCTGATTTGTTTTTTTCAGGTCTTACTCGACATACCAAGATGTCGCTGACTCAGGGGAGCAGGGCGTGAGAAGAGGGAAGAATCTGAAAAGGAAATTGTCAAGAAGTAACTCCAAGGATGATTCGAAACGTTTTGCCGATGTGAGTTTGCAAATGGCTTCGAGCAAATTAACCCCTTGATAAATTTGACACGTCATCATTTGCCCCAAGAGACATGTCTGATATGAGATGCACTGCATTAGCATAAAAAAGTATAATCATAAACTTCATTAATCATACTTAAAACTAAAACTTGTCTCGAAAAGAGAAACTTTTCCAAAACACTCAAACGTTGTTTGTAATTCCCCTCAGGATGGAGCAGATCACGACGATCTCCTGGCGAGAATACAACCGGAAGCAATCGACTTCTCTTCTTTTGAACGCGACGAAGACGACTTCGTGGAGGTCTACACGGACGGAGCTTCCCATGCCAACGGGAAGGACGACGCCAAGGCGGGGATAGGCATCTGGTGGGGAGACGACCATCCCCTGTAAGTGGCAGCAACATAGGTGACCGCTGCAAGGGTGACAGAAACTGATAAAAGTGTTTTTGCTGTTCAGAAACGTGGGCGAGCCAGTGGCCGGGGCGCCGACCAATAACACAGCTGAGATCCAGGCAGCGAGAGTGGCGATGGAAATGGCCGTCAAGTGTGGTAAATATTTACCATATTTATGTGCTTAATCTAATGCACTTGTGATGATATAAAATAATTATGGAATTCTTAAAATTTAAACAAAATCAGGAGACAGTAAATAACTAAAAGAGTTGAAAGGCTTTTTACATGTTTTGTGTTTATCTATTATTGTGCTTTTTCAGGGCTGAAAAGGTTGAAAATCTTCACCGATTCAGAGTTTCTGATAAACTGCGCCACGCGATGGATTCATCGATGGAAGAAGAACGGATGGCTTCTGGTGAACGGCGGCCCCGTAAAAAACAGGAAAGAGCTCGAGAAGTTGGACAAAGTCGCGGGGCAGATCGCCGTGCGATGGGTACGTCGTCTTCGAGGCGCTCTCCCCCTCAGCAGAGTATTAAAACGGTTTGTATATTTGCAGGAAAAGGTGCCGGGACACGCGGGAGTGAGAGGGAACGAAATGGCGGATCGGTTGGCCAATGAGGGCGCCCGCAAGTATAAGAGGTAGCCCCGGCGTGCGTATTAAAGTCAGGGGAAAGCCTTTCACTCTGATCATCGGAGAGGGCCTCAATCGCTATAAGAAGTGCAATAGCGATGGTGGAAGTGAGTGACATGCCTTTTTAAGGCTTATCTTGCCTTTATTTGCAATTTATTTGGCAGAATTGCAATAATTGCAGTTTATATTATGTTTTATACATAATTTATGTAATATATATTTAAATTTCTGAAATGAATAGGATGCTGTTACTGTTTTAAAGGTTGGCACTGCAGTCAGAGACAGTTTAATGGAGGACACAACCAAAGAAAATGGCCGTTTCTTTGTTTCGGAAATTTCACCCAAACGGCATCGCATAAATACATTAAAAAAAGCTCTGTCTGTTTGCGCCGCAGAAAATGTTGTTTATCCCGACAGCGTCCCTTAATAGAGGGGCACTTGAAGGTCTTCGCATTTTTTTCTTTTTAGAAGGGAACAAAAATATTCAGAAACGCGTGACCCGATTCGAGTATTAATAAAAAAGAAAGAAAGCAAAAAATTTGAGAGGCTTCTCTCTTTAAAACCGAGTTGACACTTCTATCACATTATGAGATGTTTTTCCATTCTGAAAGCTTAACTCCTTCGAAGTGAACATTGTGTGGAGTCTTCGTCGTCATATAAATCTTATATAAATTAAAAAATTTGATTAATTTGCGATAAGTTTGATTATAAATTAGTTTAATTTGAAATCTGATTCTATGAAGAAAACAATTTAAGATGAAATTTATTTTGAGTAACATAAATATAAATGAAAGAAAGATTTTATGATGCTGAGTGCATTGGGAAGGTTTTTAGTTCGTCGCTTCTCATTAAACAATGTTTGCATTGAATTGCAGATGTTAAAAGAAGATACAAACCTCCTGAGAAAACGGCTGAATTTGGGATTCTGCAGATTACCACAAGGCAGAAAATGTTTTATTTTGGTCAGGAGATTCCGCCATATCCTTGCTCCTCCCTCTCAGAACACTTTCCACAGCACTGATTTGTCAAGCAAATGCAAACAATGTTAAAAGCATTAGTCAGGATTATTGGAATGATACTTAAATGAATTATAAAAGGAAAGTTATTTATGATTCGATCTAATAAAACAAACTGAACTGACTTCTGACTCGATTTAATCTTAACGATTCGATCTTTGTCGAATTTGTAATTGCTTTGTCGCCTCATCTCTTAGGGATTAGAAAATGGCCGAGCATGATTCGAAATTTCTGCTTGTGAAGCTATGAAAGTTTTCCGTAAATGCGATCGCACGTAAAAGAATTTAGTCACCCTTCCAACCCCTCGCCCCTTTAGAAAGCGAAGGGGTGGAGGAGTCGGTGCTGGTGTCGCTCGCGCTCTTAATTCAGTTAGCGGCAGTCGAACCTTCATTTAAGTATCGTTTTTATGTAAATTGTGAGTGCTAATTCGGTTACTGTACTTATTTAATTACCTGAAAAATTTGTTAATTCGATTGAAAATCCAATCTCCCGGAAATGGCTTAATTAAATTGTTTCTTGGAATCATTTTGTCGAATCGTCACTGATTAAAAAATGGAAATGAAACCGTTGATTGACTTTTACGAGCTGCAGTCGCTTCGCTGCAACGGAAACTGCAACTATTCCATCAGTGGGCTTTTAGATCTCCCAAATGAAGTATTTCGCGAAAGAGATCCCGTCATTTCAGGATTTCAAAACAACTTCTCCTTCATCGATCCCGAAGGGCGGCAGTGGTTTTTAAATGACCCGCCAAATCCTCAAACGGAACTTCCGCGGGTCACCGCCGTTTCAGACGACAATGCCCTCCTCAAGAACTATCTCGATTCTTCAGCGAATCCGTTGGTCAAAATGGTCAAGCCGAATTTGAATCCCCCCCACGACATCAACGTGGCGCTCGTTCGTCCCATCCAATCGTCAACGATCGATTTATTTAGCAGCGAAAATATTTTCTCGACGTCCTCGAAAGCGGAGAAATTATTTTCGATATCCAGGTGCTTAAGCGAACCGCCACCGGAAACGGGCGGAACTGCGGGAGAAGGCGGTGAGTGTTCTTCGAAATGCGAGAAAGTTTGGAATTCGTCGAATTCGGTTGATTCTGGGAGTTTCTCGCATCCGACGTTGGATACCGTCCCAGGAAAAAGGAAACAACGAAGATATAGGTTAGAACATTAGTTTTTCTATCTCCCTGGCCTATGAAATGATGTTTGGGATAAAATATTTTGACATTTCGGCCGCCTTTACATGTTAGAACTATCGTGTTGAGTCTTATGTGAGCGCACTCTGGCGTCGCTTCCCTAAGTAACGATTTAAATAAGTACCGATAACGACTGGAAGATCGCGCCACCAGTCAGTTCCTCCATGTTTGTAGAGAATTTTTCAAGTTTCCAATCATCCAAATTATAATTTTAATTTAGTTATTTCAGTTCAGCTCTTTTTACTTCAATAAACAAAACAATATAAAAGGTGCGCCAGAAAGAAAAATTAAACGGGAAATAAAACATGTGAAGAATAATTAAAAGACGGAATTCGTAAAACAAATGCATAACGGTCGACTTTGAAGTTAACGTATAAAATGGAACCAAAAGTGAATTTTGATTTTAACGAAAAATGGGAGGAAAGGGACATTAATCAGTAAGCAGACCTTACTCTGTTCCTCATTTTTATGTGGGTTTTGTTTCAGAACAACCTTCAGCAATTACCAGTTAGACGAACTCGAGAGAGCTTTCAATGAGACTCATTACCCTGACGTCTTCTTCAGGGAAGAACTCGCCCTCAGGATAGACCTCACCGAGGCCAGAGTTCAGGTATGCTTTTCATCCCCTTGAGAGTGAGAGCCTCCTCTAACGAGTCGAATATCTTTCAGGTGTGGTTTCAGAACAGAAGGGCAAAGTGGAGAAAGCAGGAGAAAAATGGCGGAAAAACAGGTGCTGATTCGTCGCCGAAGGAATCGCTGAACAACAGCTGCTCGCAGAATAATTTGTGTAAAATTGGCAGTTTTTTTGGCCATTTCCAGCAGATTCGTTGATTCGTTGACTAAGCGTGTCTTCTGTGGTTGTTTCAGCGAATGATCGACCTCTCCTCAGTCCGATAATCTCCACTTTCACTTTGGATTGGGGACCTCTTGGCACCAATGGTTTTCCCCAAAAAGAGTGCAACTGACCGAACGGAGAAACGGCCTAAAGCCTTATACAGTTTCATATACTGTATGAACTGGTGGTTCTTAACGGCAGACGACGGATTCTTCCATCGCCATCTTCTGGAAACTACACAGATGAAGCATTTGCATTGTAGTGAATTTATTTTGTATGATGTAAACGGGATAACAGACGGTTTTTAAGGTAATTTGGTTCCCATTTTGTTTATTCAACCCTTTGCACTCGTGATGATGTGGATGCAGTAAATAATTATTTCCAAAACATTTGTATTTATTTGATTTTACACTTTATTAAAACAAATGTATCTTTTAATAAACTGGAAAATTTTACTTATTTATTATAACTTTTTATGTGAAGTTATTTTATTTATTTGTAATACAGAAAACACTCTTTTTATGTTTTGTGTTCATTCGTGTAATTAATAAATGTAATAAATTCTTGTATTTAATAATAGTACTATAATTCGTTTCTGGGCATTAAAATCTTCCTTCAGAATCTCTTCTGATCTCCTTCTTATTTGATAACTTCCTCTTTTTCTTTCTTATCATATTTAATAATAACTAAAAATGCTATGGGTGGTTTTAAATTGAAAAATAAGGAGTGCAAAGGGTTAAATTTGAATGATCCACTTTTACAATTGGATGGAAAGGCACAAGGCATATAGGTAAGAATTAAGCATTTATATTTTTGTCAAAATACTGAGTTTAAACATACGGCATATGAACGTGGCTCGGTTGCAGTGACAACTGAGAGAGGGCGGGAGACACCGACTAATTGTGACCTACGGGGTAGTAGCAGACCTCGTCATCCTCTGCTTCCCTCCGGTAGAACTCGCAGAAATAGTTGCAGTTCTCGCAGAGCATCACCATGAACATCACCCACAGGGCCAGCGCCACGCCGATCACGAAGGGAACCACATTGAATTTCGCGGGCGGGTCCGGGTGACACTTCCTGTCGCACATGTGGTACACCGACGTGCCCGTGTACGAGTCGGGGTCGAACAGCTCCGACGTCCACCCCTTGTCGCAGATGCACAGCCCCGTCCGCACGTCGATCTCCCCGTGGTGGCACTGAATGTTCACCATCTTCGACTCCAGCTCCGCCCTCCCCGACGTGTCCGCCCTGTCGTTTATCAGCCCCTTTATGTCCTCGTGGGAGACCATCTTCTCGAGGTTCCTGCAGGTGTTGCTCAGGGGCACGTAGATGACGTCCGGGAGCTCCTTGCTGGGGTCGCCCATGCAGGTGGGCACCTTCTGGCACCGCTTGCGCTTGTGGTTGAAGTGGTTCCTGAGGCCCGAGTACTTGAGCCGGCAGTCGACGGGGTTGCACGCGTCGAAGGGGTCGAGGTCGGTGGTGTCGCACTTGATGACCTTGTCGGGGTTGTAGAGGCTCTGCAGCGCGGGGGGGATGTCCTCGGCGGCGAGGCGGATGGTGGTGTCGAAGTCGATCCTGTGCCTGATGGCGTGGCTGTCCTCGGGGGCGCCCTCGGCCCTGTTCCAGATGTCGACGAGGCAGGAGCCCTTGCGGTTGTACCCGTAGATGTTGGGGTAGAGGAAGGTGAGGTTGTGGGTGGTGCCGGGCTGGAGGATCCCGATGTGCTCGCCGTGGACGTGTATGAGGTCGCAGTCGGTGTCGTCGTCGGTGACTTTCTCGCAGCATTCGACCATGGTGGCCATCACATTGCGCGCTTTTTCGCCGTGGTGATGAATGGTGACGAAGAATACGACGACGACGTCGTCTTTCCCGAGTTTCATCACTCCCGAATTCAATACTTCGATGTCGCGCGAAACTTTTTCACCGTTAAGATAAACTAATATCAAAAGTATAAATAGGATATGCATTGTTTGTAAACTGCGTTGCCGGACTCATGTGCAAAACGTGATACAAAAAGTTGAAAAGTAAACAGAATGCAGACGCCCAAGCGTTTGATTCCTCTATGGCAATGGAGAAAACTGATGGCTGCCCTCATTTAACACCTTCCTATCCGTCTGTTCTGTTCGGGAAAAACAAAATCCTCGGTTTTCTTACCAAAAAAATATTATTAATAAAAAATGTAATGATTTGACCGTTACTTTTGATAAAACCACGAGCGCACTCTAACGTCGTTCCCATGAGTTACATTTTATAGAAGTATGATTTCGGCCGATAGATGGCCTTACCGAGCAATTCCTCCATTCAAATGGAGAATTCTTAAGTTTTCTAATCATCTTTTCATGATCAAAACAATCCAAATTTTTAATTTTCTGTTTACTATAATTCTAATAATTAACAGCAGAAACGAGAAAAGTATCGAGGATAAGAAAATTAAAAGGAGATAAAATACGTTACTTATTAGAATCGCGATATTCGATAATATATAATGCATTCATACCCGAATCGTAACGGTCATTACTGTCTTTTGGATAAATTTGGAAGTTTGTGTGTAAGGTCGAGTCATAAGTAACTTCCGCTTCTTTGTCTTTTACATAACGTTTTTCTTTTATATATTTGTGGGTATTGAGTTTGTTGCTGTTACAGCGGAAGTCAGCGGATGACTCCACCCAATAATTCGGTTCATTCAAAGGAAAAAGGCTTTTTCAAACTGTTCAAAGGACATTTCTACTAAAAAAAATTAATGAAAGTCAAATGGAACATTTTGGAGTGATAACATTCTTACTGAGACGTAATTGAGAGCTGAAATTCGCGTCTTTCACTGAGTCTATAAGAAGAGAAAGGAAACTGTCATTCAAACAAATACAGCCTCTTCTTCGTCTTCGCCAACGGCTGCTTCCCCACAGCCGGGTACTTCCGCCCCTGCCCCCCCATCCCCAACCCACTCATCTGGTAATACACCATCTGCGAACCCCCGCCCCTGCGCTCCCCCCGCACAAACGCCTCGCTCCGCACGCAGCACACCACGAAGAACGCCACCCACATCGCCCCTATCAGACCCACCGCCGCCGGCAGAAACGCGTACTTCTCCTCCCGCTTGCACCGGATGGAGCACATCGAGTAGATCGTCTTCCCCTGCACGTACGAGTCGGGGTCGAAGGGCTCCGACGTCCACCCCCTCTCGCACACGCACAGCCCCGTCTTCGGGTTCACCTCCCCGTGGTGGCACCGGATGTTCACCGTGCGATCCTCCGTCTGGAAGTTGGACTGGGACAGCCGCTCTATCTCCTCCTTGGCGGTGCTCGCCTCCAGGTTCCTGCAGGTGTTGTCCGTGGGCGCGTACACGACGTCGGGCAGGTCCTTGCGCAGGTCGCTCATGCAGACGGGCGTCCGCTGGCAGCGCTTCATCTTCTGGTTGTAGAAGCTGCGGTAGCCCGAGTACTTGAGGTGGCAGTCGACGGGGTTGCAGTGGTCGAGGGGGTCGAGGTCGGGCGTCTCGCAGGGGACGAGGGTGGCGGGGTCGTACCAGCCCTGCAGGACGTCGGGGACGGCGTCGGGGGACAGCCTCGTGTCGAAGTCGAGTCTGTGGTGCAGCTCGACCACGTCGGGGTGGCCGAGGCCGCGGTGCAGGATGTTGAGGAGGCAGTAGCCCTTGCGGTTGTAGCCGTAGAGGTTGGGGTAGATGAGGGTGAGGTTCCTGAGGGCGCCGGGCTGGATGAGGCCGAAGTCGCCCCCGAAGAGGTCCATGAGGTCGCAGTCCTGGTCGTCGTCCGCGAGGCTCTCGCAGCACTCGACCATGGTCGCCATGAGGCGGCGGGGCTGGTCGCCCAGGTTGCGGACGCCGACGAAGAAGGAGACGACGAGGTCGTTCTGGTGGAGGGCGGCCACGCCAGAGTGGAGGATCTCGAGGTCGTGCGTGTGTGTGCAGGCGTTGAGGTAGACTAAGAAGAAGAGGGCGAATGTGACGAGCATTGGTGGACGGGAGTAATTAGTGAAAACAAAACAGAAAACTCGTCCGCCATTGGCCACCGGAATCGAGAATCGTTTACAATTTTTTTTTAATCGAAGGAAAACAAAACCAAGTTGTTTCTTCTGCTTTTTGTTTTGGCGCTACTTTTGAATTTACCGCCAATTAAAATACGAATTTCACTCCTCAAATGCGCTTTCCAATGAACTTTGCATTCAAAATAACCGTTGACTACATAATAATTGTTCTCCCAAATTTTTTTATGTAAGAAGGGAAAAGGTGAATTCAGGCAGGGTAACGGAACGGCGACAACAATGTCGATTGTCGCAGTTCCGTCGAAAAAAAAACCTCCATTTTCGATTTTTATATTATTTACTTATATAATAACATAGCTAAACATTTTTATTGAGTGTGCTTATCAAATGAGTTATTGTGTTCTCCAATGCGGACAGCCAATCCACCGCCCCCGGCGACGCCGATGACTCCCCCGCCTCCAACGTCTCGTTGCCCCCCACTTTCTGCTCCTCCCCTCTGCTGCACGACGCCGTCGCCTCCCCCGACCGCCCCTTCGCCCCCTCCTCACCGCCCTCCTTGCACTCGCTCTCCGCCTCCACTTCGTTCTTCTTCGCTTCCCCCTCCTTTGCGCTCCTCTTTTGACACCCTTTGTCTTCTGCAAAAGAAAGATCCGTCAGAGGGAGACTCTTCGGGGGACACGGGGGGCAGAAGGTACTCACTTTCTCCAAAAGTTGAGCTCTGCGCCACTCTCACTTTGGCGACGAGGCAGAGGAGTGTCTGTATGAGGTTGTTTGGGGGGGCGATGGGGACCTCCACGTTGGAGTAGACGAGCTCGAGCGCCCTCAGGTCGGCGTTGAGTCGGTACGCCATCGAGAGGACGTCCATCTGCTGGACCTTCTGGTTGAGTGACGTCACCAGGTTGTCCACTATTTGGCAGGTGTTATCTGATAACACGCGGGAAGCCACCTGAAACGGTAAATGACCACTCAATCATGGCTGCCGATCGATTAATCGAATCGAAGTGGACTCACCTTGGGGAAAAAGGTGCAGAGAAACTTATAAATGACAGGAACGTTGAGGCAGGTCCTCTCGTCCAAGAGAATCGTCTCGATGTAGTCGATGAAGAAGTTGTTGCTGAGGAGCACCGAGATGTACTTCTTGTCGAGCTGCTGCAACAACGAGAGGAGGTTCATCCTGTGTCACCCTCATCCCCTGCGAGGGGTGACTTACCGGGGCCGAGTAGATGTCCAGCCAGAGCTTGGGGAAGTAGGTGAGGTGCAGGGGGACGCCCTCGAACCCCAGGATGGCGCTCAGCTGGACGAGGGCCTCGGACATGCAGTTGTGGTTGATGGCGAGGCGGCACATGACGTCGATGAACGCGTGGTAGGGCGAGTAGTAGTTGAGGAGGTCGAGGTCGTAGTCGTGGTTGTGACCCTTGGGGTCGATCTGGGTGTTGGGGACGGCCATCTGGACCATGGGCCGCCGGGGCGTCTTGATGGAGAACGCGGGGGGCTTCATCCCCTTGCGGGGGAAGTAGGGCCCCATGGGGAGCGCGGCGGAAGTCGTGCTCTCCTGGAAGGCCGAGTGGCAGTGCGAGAGGAGCGGCGTCAGCACCTGGATCACCTCCCGAGGCATGATCAGGAGGATCTCCTTAAGCAGATCTGGAGAGAAGGTACAGTTATACTCTAAGAGTGTTCACACACTCCAAGACTTGCGAAATCTCCTACCTAACGCCATGTTCCTCATCTCCGAGGGGTTGTAGGAGTTCTGCAGGGTGGCCAACTTCCTGATGACGTCGACCCAGTCCTTGCAGCTCATGAGGACCGTCTTGGCGTCCTTGCTCGCCCCGGAGCTCTGCGCCGCGCTCAGGCTCTTCACAACGCTCATGCAGATCCCCAGCAGCTCCATGAGCTCCGTCCCCACGTGGCAGGTGGCGCTCTCGTGGTAGACTGTGTGGAGCGTCTGGAAAGACTGAACAGCGAAGGGTGAGTACGCGGGGGTGAGCAGAAGACGGATGAAGGACTCACCTCGAAGAGAGTCTGGAGGCCGTTGTTATAGATGACGAAGAGTCGTTCCTCTTCGGATTCGACTAGAATTTTGAAGGCGGAGATGAGGGTCGCCCAAGAAGTTCTCGGATCGATGTTCTGTGGAGAGAAACATCTATCGTTAACAAACACGGATTATAGGCAGTATATACATCAACTCATCATCTCTTCTCACCTCCAAGTAAAGCTGCATCGTCGATTTCCTGAACAAATTCACCTCGTTCATTTCTTGTTCGCTCATGTCCGGGTGCTTCGTCGCGAACAGCTGCATCAGCTTGAACAGCTCCTCGACAGCCTGAAACAAACCACGGCATGACACCCATACTCACACTTTACTCCCCCACCGCCTCATCTACTCACCGCAGCATACTGGTTGGGGTAGGGAGTTATGTTCTTGAACGCCCAATTCAGGTTCTGGTGGTTGGCCAAATGCCTCGTGAACTGCCTCGACTGCTGACAGCAGAGCCGCAGGATGCCGTAGTAGGCGGGCAGCATCGCTCTGTTGAACATGACGATCTCCTGGTCCTCATGGTCAGCCCTGTGGAGGGAGCAATGAGTTTCGACTCTCTCTCTCTCTCCTCCCCACCCCCCCTCTACTCACAGAATGTAATTGAAGGCGATGTTCTTCGTGACGACGGCGTTGCTCAGGATGAGGTTCACATTCTCCGGGCAGTCAACGCAGACGTGGTGCCAGAAGGAGAGCAGTGCTTGCTTGTTGTAGTGCACCGAGATGGAGGGCTCCGAGAGGTTGGGGAGGAAGAGGTTCCAGAGATCCATGAAGAAGGGCCCGAACTGTAAGAGAAGAGCGTGAGGGGGTGCGGGTGCGAGGGGCGTGGGTGCGAGGGGCGTGGGTGCGTGGGTGCTCACCATGAGCTTCTCCGTCTTCGTCGGGCAGAAGTAGAGGAGGAGGGTGAAGTAGGCGGTGAGCTTTGTGGGTCCGTGTTCCTGGACGTCTGAGTACTTCTTGGCGACCTTGAGCTTCCTCAGGAGCAGCATGTATATCTCGTGGAGGACGGACTGGGCCTCCTGGTTCATGAGGAGTTCCCTGGGGTGCATGAGGCCCCGGGCGGAGCGGTAGCACTGGCGGAAGTGGGCGTTGGGGACGAGGGAGACGAGGAGGTAGGCGGCTGCGGTCCTCACGCGCTGGTTGCAGCTCTGCATGAGGTAGGGCTCTACCCACTGGTCGAGGTTCTGGAGGACCAGAGTGTGGGCCAGGGGGTTGCGCGACACCTGGACGGCGAGCCAATCCAAAACGGGAATCGGACAGATTTCGGCAACCTGGAAATGAATCATCCAATCAGATCGGTTTCTCTCTTTCCACTAATCGGGAATCAAACTAGTATAATAAAATCTGTTGCCAGATGACGCCTTTAACTCACGTCCCAAATCCCCTGCAGCACCAACTGAGAGAAACACGGCATCCCCTCCATGGCGCTGTATGTGCTCGGGATGTTCGTCGGGTCAGTCAGCAGGGTCAGCAGTTTCAGGAACGGTTGGCTTATCTGCAATGACACTCCGGTGTGAACACCGCCACTGCCTTTCCTTTGCTTTTCCCGCCACACTCACCTCTGTGTGCCTCGCGATCGTCTGGAATATCATGCTGACTATCAGCTGCGCCAAGCGATCGTTGTACTGGCATAGGGCGAAGATCAAATTCCTCGTCTGGTTGAGGTTGATGGCGTCTTTCGTCTGCTGGTAGATGAAGGGGAACCACTTCCCGCCTGCGATGGCGTTCATGTCCATCTGGGTGAGCTCGAGACGGTTGTCGGGTCCTCTCGACTTCTCGACGAGGGTGGCGATGAGTGTGATCATTTTCTCCAGAGACGCGGGTTTGTGTTTGTCAGCGGGGGGCGGAAGGGCGTCTTCTTCGTCTTCCTCTTCGCTGAGAATCTCCACCTGAGGAAAGGGAAAGTGAGTAGAGGTGCAACATATGAAAGGGAAGACGCGTCGCAATAAACTCACAAAATCAGTTGCTTTGTGTCCCAAGTAGAAATTGACCATCTTCGAAATTGCCTGAACAGCGATCAAAAACTGGGCTTCGACTTCCCCCATCTTGCTGAACTCGTACAGGAAGACGAAATACTCAGTCAAGTTCTTCAGGTGAACTTTGGTGGTCCCGTGGTCGAGCTGAAAGACAACGGAATGAGTCTCCTGCCACGACTTCCGTTCCCTCCCCAATGTCACGCACTCACCAGGCTGAGGAGTTTCTTCACAAAGAGAGTCACACACGAGTCAGAGCCGATTTTCTCCATGTCGGGGTCCTCGACGGTCTCGTCTTCGGAGTCCGATTTCAGGTACAGCGAGGCGTGGCTTTGTCTGCAACGGAAACATTCATTTACTCTATGCCGAGAGCCACAGCTTCGCCCAGCGTCCACTCACTTCAGCTGCTGAATCACATGGATGCACAGCCTCTGGAACATCTGCCGGATCATCTGGTTGGGGCACTTTATCAATATCTGAACGGGCCACCAGTCGTTCCTCGCCATGTGCCCCAGGAACCACTCGCACGCCGCCCTGCTCGACACGAACTGCTTCGTCACCAGCTCTACCCACTGCACCATCATCGGCTGCAACACCATCTCATGTTAGCACCGCACCCCGCGCACACGAGGCCAATTCTTCATTTCACCTTCTCCTTAGCGTGAATGTAAGTCTCCAGGAAGAAAGACGTCGACAGCTCCGCCGCCAGCTCAGTTATGTCCGACGTCTGACTGACCAGCGTCTGAGGAATCTGCCCGCAGATCTGCCACATGAAACTGCAACGACAATCCAAGGTCACGGAGGTTCTTTGGCCACTCCCCGACGCCAACCTTTGACCTACTTGAAATAAGTGTGCTCGAAGATGTTCTTGTCCCTGAGGAAGTGCATGTTGTCCCGCCAAATCCAGTCCTCGAGGTCCTTGCTGAGCTCGAACTGCGGGAGGACGACAGTCTTCTGCTCGGACGCGTCCTTGCTGCTCGACTGCTCGACCTCCCCCTCAAGACTCTCCTCCTTGGAGCCCCTCTGCTCCCCCGAGTCGCTGCACCACTCGTAGAAGAGCATGTAGGCGCTGTTCGTCTTCTCGAAGCTGAAGTCCATGAATTTGTCGTTGACGGAGTCGTACGTTTTGCTCTGAAGCACACATTGTTGTTATGAATATTTTCAAACATTCATTCATTTATTCATTCTCACCGTCATCTCCCCGCCGAAGCACTCCGCCGCCAGCTGGTTGGGGTCGAAGGGCTTGACCTCAGCGTCGTTGAAGAGGAACCACTTGTCCCTGTTGGGTGTCGTCCTGTCGCGAATGAAGCTATAGTAATGGCCGCCGTCCGCCGTCCCCGTGTGCACCGTCACCCCGATGAGATCGTACTCGTACTTCTCGTTGAAGTCCTCTGAGTCCGACAGCTCCTCGGACTTCCCTCCCCCCTGGGACTTGAGCTTCTGCTCCTGGTAGTACTGCGGCATGAGGTGCTTCTCCACGTAGCCGGACATGTCCAGTCTCAGGGGGAAGGAGAAGAGAGTGTTCACCTTCTCCTTGAGCATGGTGATCATGTTGAAGGTGTAGCGCATCGTGTTGAAGCAGAGGATGTGGGGGAGTTTCTTGAAGCACGCCCTGGAAGGGAGGACGACAGTTATACGACGTCGGGAGTACGCGGAGGGGGTGCACAGTAACTCACCGCTTTTCCGCCCTCACTTTCTTTCCGCATTGGGAGCATGTGTACATGTTGTCGCCCTCCAGAGTGTCCTTAACGGTAACTTCATCCAGGGACTCGTAGATGTTCCTCATGTCGGTCACCTGACACCTGACCGTGTAGAACTCCTCGAGAGTTCGACTCACGTGTCCGCAGTCCTGCAAATGAACGGCCATCTTAGAGAGCGTTCTCAGTGGAGGACAAACATGAGCTTACCAGTGAGACGACGTTGTTGCTGATGACCCCTCCGAAGAGGGTCTTGACCAGTTTCTTCAGTTCCGGAGTCATTTCCTCCAGTTTGGAAACGAGGTCGATGAAGAACTCCGCCATGTCCTTCTGCTCCCCCGTGTTGAGGGGCTGATGGTCCATTGTGTAGACCTTGCAGAAGCTCCGGGGGTTGTAAGCCTTCCTCTCGCTTTCCTGGAAGGACGGAAGGTCTTGGAGAAGGCTCGGGGGTGTCTGGGGACCGTTGGAAGGGTCTTACCAGGAGATAGGCGAACATCCTCTGGAGCTCCTTGAGCGTCTCTTCGTGTTTGCTGCCGGAGTCGCACTTTGCGTCGAGGATGGAGGTGCGCGCCTGGGGCATCATGTACAGGTGCTGCATGCAGGAGGCCATGTAGCAGGTGGCGCCCAAGTTGGTGAGACCGACGTAGCCGCAGTCGGAGCGGACGTCTTCGTGGGGCCAATAGTCCCAAGGGTAGAGGTAGTGGGGCCCTGGGGAAGGATGAAACTCGATTAGCCGACTGCTGCTTTTCGGCCAAATGGAAAATGTTACATCGGGTCATAACTTCATACCCTGCTGGTGTTGTCGGAGCACCTTCTCGTGAAGAATGAGATAGTTCTCCGGCGTGCTCCTCACCATTTCGACGAGGAGGTCGTACGTCGAGGACCGCGCCAGCTGAGACTTGCACTTGGGCAGGTACCTCTTCTTCGGGTTGGGTAACGCGAACAAGAACTCGAACAGCTGCAATCAACCACATCCGCCGTGAGCAGTCGACCACCGCCGCAGCGGGTCACAGCCATCACTCACCTGCAGCAGGAACTCCTGTCCCTCTTTACTGCTCTTGAAGGGGGGGAAATGCTTTATCACCGTCGTTTCCAAATTCAGTAAACCTATCAGTCCTATGTCTTCGATGGTGTTATGTCGGCTTTCCAGGTAGTCCCTCGTGACGATGGAGTTCGCCAAGGACCGCGCCAGGCCGTCGATGTCCAGCAGACATCCCTGGGGGTCTTCTATACTCTCTGCAACCAACATGACCAATCACGTCCCCGCCCCACCGACCCCTCCATTCCACTCCTACCTTTGACTAGATCATGAGGCAAACTGTCCACCAGTCTGCAGAGGAGCCAGAAGTAGTCTCTGCATGCGGGGCCGTAGGGCTCCTTCCCGTCTTCCACCGACTGATGTAGGGGGTGCTGAAAGAACCGACAGCGTGATGATGGTGACTGGGTGATAGTGGGGGAGGGAAGCACTCACCTCGTATTTCTGGGGGCCCATGCTCTCGGCGATGGGGAGGAACTCCAGGAGCTTTGTGAGCATGGGAGTGACTAAGGAGAGGGACGGCTCGGAGTCGGAATTTCCTGTCGTGCAGAGGCAGAGTCGGTACAGGGCGGTGCAGACCTCCCTCCGAACGGCAGGTTCGGGGTCCTCGAGAACGAGCCGCTTCAGCCACAGCGACAGGTTGGAAGTGTTGAAGAGCGTTTCCCGGACAGAGTCACCCGAATGCACCCAAGACACCAGGAGCGACATCGCATAGTGAACGACCTGCGGGGAATGGAGAGCGGTGAGTCGGTTCAGGGGGTGTTTTTGGGGGGAGAGGGAGTCGAACCTGAGCGCGGCCCCAGAATCCCGTCTTATAGTGGTTGGGGTCCCTCGGGAGAGACGCGTCGTAGAGGATGCTCGTCAGTCTCGCCATGACGCCGTCAACGTTGAGCATCTGCAGCATAGCGTCATTGAGCTGAGGCACCGGTTTCTCGAGATTGCTCTTCTTCAATCTCTTCTGCTTGCTGCGGGCGGGTCCGTCGCTGTCGGGGCCCTCTCGGCGACCGTCGTTGAGGGTCATTCCCAACTGGCAGAGGAGCTTGAGCAGCGAAGCGAGGCAATCCTGCTGCCACTCGCTTCCGTCTCCTCTCTGCAGGGTCCCTGCAACCGAATCAGACTCTCACACCCTCAGCTCTCCTCCATCGACCCTTTGGGGCAACGTCCCTTACCGGACATGAAAATATCGAAAAGGTGTCGCAACCCGCCCTGCTTGACGAACGCTTCGCTCCAAGACCTGGACGAATTGCTATTAGTCTCTTTATCACAGCCAGAAGGAACCTGAAAAAGGGGAAAGTACAAGAGGTGCTCGCGAGAGGGTAGTGCTTTATAGAGACAGTCTGTACCTTAAGTCTTTTATTGGCGGGCGCCCTGCAGAGAGATTCGACGATATAAAGGGAGTACATGAGCTTCTGGGGGGTGGAGGGGTCCAGAAGCTCCTGGAGTGTGACGTCACTGGAGGTCTCGAGGTTCTGGAAACCCTTGAGGAGCTTTGGACTCGTGGGGAGAAGAGTGAGGATGTCCCAGACTCTTCGAGACAGAACCTGGGCTTTCGTGTGCGGAATGCTCTGCCCTCCTTTCACGGTCGTCTTCATCGCGCTCAGAGTCTGCATAAGCTGGAACAACTGCTCGAAGTATTGCGGTTGCAGCAGCAGCAGTGTGGGGAGGTTCTCCCTTGCGGGCGGGGGGAGCATCGAAGGCGAGTCGAGCGCGTCTCGCATCTTCTGCGGTCGCGACGCCCCCACGGAGAGGTACACCAGCTGAGAATCCTTGAACATCATTTCCTGCAGGGTCTTCTCATCCAGCTCCGTCGTCAACTCCTGTCCCTGCGTGATCATCCGGATCGGACCGTCCGAGATGAGCGCCCCTAACGTCGCACTCTCCTTCTCCTCCTTCAGTCTCCTCTGCGGGACGGTCTCCCACCACTTCGTCACTTCCGCCCTCAGCTCCGCAACGTAATCACTGCTGAGAAGTTCCAACGTCACTTTCTCCGTGAGCCCCGCGGGCTGAACGATCACCCGGAGGGGCACGCAGCCCCTGTCCCCGCTCATCATCTGAACGTGGCTGCCCACACTTTTCCCCTCCAGCATCCACCTTCGAAGGTGGTAAGCGTAGCGCCTCTTGAAGGTCTCCAAATGCGTCTTGAGCAGCACCAGCGCCCGCTGTATGCAGAGCAGACTCGATTCCTCCGAGGTTGCCAGGTCCTGCGACGCCGAGGCAAGGTAACTCATGCACTGGGAAATGAACTCCTCCTCGTGTTCCAAATTCCTCGTCATGTAATACTGATTGATGTACTGTATGGCGGACATGCTGATGTCCGTCTTGTTCGCCCGCAGCGCCACCTTCCAGAGGTACTCCATCCCAACGAGGTCGATGTCCCGAACGGTGGAGGACTCCGAGTGGGGGAAGGCGAACCTGGCGAGGTTGTGCAGCTGCTGGAAGAGGGTCAGGCCCACAATGCTCATCGTCTCGGGGGGCAAGGAGGGGAGTTTCTTCATGTAGAGGTACTTGAGGGCGTCGAGACCCAGGGCGTGCTGGTGCCCCTTGCTCCTGGCGTTGTTGAGCAGCCAGCTGAAGAATTCGTCCGAGCACTGGGCGTCCGTCGCGAGGCAGGACCACAGGATGTCCACCTGGTTGAGGCTGAGTCTGAAGCAGTCGGGCGAGCCCATGGGGGAGAACACGGAGGAGAGGAACTGGAGCCGGACGTTGATCTCCGTCTGATGGGAGTAGAACTTGGGGCCCTCGAGGGAGTACACCTGAAGATTGTTGAAAAAGTGCTTCATCATGTGGAGCTTGTGCTCGGCCCACGTCGTTATGGAATGAGTGTTTGTGCCGCGGAATTCCTGGAATGATGAGAAGAGCTTTGGGAGGAGACGGAGGGAGACGACGACCGACCAGTTCATCGAGAGGTTTTCCAAGCAGCCCTCGATGAACTTCATCCTGATCAGGCGTTCGGTGTTGTAGCAGAGCAAATTCGATAGGATTTTCTCGGCCTCCGCCGCGAGATTCTCCCCGAGCTGTTCAATTTTGTCGTCTTGCAGTAAATCCCAGAGCAATGTGTTGCCTGGCTTGCAGACGTCATCGATTTTGAAGTGAGGGTTGATCCTGGTCAACCCCGGCCGGCAGGGCATTTTCATTGAGTGGTAGGCCAGGTTGCTCAACTGAGCCTGCTTCGCGGCCAGCTGAGCCAGCTCCTCTTCCTCCTCGCAGCCGGAATCTTCCTCGAAGTCCGCCATGTTCTTTTCCGACTTGTTGCTCATGCGAGAGGAGTAGCTCCCTCCCTCCTCCATGCTCATCTCCTCCACGTCCCTTCCCTGGTGGATGTCCAGCAGGAAAGACGCGCAGTCATGGATCTCCTCTCCACGGACCAAATTGGCGAGCTCGTTCATGACTCCGTTTGAGTCCATCGGGCAGGACATGCCGATGCCTCCTGGATTCGTCGAGTCGTGGGAACTCTCCTCCAGAGACTGCTCCACCTCCCCTTTGCTCTTCTCTTCCTCCAACGACTTCCGCTTCTCCTGCTTCTTACTCCTTTGTTCTTTCGCGCTTTTCGACTCGTTGTCCGACTCTTCCGTGTCCCCGTCCTCCCCCATCAGCTTTATCGTTGGCACTCCTTGATTCTCCGCGCTCATCACCTCCGAGATCTTCCGCTTCTTGAGGACCTTCTTCCTCGGCTTCGGAGCCGTTTCCTCGTTCCCGGATTTTTCTCCGTCCGCGTCATCTTCGCTTCCCGACCGTCCCTTCCCCTCCTTCTTCTGCTCCTTCCTCGCCGCCAATTTCTCACTCTTCAGCAACTCCTTCATCAGTTCCTTCCTCCCGACGTCCCCGTTTTTTCTCTTCGTCACGTTCCGTTTCGACACGTAGTCTTTGAGTAACTTTAGCGAGACTTCCTTCAGCAAAGCGTCTGTTTTTAGCACCCCCGACGATTCCTTCGAGGCGAAGGACATCACGTTCGACCTGGTCGCCTTGTCCTTCCCGAGCAGTCTATGCTGCATGAGTGCCAGCGAATGAGCCTGGGACATCGGATGCCCGGTGACATCTTCGTCCTCGTCCTCCTCCTCCTCATCTTCGTTGTCCTCGTCCTCCTCTTCCTCCTCTTCGTCGCCCTCGTCTTCCTCCTCGTCCGCGTCCTCCACTTTCAGACTTTCATCGGAACTGTTCCCCGACCTGTCATGGTGCAGATGCTCCTCCCGGAAGTGACTCCGCTTCTTCTTGCACGGAATGGGTTCTTCGCTCCCCTCGCTGGGGCTCTTCTGCGGCTCGCTCTGCTGGCTGCTGTCGGCGTGGTCGTCCTCCGTCACGCTCGCCTCGGGGCTCACCGAATTCTCGCTGCTGGTCAACTCGTGGTTGTGCGCCTTCATGCCGGACAGACTGACCTTGTTCACGTTGAGGAAGGGAAGTTCGTCAGACACATGGTAGGTCCCTCCGCTCGTCCAGATGAACTTAATGAGGGCGGAAGCGAGAAACAAGCTCTGCTCTGTGTGGTCCTTCGGCTCTAATTTACACAGCAAGTTGTACAGGTACAGGACGGGGCCGGTTTCCAGGTTGTTGATGAAGGGGGGCAGGAGATCGTGCACTTGCTTGCTGCAGTGCTTCAGCTGGGCCGCCTGCCAGATGATGTCGATGTGCTCGTTCGTTATTTTGCACTCCATCGCCAAGAAATTGAGTATAATATGGCTCTGCTTTATGACCTCCACGTGGAGGTTCGGCCCGAAGATGTGGGAGATGATCTGCACCTGTATCAGCCAGTCCGCGAGGCTCTGCCCCACCGACTCCACCTCGAGCATGTTCTCGTTATTGCAGAGCTCATTGAAGACGCTGATATAGCTATTGATCTGAGCGATGCCCGCCAGCCGCATCGTGAGTGTCGAGCTGGTGAAGTATTTGAAGGCGAGTTCGAGGCCGTCGCGGTCGAAAGTGGGCGGTGAGTCGAAGGGCTCTTTGACGGCGTTCCACATGTACTCGGCGGTGTTTTTGATGCCGGGCAGGCGGAGGTCCTTATCCTGGAGGCTGCACATGTATTTGAGGATGTTGGAGCGGACGGGGACGAAGAGTGTCATTATGGAGCGGATGTTGAGCCAGAACTTGACGTTGCAGACGACGGAAGTGAGTGCGTGGGCGAGGGAGACGGGGAGGGTGTCTGACGTCTGCCCCTCGAAGCATTTCGTGATGAGCTGGAAGCCACCGCCCTTGCAGAAAAGCGTTACGTTCCGGATGAGGAAGAAGGGGACTTCGACGTCGCCGACGTCGCAGTAGCTGTTCAGGTTGGATATCTCCATCTGAGACATTTCCTCAGCTTTGGAATGGCAGCTTAATTTATAGGCCTGAAAACAAACATTATCAGATCAACGTCGTCCCCAAATTTTTTTCTCAGTGAAGTTTTCTCTTTACCTGATACAGGGGAAAATTTAATAAAAACAATTTAGATATAAAATTCAGGAGCTTTTCTTTTTCCTGCAAATCCCAAACTTCTTTAGCCTCTTCCTTATGCTTCGCTTCTTCCTCTCGACGAATCCCACCGCCTTCTTTAACATTTCCTCCATTTTCGCTCAAAGGACTGTGCAGTCGCCTGACTAAGTCTTTTAATTCAATTATTCCTAAGTAAACGACGGCTTGAGAAAAATTACTAAATCTTTCGAAGTTTTTCGCATCCCTGAAGATACATAAACACTGCCTGGAAAAGAAAAACCATTTCAGTCAAACTCTCACCATCTTCCTTTAACTTCCCCCATGACGATGTGTCATTATTTCATTAATTCATTATATTAGACCAAGTCATTGGTAACTTCCCTCTGTTGTTTACATCTGACCGTTACGCGTTGCCATGACAACGAGTTTGTTTTAACATATGAGACAACCCTTAAACCATTTTTTCTTGGGAATTTAAAAACAGTTAGGAAGAGTTTAATAAAATGTTTGCTCAGTATATGATGAAGGAAAAATGACTGATAAAATAACTGAATTAAATAAATACTAAAATAAATCATTACTTATATTTTAATAAATAAAAAACTAAATAAATTAAATTAAAAACTAAAATAATTAATAAAATATTTTAATAGATATGTTTTGTCTTCTTTTGGATTCTATGCACTTTCCCACATCCACATTGAACGCACTCAAATCAAAAACAAAATGAACTCACCTTTGATTGAAAGAATGAATAAACTGATAAAAAATTTCAATTTCACATTTTTTTAAGACTGTAGTTTCATAAAACTGTTCTGAGAGCTTATCACCATCTGAAAAAAAAATCATTTTGAGTCATTATTTATGTGAACTGTTACATCTTCTAAAACTAAATCTGATGTAAAAATTCCAGTTTACAACAACAATCTTTCTGTTGGTTTCTTTTTTAGAGATTTTAACATTTTCAAGCATTATTTGAATTTGATAGCAATGATGTGATGATAGTAAATTTCATTAATGTCTTCAATTTTCAAAATGCTGTTGAACAAAAATATGAATTCGCAGCCCTAAGTTTTTGCATTCCACTAGAGATTTCAAAGAAACTCCTCTTAAACTTTTTGCCGTTTTCTGAATATATTCTTTCGTCCTATTTAAAATAAATAAAATGATCGCAGACAGATATGGACGATCCTGAGGTGTCCAAATCATCACAACAGTAAGTAAACAAATCGAAAAAATATCAGTTTTGGAGCAAAATCCGAAGTATTTACAAGTTTCGTTCAATGAGAACTACGGTTAAAAAAGCCCACGAAATTTCCACGTCGTCTAGAAAGCCTCCAGCGAAACGTCCGACATTTTCGAGGCAGAAACATAGCGAGAAACTTCTCTGACAAGAAAGTAAAACATACTTACATGACAACAGCAGACTCACAAAATCCGAGCAAACTTCACACATCGTAAAAACAGTGAGGCAAAAAATACATTGAAAGCTTGAAAATTATCATATTAGAAAATAAAAATGAATCTGTTGCTATTTCAATTGTAATAAACATACGCTAATGTTTAAAAAAAAAAAAATACCTCGCTTAAAATCATTAACCTAGTCAACCATTTTCTTTCTTGAAGTTCTTAAACCACGACCTTCGACGTAAACGACTTCCAACTCTGTTTCGATGTCTATGGTCTCCGAGAACAAATTTCGTTCGGCAAATGCGATCCGTAAAAAAGCTTTTAACATCGAAACTTTACAAAATAAGTGGCAAATTTTAAAATTCATTGCATCACAAAGTCAAATTATTGAGAAAATTTTAAAATAGTTTGAAACTGACGGCAAAAGTACCTCTTTTTTTTTTACTCTATGCCTGAGTTTTTATTTTGCGTCGTAAATAACAGAGACTACAACCACTAGTTTTTTTTTAGCTTTTTTTTTGAAATTTGTGAAAGGCATAGAGGGTCACTTCAGTAATTCATAAACTATAAATGCACAGCCAAGAGAATATGTCACCGAGAAGTTTTAAATAAAAAAACTATTGAAATGCCAGAGTGACAATCTCGTAAATAAATTGCAAACGATTGACGTTTACGTCGATATTTTATTTATTAAATGGGGGTCGGGATGAAAATTGATGATGCGTTCGAGTAAAAAATGAAAAAAAATAAAAATTACTCAGACGTTTATATCAGACGACGAATCAGCTGATTTATAGATATCCGAGAAATGGGGAGCACCGCCAGAGGGCTCATTACTGGTTTCATATGCAGATTATGTTCGAAAATGAACCGATACGTGATTCTCATTTACGGAGAAGAGGGCGAAAAGATGGGGCTGGCCGATAAAATAAACTTGTACCTTCCCATTACAGTAAGCACACCGATGCCACAGCAGAGTCCCACGCGTCCTCCCGACTCGGGATAACAGCTCGCTTTGGTTCTTCCAGGTGACCAGAAACGATCCTTTGCCAAAGACGGTCTGCCCGAACTGCGTGGACCGGCTGGAGAAACATTCTCGGATGGTTCAGATGATCACGAAGGCGGAGAGTAAATTCAACAGTCATTTGGCAGTTCAGAGCAGCAAGCAGCCAATGAATAGTTCAGAAGGGGGAACTGAAGATGAAGACAGTGATAGTGAAGAGCATTTCATATGCATTGATGAGAGTGAAGTGAGGAATGAAACTTGCTGATGAAGCCACAAATGGGAATGAAATACTTTTTTTTAAATGGACTTGTTTAATTGTTAATGTTAATATAACATGGGCATGCATTATTTTACAAGTTTTTATTTACTTTGAAAAATGGTTGACACATCGTTCAGTCATTTTATCATTAACTGACTGAGCATAAGTGCAAATGTTTCAATTAATTTAAAATCAATTTTATTAAGACTGTGATAACGAGTCATTCCACTTATTCAGATGTTGTTTGAGCTTCAAGTTGAGTCATTTAATCAAACCTCCTCCCCAAGTCATTTCTTCACTTACCAGTTTTACTCCACTCTCCATGTTTTTTTTTAAGCCTGCTCCACCAAAAATGACTGTAATAATTAAAAAGAATGGAAAAAAAGAATACTCACTAAGTTTATGATGAATTCATAACTAAGTTGTGTTTGTATTATTAACTTATATCATAAGCCACATCCATTGGATTGTGTTGTTTCATCTGACCACACCTTCAGAGAATAGAATACACTGCAAACAATACAATTATTACAATCTCACAGAGAGAGAAATAAAGATCCACCCAACTCATACTTAAAGCTATAAATACACTGCTGTTCTATTTGTTCATTTAATTATTTGTTATTTCTATATTTATTTACTTTTTTTCTTATTCATTTATTTACTATTATGTATGATTATTTATTTATTATATGCCTATATTTATTTACTTATATGTATGAATATTTATCATTATATATGTATATAACTTTGTGTGTATGCATATGTTTTAATATTAAGTACATAAAGCATTGATTGTTTTTCTTTGGTTGTTTAAAGAACTGCACACAACCCTTAATAATCTTTGCAGTAAAAAAATTAATAATTCTACTGTTAGTTCAGTGTTTAATCTACTGAAATCTGCTCTGATAAAGTGAACCCTTGGTAAGTAATTTTAAGCTTTCATAATATACTACGATCGGCAGAAGAGTTGGATTCGGTCATGCGCAGCCATGTATCAACAATATCTGGAGCACGTAAATAAGTGGGCTCCAAATCGGCATAATTCAGGTAGATAAAGTTAGATAAGAATGAAAAATGAATGCGAATAGATTACGAAATAAATTTGCTACCGCTGGAACAAATCGAAAATCAGTCTGAATCTCCGTGAACGGTTCAAAAAACAAAAAAAATAGAAAAAGCCTGATAAGGACGGAAATTAGTTCCGTTATAAATAACAGAATAAATAAATTAATAATAATAAATAAATAAAACAACTGATAACGTCCAAGTTACTTATAACTCGACTTGATAAATAAATAAACCGAAAAGCATGATTCGATCTAATATGATTAACAAAAAATGGGATAGCCCTGATAAGAAGCGGAAGTTACTTATGACTCAAACTAAACAATTCGGTCATGAGTAGCGGTTTCATGGGTGGGCCTAAGACAATTGGGGGCGCTAATGAGAACCGCTATTTCGCCGGTGCGCTTCCTCATGTGGCCAACTTCCGAGGAATTCCCCATCAAGTGGCTTTTTTCCCCCCGAAAACCCGCAAAACTGGTCGGTGACAATGTCCTCTCTCTCTTCTATCTTTTCGGACATCCGCCATTTTGTAATAATTCTGGGAAAAATAGCGGGCGGAATGTCTTCCTCGATTATGTCAGCCTCCCATGCCCCCTCGAGGCGGAGAACGGTTTTTTCCGCTTACCTCAGTGCCTTTCCTTTGTCTTTCCCTGTCCTTTGACCGCACCTGGAAGAAACAAATTGAACGCACTTGCTTAACACTGTCCGAATTCGGGATCTGCGGAACCGGCGGAAGTAAATTTCGAAAGGATAACAATATTGGGGAGACATGTGAACGTTAGTATTTATACATTCACAAAAAAAACAATAATATTTGGATTATTTTATGTAAAAAAATTTTAAAGTGACTTTTTCAAAATTTCACTCAAAAATCGCGTAAAATAATGGCAAGTATTGTGTTTAATTACTTTTATTTACTCTGGGGGGCGGAATGCGCCCCCATAGGGGACCATCCCGTTGTTTATGTCGGCCCTTGGCACTTGCATGTATTTTCAGCAGAGGCAATGCATCTGCGTCCACGTCGGACAATGCGGGATCCAAATCGGGAACGCCATGTGGGAGTTGTTTTGCATCGAGCATGGCATCAATCCCGAGGGAAAGTTGCTCAACTCCCTGAACGAAAATGACTTGACCACTTTCCCCGAATCCGCCAAAACGTTTTTCCTGCCCGCCGCCAACGAGAAAGTCATCCCCCGGGTGGTCATGGTGGACCTAGAGCCCACCGTCTTAGGTACTCTTCCTCTTTGTTTGCTTACATGTTTACAACATGGTGAGGGACCGGAGAAAGACAATTTTGTAAAGACAACCGAAATGAATAAACGGAAAGCGGAAGTTGCCGAAGATTCGATATGTCATAAGTGCTGACCGTAACCGGATATGGTTGTCAAATTCTCTCGGAAGCGCTCACCACCCAATCGAATGGATTCCGTCATGATCGCTTGACTGTTTGTATATCTATGAATACTTTCAGACGAAGTTCGCGTGGGCAAATTCAGGGATCTATTTCACCCAGACCAACTCATCTCCGGGAAGGAGGACGCCGCTAATAACTACGCCAGGGGCCATTACACCGTCGGCAAAGAAATCCTCGACAACGTGAACGAAACGATCAAAAAAGTGGTGGAGCAATGCGAGAGTCTTCAGGGGTTCATAATCTTCCACTCCGGCGGTGGCGGCACCGGCTCGGGCTTCGGGACTCTCCTCATGGAGAACATCGTGAACGAGTACCCGAGGAAGAGTCGGCTGGAGTACGTCGTGTACCCCGCCCCGCAGGTGTCCAGCTCCGTCGTGGAGCCCTACAACTCCGTCCTGTGCACCCACAGCTCCCTCCAGTCGGGCTACTCCGACTGCACTTTCATGATGGACAACGAGGCGCTCTACGACGTCTGCCACAAGAAGCTGTGCATAGAACGGCCGAACTTCTCCACGCTGAACCGGATGTTGTCCCAGGCCGTGTCCTCCATCACGGCCTCCCTCCGCTTCGAGGGGATCCTCAATGTCGATCTCCCGGAGTTCCAGATGAATTTGGTCCCATTCCCGAGATTGCATTTCCCCATGACCACATACGCCCCCATTATCACACAAGCAAAGGTAAGTGAACCTTTTCCTTGTCTCTCTCTTTTCTCATTTCCCTCTCCTTTTTCCTTTTTCTTTTCTTTCTCTTTTTCTTCCCATCCGGCCAACCACCCCTAACTCACTTTCCTTCATCCCCAGGTGTTCCACGAACAGCTCTCCATCCACGACATAACCGCCGAGTGTTTCGAGACCTCCAATCAGCTCGTAAAGTGCGACCTCAGGAAAGGCAAGTTCATCGCCTGCTGCCTGCTCTACAGAGGCGACATCGTCCCCAAAGACATCAACAGCGCCATCAACACCATCAAGAACAGGAAGAGCGTCCAGTTCGTCGACTGGTGCCCCACGGGCTTCAAGGTAACGCACCCCCCCTCACGCACTCCCTCGCACCCCTCTAACCCTCTCTCCCCTCCAGGTCGGAATCAACTGCCAGCCTCCGAGCAAGTTCCCCACAGAAGAACTCGCCAGGGTACAGAGAGCGGTGTGCATGCTGGCCAACACGACGGCCATATCGGAGTCGTGGGACAGACTGGGCAAGAAGTTCGACCTAATGTTCAACAAGCGGGCCTTCGTGCACTGGTACCTGTGTTTGGAGATGCCTTCTGCTGTCGAGATGAGGCGGCCATGCTGATGCGGTTCTTGTTGCAGGTTCGTGACGGAGGGGATGGACGAGGAGCAGTTCCGAGAGTCCCGGACCGACCTTGAGATGCTGCAGATGGACTATCTGGAGGTGCAGAAGGACATGCACGGGTTGCAGCCGATAGAGGCGGAGATTTGATGTGTGGACAGGGTGACGTGGACCGTATGCAGACTGCCGTATGCAGACCAAAAAAATGTACATGACAAGGAAAAATTAAAAATTATTCGGTATACAATTGAGGATTCCTTCAAAAAAAAACTCGGCATTCACCAAATTTTTCGTTTTTGTTTACTTTATATTACTTTATATTCGTGTATTTCTATTCGTTTCATTGTGGTGGATAACAAACAATAAAAACATTAACATAAGATTAACTGTGAGTTTCACGGGGACTGGGCCCTCTTTTTGGGCAGATTTTTTTTTTAAATCATCGCATTATTGCCTTTGGCATATAAACTACAGCCGAATCGGAAGTTAATTATGACTTTCATTGTGTGCTCTCTCCTGTCATCACTCCGAGCACGTGACCGTGTTTCTCCTCCTGGCGCCCTGCCACCCCCTCGCCCCAGAGGGAGAGGGGCAGGCAACGACCGCGTTGCGTATGCCGCGATGGGGGGGACAGGTGGGGGCCGCCATGAGGTAACAGTCGAAGTGGGCCAGCCAGATTATATGTTGAGTGTGGAACGAGAGCATCGGAGGCTTTGGCGCGGTGGTCAGAGTGTCCGTCTGTCCGGTTGTTTCGCGGCTGCTTTCTCTCGAGCTGGGCGTGAGAATGGTTCGGTTGGCCGAGGGTTGACATCGGGGAGATGAGCGACAGACAATGCTTGTCTTGCGCAAGTTGGAGTACCTCACGCTCGCCATGCTGCTCATCGCCAAGGAATCCCTCCAGGATGGAACCCAGTTGCGAAGTGGAATCCACGAGAGAAGTAAGTGGGTGAGTCCAAAGCAGGGCAGTAAAACCTATTCTTGGCGCTGCGGGGAGAGTGGAAACAGACAGACAGAGCAACCGATGAAACCAAAAAAACCGCGAGAAGCGGTCTTTATAGAGCGTTGAAAATGGCGGACGACCCGTGTCTTCTTTTCATCGAAGCGAAAAGAACAAAAGCGAAGGAAATGATGTGCGACGAGGGGGGCAGAATCCGAGTGAAAATCCTAATGAAGCGCTAACGAGAGAGCAAACATGGTCGGAGTGAAACGAGCGCCGTTTGTTGGGGCCGGGTCGTGGTCCGGTTTGTGTGTCGAAAATCGTGGGAGGAAGGGATTGTTTTGTGGGAGAAGGTTCCACGAGGGGTTACGTAACGGTCCCCTTTTCGTGGCCCTCCTTCCGTTACATCATGTGAGAATTGGGGCGTCGTGGTACCGCGTGCTCGACTCTTTTGGTCCCCAATCAAACCCTTTAAAAGATTCCAGACAATTAAAGTACAACGAGACAGAAAAGCTGTCCACCAAATCCGTTAGCATTAAACTGTCTCTCTCTCCACTCGAATATAATCTAATTATCATTTATATGAATATTATATTCTAACATTATTAGTAACTCCCGATTCTGTTGTTTTTATTTAAACACTGGTGTTCACTATATAAAACCCATCAAATGCAGTTGTATTTATATTAAATACATATCCCAAGGACAACACTGGAATACTTCGTATGAAAAATATTTAAATTAAAATGTTGATAACAAATACGTGGAAAAACCTAACAAAATACTGATGTTACTTATGATTAGATGAATGAGACCGACTTTATCTTATAATGGCAAACCTTCATGTCATTTAAGGCTTCACCTTCCGGAACTAGAGGGCGGAAGTGCAGCGATGGTCGGAAGTCGAAATAAAACAAACTTTGAACAACCACCGCCGTCAAAGTGATTAGAAATTCGAGCAGAGCAACGAAAAGTGAAAACAAAGTTTTCATTCACGGACGCCGTTAATTACTTGTTAATGATCGTGATTAAAAGTTGAAAGGACAGGGGGACGGACTTCCGACGTTTCACCGAAAACCCTTCAACCGTTGGCCGCCCTGTCGCGGGTGCCATTTTCGGTGAAAGAGGCACCGCCGCCATCAAAGTGAGAGATAAAAGGAGAAGAAGATTAGAAGAGGTTCCCTAATAGCGGTGGAATTGGAGGTCAGGGCCGGGGGCCCCTCGGGGGCCCCCCGAGGCTCCCCGGCCAATTTGGGCGAGAAAAGCGAGAGTTTGTGTGTTAATGGACTGGCGATGAGCAGAGGAAAAGGCAGTGATATGAAAGTGAGTGATTGCACTCGGACTGCGGTCGTTCACGTACAAGTTCAGATTGTTTACGAGTGATTGAATATGTGATTATATTGGAATTATCTATGAGAAACGACAACTCAAAGTATATAAAGACAATAAAAAACCCACCAAGAACACAATAAATACCCAGTTATATAACAAGGCTATTCTTGTTTGATTGCAGTCCAAACTCTTGTCCGTCGATGGGCCCCACTCGTCTTCCTCGCCCCAGGAGAGAAATTCTTCCCCAGCGACGTGCCCCACTTCCTGGACCACATGATACCCATTCCGGAGCACCACACCCCCACCAACGTCTACGAAGCATCCCCACCCGAGCCCAGAACCGACCGCCCCGACGACCTCCCCAAGGGCAGGCCCTCCGAGTCCTGGTACCTGACCACGAGAGAGGACGTCGGTGGGTACCACCTCACCGCCACCGCCCTCACCACCCACTCACCATGCCACTCATTGCAGATGACCTGCTCAAGAACTCCTCCTCGTTCATCTACGGGCAGAACCCCGAGAAGCACTCGGTGCCTGTGTATGCGCTGATTGAGGTGTGTCGGGGGAGGAACGGGAGCGGCGAGGGGTTGGACATGGAGGGGCACTTCCACGTGACGTACTGGATGTTCTACCCGTTCAGTCAGGGGAAGTCGATGTGCACATTCGACATGGGTCGGTTCGGAGCGTGGCCGATCCCGAAGGTGAATAACCATTGCCTGGGGAATATAAAGGAGTTTGGAAACCACGTCGGTGACTGGGAGCATATGAGCCTGTATTTCGAGGTATGTATGAAGTACCTAATTTTACTATTGTTTACCACTTGGTTATCTGTGTTCCTAGTTAATAGAACTTTTCAGTGCTTACTTTGTGAAATACTTTCTCAGGGATCCGACTTTCCAAAAAAGATGTACGTCTCGACTCACGACGTCGGCGCCTTCTACCACTACTCGGAAGAAAAGGATAGGTTCGAATTCGAGAAGAGAGAAATCCGGAAGGGGATTCTCCAGCGACCTGCCTTCCCTCCCACAATGAGGCTTTCCAAACCTGGAAAACACCCCATTCTGTTCTCGGCCAAAGGTTCTCACGGTCTTTGGACCGCACCGGGTAATCATAAATTCAACTGTCAACTGTGTGATAATCTAATGATTGTTGCATACAAATTAGATAACCCCCAACTTTATTTAAAGTAACCTTTATATTTGTTCTTTTTCGAAGACAAGAGAATTTTTGGGGTTTCAGGGCAATAATAATAAGAAGTGGGGCGAAGACTTTTTCCCGTGAAAGAAACTGGCAGTTTTTTTATGCATTCAAATTGTAGAAATACATAAAAAGCAGTCAAAATCAATTTTATAGTTTTTAGCTGTCCAGTGAACAACTGACTTTGAATCTGCATACATTTGAATGCATTAAATTGGAAAATATAAGGCAACTCTTCAACAGTCCAAACTTTAAATAAAAATAAGTATTAAAGCAGTAGAAAATCCTAAAGCTGCACTCATAGAAATGAGTTAAATAATAGCAAACCCGTAACGGAAATGGAACTCACTGTAACGGTTTTTTTCAGGGCGGCACCGATTCGTCCGTCTTCCTCGCCTTCATGACGACAGCGGATTCGGGATCCCTTGGCTCACCTGGAAGAACGTCCACATGCTAAAGGCCCACTCTCACACGGAGAGGAATTGGCTGAGGTACAGAGGAAAATGGGGGAATCAGAAAAGCCGTTGCCACCCCGTCTCGAGACTGGGACTAAATATATGCGAGATATCGGACGGGCCGACGGGGATTCCTCTCAAGAAAATGAATTTCAAATGCTCTCAAGTGAAACCCACCTGAACCAATGAGACTTGTTATTGTTGTTGAAATTACGTAATATAATTGTTATTGTTATTTTTTTTAAATTACATGAAGACCAACGGTTTTTCACGTGGACGCAGAGTGAAAAGCATTTCAGGTCAGTGAAGAATTCATCGAACAAGTTTCTTATAAATTAAGGTTAATGGAGATTGACTGTTAATTAATATGGAGACTAATGGATGTTTGAAAAGCAGAAGCACTAAAAAGAACTTGAAAATCTTGCAAACAATAAACGGAATTGTCTGTGATATTTGAACTAAAAAAACCGTCGAGAGAAATTCGAAGCGATGAGCTGCCCTCAATCGGAGGTTTTCCGAACTACTCCAGAGTGCGTTCAGAAATTTAAAGGTTTTAAACTATTCCATATTTGTTTAAAAAATTACTAGATTCTTTTATAAACACGCATCTCTTTGCATCTAATTTCTCATAAGAGCAATTTCAAATTAATAATTATGACTGAAATAATAAACGTTCAACCGATGAATCAATACAGTAAATTTTCCAAAAAATTTCAAACTGAATGACGACTAATTTTATGATAAACTTTACTTTTAAGTTGTGACTTTTATTCCAAAGACAACGACACTTACCAACCGCAAATGGTTTCCAAATAACAGCCGCCTAACGAGGTTCGATAATGTCATCATAATTGATATCTTACGTCGATCTGTTCTCTTTAATCACCGCAAATGCCACTGCATAATAAAATGGAAATTTACATTTCACGTAATTTCATCTAACATTAATCTTTACTCTTTCTAAATCAACTCGTTGTGTTATTGACTAAATTTTAAGACTTTTAATTAGGTCTGAAATCAGAGCAACCGATTGCTAAAATTCAGGTAAAAAAATAAAAATATAGAAACGACTTATTTATTCTTTAGATACAACAAAACTTGTCTATATATAATTTTGCTCATAGAATACCAAAAATTCTCGAGGAATGTGTAAAACTTTCATTAAACTTTCATTCATACATCAGCGAATGTGATTAATTGTAATAAATAAATATGAAAACGGAGATAAGGAGATAGATCACTGGAAGTAGCTCAGCCTGTCATTACTAATCTAACGAATTCTTCGTAGTTGATGTTCCCTTGGGAGTCCTCCTGGCCGAGAAGCACTTGCTCGACTTCCTCATCGGTCAGTTTCTCGCCTGGAAAGAAAAACATTTCGTTTCATATTTTGCAATCTTGACTTGATTTGCATTTGGCAAAGACGCAACTCTTTTGAAGAGAAGGGAGAAAAGACAGAAAGAAAAGAGAAATGGGAGGAAGAAAAGAGAAAGAAGGAGAGAAAGATAGGAAAGAAAATGAGAGAGAGAGAGAGAAATTTCCTTTACCATTTCTAGGAAGGCAAGACAACAAATTGTCAAGGGAATCACCTTGCACATCCTAAAAAGTTTATTTCAAGGTGAAACTGTGTTAAATCCATTAATCACAGCAATGGCTTCCTTTTTTTCATCCAAGTCCTCCAGACCTTTTAAAGGACTTCCAAATAATTATATATTATCTCGAATTTATAAAAATTCACGATTCAGGAATATACAATTCTCTTTGAAAGACCTGAAGGAACTAAGATGACAACATCCTAAGCTTGAATGTCTCCCCAGGGGGATTTAAAATCTTACCCAAAGTGGTGAGCAAGTGCCTGAGCTCAGCAGAAGAAATGAAACCGTTTCCGTCCTTATCGAAATGGCGGAGACCTTCGATGAAGTCATCGGCCGTGTCGCTGGTCCTGCTCTTCAGGATGGCCTGGTAGATGGGCAGGAAGACCTCAAAGCTGATTCTCTCATCTGAAATGAATCATCATGATCGAATTCATTACTGAACCCAAAAAGCTGGAAACATCTTTCAAATATAAAAAATTCACAATAAAAATATTAAAAATATTTGAATTTTCCTTATTATTTGGAATCCACAATGACTTAATTGTCAATTCATTTTATTTATCAATAATAAATAAATATTAATGATTATTAATTTGTCTTATAATAAATTTCATTGTTTACAATAAAAGCAATTAATAAGTAATGTATCATTAATTCATAAATGAACTCACAAAAGAAATAATAACCATATCTGTAATTGTGGCATATCTTTTTAGCAATGAAACATTCATATACCAAATCTAATCAAATCAGCTGATAAAAAAAGTATTTTGCTGATTCATTGGTTTCAGTTTCAATTACAAAAACTGAAGGCAGAAATTCACAGCTGAATTGTTAACACCTGACCATTCAAACTTTTACAAACTGATTACACAATCTTATATTTAGCATTGCTTCATTAGTCAGCTATGTAAAAGCTCAATAAAAACCAATAATAAGCAAATAAATAGAAATAAATATACTAAATAAGAGAGAATTATTAAAATAATGTCCAAAGAAATAAGTAAATGTGATAAAAATATTAATTTGGTTAATATTAATAATGAATAAGACAAATTACACAAAAATGTCAAAATTTAGTTAAAATAATGTCAGAATTAAGATAGAATTATTAATATTAGTCAAAATTGAAATAGAAATAATCACCAGTTCAAAATAAATACTTTGCAGAGAATGACACTTTTAAACAGCACCTTCTCAAATTCTGAATTACAGCAGTAGATAAATTAAAATTTAGCAAGTTGGGAAGGTAAATAAAAGTTTACAAACCTGGTTTGTGTTGATGTGTGAATTTCTTGACATCAGATTCAGTCGGATTCTGTCCCAAAGCCCTGAGAACATCTCCTATCTGAGAAACGTGGATTTTCCCGTCTCCTCTGCTGTCGAAGAGCTGGAAAGCCTCTTGAAACTCTGCAACAGATCCACCCTTTGTCAGTTGCTGTTTCCCCAACCACCACCGAGTACTCCGACTGCACCACCGTTCCTTTTACCGTTTTACCTTCCATAGTGGTCAACACTTTTTTGTCTGGTTCGTACCCGTACATTTTCAAAAGCATCGGGGCGGTTTGATAGGAAAGCGATTGCAACGTTAGAGCGCGAGTTGCGTCGACAGTCGGTGTTATGAGAGGGCCGACATCGGGGAACGAAGCAAACGTCTTTGATACTTTCAAATTTTGGCCAAATATGGTCAAGTTGGTTTTATTTGGGCGTGTCAAACGCGAACTGAGTCATGTAAAGACAAAATTGACCTCATTTAGTTGAGGGACGAATCTTACCTGCCAACTGGTCTTCTGTGTAGGCCGCCTGGAAAGAAAACGCATCATTTCCTTAAATTTCCGAACGATTCGAATTGGAATAAGAGTAAATTAATTAAAAAATAAAAATAAGTGTGATATTTACCATCGTGGATTGGAAATCAGTCAATGATGATGTTTCAAGCAAGGGAATCGTCTTGTTGCTCAAAAAATGGCGGAACCAAAGATTAGGAGGTAGGAACTTTAAATCGTGATTTCTTTGAATTTATATGAACATTGTGCTTTCATGTTTCATTTTCTCCTTTAAAATCGCATTAATCAAATGTTTTTTCGGTTTAAATCAAACGCGACGTTGATCGGAGGAATTATAATGCTTGAGAAAAATATACGTGGCACCAGACAAAGGTTTGTTGCTCGCTGTCTTAAAATCCATCGATGCGTTACTCATTAACAGATATTCAATTATCGAACACTCGCTTGAGGAGGAAATGCAAGACTGGTTTTCCCTCTTCCTTTATATTAAACTTTATATTTATATTTTATGAATTACCGTAAATTACTCTCTGACAAAGTTTACAACAGAAAGAGAGTTGTTGAAATGCATTAATTGCGGAACATACATAAATACTTATACTAAGGGAATTAAATATGTTCACTAATGAAAGAAACAGAGAAATAAAACAAATATAAACTCTGCTGAATTACTGTGAATAAATAAATTGTTGAAATTTAACTAATTATGGAATTTAGCGAATTAAGAAAAAATGTAAAAATACAATTAAAAAATAATAATTGAAATGTAGTCTAATTACACAGAAAAACCCGCAATTAGTTGATAATATAAGACTAATCGACTTAGTATAGTTTCTTGTTCTCTTCTTTCATCCTTTATTGCTTATTTTGAAAACAGTTTCGAATTACATTTTTTGACGTTGAATTTAAACAATAGTTTCCTCCTTCTGTTTTTTTCGTTGGATTGAAATTGGAATAAATGTTTTTATTTTCTGTCTGATTATTTGAGATTTTGCGTTCCTCTTTTTCCCTTTCTTTTCTAGTTTTTCTTCCCTTTTCCCTTCTTTTCTCTTTCTTTTTCCTTGTGTTCTTCTTCCTTTCTTTTCTCTTTAGAATTAACGGACGGTCGTCGATAGAATTTGTGGTTCGAAATGGTCAATTTAAATCCATAAATCTTTTTCTCATTTGAAATTTGGTGCTTCAGAGATATATCAGTATTAATATTAGAGCAGAATCAAAAGAATTTGTTACCAAAGAAATTTTAAAAACGGGACTTAAATTAGTTTGTTCGATGGTATTTCCAAGTACTCCTTTGTTACGAATATTATGCTGAGATTAGACAATCCGCACTGAATTGCAGCAGAACCCCCATATCGTGTAATTAGCTCAAAATGATTTTGAAAAAGTCCGAATAAAACGGACAAAACAACTTTTAGTCGGAGCGTTTCATATCCAGTCGGTGCTGCCATCTAGATTTCCTAGAAAACAAAGTAAATATCAAGGTTTGCCTGACGTTTTTAAAAAACTTTCTCTTTTACTAACGGTTCTTCTTACTCCAATGATTTTTTCTTTGTTGAGTTTGAATTATCTTTCAGCCGAGTCCGCATAAGTTTTCAAACCGAGGAGCGAATTCTTTCGGCAGTTTTCTCACTGTTTCGTTCAGCCTCTTTCTAATGCTTCTCTCAGATATTTTCTCCTCACTGGAAAACGTCGAGTAGGAAAATTAGCAGAGAAAATTGGGAAAGGGAAAATTTCCCATTTTCAATTTGAATCACCAGATATTTGTACATAAGCGTGTAAAGCAAAAGAAGCAAAATGAACAATGTAGAAGAAATAAAACTTTTCCAAGACATATAAAATTACGAGTAACAGCTGCAGAAACAGCAGCTAAAAATTCAACCAACTTATTTCAACTCTAGTAAGCTTCTCGTACGATGTGAGAAATTCGCTTTTGTAAAATTTCTCGATGCAATATTTCCATTAGGGTATTACTTACTGTGGAATCAAAACACGCGTCTGACAGAAAACTCAACTCCTGCATGAAATTTCCTTCGTTTCTTTCTCTTCGGAAACTTTTTCAAGACTTTCGCTGAAACTAAAATCTTTGATGAAAACTCAGCTGAGGGAAAAATCAGAAAATGGAACGAATACCTTCTGACGAATTCCCCACGTGAACGTTGAGTTTTCGCTAATCCGGACATCAGCGCAGATTATGTGAATCGATGAATTCAACCTAGATCGCATCCGCAATTTACTTGAGATGCGAGTTCTTTCAAAACATTTCCCAGTGCGCATTGAAAAGCTTCTCTTCAAACGAACGATTTAAACGACCTCCAACTCGTAAATCCGTTACCTTAGACCGGAAATGCTTTCCTATTGGCTCATCGAATCACCGTCTGTTCGAAAAGCGATCGGGCGCCCCGCTGCGGCAACAGCGGTAACCTCGCAACAAAGGAAAAAAACGTTGGAAAATGAACATCAACAGTTTTAAAATAATTTTTAAACTTTATTTTTAATTTTTTTTGTTATCGATTTAATTTCTTTTCTTTTTTTTCTATTTTTTTTGTTAAATTTTTTAAAATAAATATTACATGTAATTATTGCAATATCATCACTAAAGGATGTTATTTTAATTTTTCTGTAAAATATACTGTGTATAATTAAACAATACAAAGCGCGGCCGGGACTTCGCCCGTCTCGCACTATATAAAATTCTCTTTTTCTTTACATTCGTTAATTGTACAAGACAGTATCACAGCACATTCATATTCCAATTTTAAAAAATTGTCATTTATTACGGGCATTCTCTAATTTTTTCTGCTTCGATAAAAAAAATAAATAAAATTATCTATATTTCAACTTTTTTTTTTCTTCAATTTTCATTTGAAATTCTCAAACGGAGAAAGAAAAACAGGACGAGAAAACGGGGCGGCGGTCGCCGTTATTTTGCGGCGATTCCCCCCCACGAAGAAAACAATACGAAAAAAACTCGACTCCGAGAAAAAATTCAAAGGCGTATGTATGATCCACTCGAAAAAACTAAATGAATATAACATATATATATATATAAAATTAAAAAAAAATGGCGGAATAGGACTAGATTTAACAAACTTCTAAATGCAAAATCGTCGTGATTTTTTGTACAACTTCTTAGCTGGACCCTTAAACCTTTTTTTTCCCCGTTTTTGATTGTCATTTGAGAATAAAAAAATAAAATCAATCATACGTCTTTGAGTTCGACGGAGTCGGTTATTTTAAAAAAATTAACGAAGTGGGTTTTTAAGTCAACCTGCCGAGTGAGTTTCTCTAAAATCGGCCGAATTGCACAATTAAGGTGTCCCCGCGTTTTTCAGCTGCTTTTGCGGGTACTTGAGTGATTCCCCAATTAATAAATACTAAATTATTCCGCGTGGAAACCGCTGCCAATGCTTTATGTGTCTCTTCGATCTCCATTGTGCAATTCGCGCAATGCCAAATACAACGTCTCATCAAAACACCTAATACGATCGGAGTATTATTTATAAAATCTCTAAATTATACGAAAATGAAAAGTCTGTGTGTTGCATTTCATTAAAGACTTTCGAGAAAAAAAAATTTAGCTATTTCGACTGGTTTAACTCCACGACTTAATTCAGAGATCATTTTGCCCCATTGTCTTTCTAATTTCGAGTTTAACCAAATTTAAAAAATGAAAAATTCAGTAAAATTCATTTCCTCTTGTTTCACACAAAGACAGGCGAGATGTGAGGTGGGAGGTATAAGGGATTTAACAATTACGCTGATTTTGCAACGTTCCACAACGAAGTTTTCACAAAATTCGGGATCGTCCGTTACAATCTGTTGGTGATTTGCTGATATTGAAATATGAAAAAAATAACGAATTATAACAAATTTCCGCGATTCGTGAGAACCGACTCGCGCGTCAGATTTAAAAGTTTACCCTTGTTCCAGTTCCTCGCTCAAAAATTTATAATTAAATTTCCTGTTTTGAGAAATTATTTAAAAATGAATTCCCCGAATTAGCATTCATGGGGCGCGTTCAGAAACCGACTTCTCTCCAGCGTTCGAAAATTCGACTCGACGTCGCGAAACCCATTTTCTCCCGCGTTCGAAAATTCGATTCGGCGTCGCATTGCAAAACCAGCTTGCGGATTTTCTGTTACTCTAAATTTATGTACAAAATAAAAAATGGACAGATTCATGATCAGCGATCATTTCGAAGAAGTCGAATGCCCATTGCAAAGTATAAATTATTATTCTCTGTACAATATATATGTAAAAGAACTGAACATCTACACCGCTTTCAATAATCTCTTTCCTTCATCATAAAAATAGAAAAATTTTCTTTTCTCCCTTTTACATCTAACTTCATCCGTAGCCATTTTTTTTCTTTTTAAAATATTTAAAATTTACAAAGTTAAAAAAAATAATCCTGCTTATTGTTGAGGGGGAAAGGAAATGCAATTTTTTTAAAACCAAAATATTCGCTGTCGCCTTTTTTCCTTTTAAGTACCTCGACATAACTAAGCCTCACAATTAAGGGTCGATTAACTACTTTTGAGGGCGGGTCGGGAGAGGAATCTCTAAGTAACAACACGCTAGAGATCAATTTTAGGGTATTTACATTGAGCAAGACAGCGATTACATAAAAAACTAGTCTAAATAAAATGGCACAGGTTTTTAGAAAACCTTTTTTTGAGTTGAGAAGTGCGATTCAAGAGTGAAAATTCCCCTTTTCCCCCGTGCAAATGGCGTTTGTTGCTTCTTAAATTTCTCCTCAATTTTCGGTTATTTCGTTATTTTATGTGAGTTAAGAAAAATGTCGCCCATGTTAAAATATGTCACTTTCTTATTGGTTGCCGGTTCACTGTAAAACCGAAAAACAATATCTCATTGGAGCTTTCGAAAGTGACGTATTTCAAAATGAGGCTTCTGATTGGCTTGCGTTGATGACATTCGGAGCGGTTGAAAATTTAACGTTCGAGGGAGAAAAATTTGAAATTTTGTGCCGTTTTTAAAATGCAATTTTTGACGCACTTCCGAAGAAACAATTAAATTGAGCTTTCTAATGAATTTCCTTTCGACCTCTTACATAACTTTTAATTCTAGTTTCTCTTCACCTTGTTTCCCTGAAGTCAAAGGAAGAAGGAGGGAGATTCGAAATCTCAACCCGTCCACTTCTTCCTTGTCTTCACATGTTCTTCCACGGCCTTCTCCTGCAAGAGACGACGTTTGTGGTGGATGATTGGGGGCGAGAGGGATGAAAAAACGAAATTTTGAATCGGCGACTGATTCTCGGACCGGAAATGACCGTAAACGAAGACGAGATGAAACAAAAGCCAATTTTTCCCAACAACCAAATGGAATTTTCTCGTCGCCCCATTGTGTTTTCGTTTCTCTCCCTCTCTCCCCATTGCTGACGGCTCGCCTTTTCAATTACAACTGCTACTGGATCCACTAAACTATCTTCTCAACGTTCAATTGACATCAATCGAGGCCTTCGTCCATCGCCGGCTCGAAGGGAACCCGGTGAAGAGCGTTCGGGTCGAGGACCCTCACAACCTGAGCGCTTGATACCTCCCCCGAAGACTGCTACGAGCTCACGAGGACCTGCATCAGCTCCATGTCCTGCCCCTGGATCTGGCAGGGGGACAGCGAGGGGACCGCGTCCGACGACGCCGACTTGAGCACCTCCTCCGCGCTCACCGGAGTCAGCTTCCACGTGGGTAGGAAGTCGTCGAACTCGTGGCCGAGATCCTGGGTCGTCGCCAAATCCGAGTACAGTTCGTTGTTGTTCATGGGGTCGAGGTCGGACTGGCTGGAGAGGCTCAGCACCGAGCCCCAGTTGATGCTCCTGGCGTTCTCGTCGTCCCCCATGCCGGAGTCGGCGTCGCAGGCCGTGTTCAGCAGCGGGAAGGGCGTCGCCCTGCCGGACTGCTCGTAGAACTCGGGTCCCGCCCGGTAGGAGGCGGCGGAGGGGGCGATGTCAGGCACTTCGAGGAACTGCGGTGGGGGGAAGGTGGGGTCGACTTCGGCGGGGGAGGGCGTCGGCGGGGGCGGTGGCGGAGGGGCGCAGGTGGCGTGGGCGGAGACGCCCCCGTAGAAGCAGCCCTCCTGCTCCATCTCCCGTTCGATGTACCGAAGGGTATTGCATATGAGCACCGACCTGAGGAGACTAGGGTCCGTGAACTGTCTGTATCGTCCGAGCTTGCACATAGAGAGGTTGAAGACGGCGAGTCGCCTCTGGCGGTAACAGGAGGTTTCGGGCGCCCGCCTGCACCAACTAGTCCGTTCGGCGTCACAACACTTGTCTAAAGAACTAGGCGTCCTGCTGCGCGCACTAGCCGGGCTGGGGCCCAGCTCCAGGTACGATTTGCCGTTCTCCTCGCAACGGATTGTCTGTTGGGGCGGAGAGGAGGGGTAGCCCCAGTACTGGGGGCTCCTGGAGGAGGGATACGTGGATCGAGCACCATAATGAACAGGACTAGTACCCCCGGAGTATCCTTGGTCTTCGTAGCAGGAGTTCTTGCTGGGGAAGCAGGGGTCGTCGGAGGGGTACCGGCAGGAGTAGGTCCTCCCCGCGGGGGAGTACTTTCCCTCCAGGCGCTCTTCCTCCTCGTCGTCGTCGAAGTCCTCGTCGTCGAACTCGTCGTCGTCCTCGAGGAGGGTGGTGAGGAGGGCGGGTCGGTGGGCGGCCCAGTCGGGGGGCGCCACGGAGGCGAGTTCCTCGAGGCGGGAGGGTCTGGACGGCTTCTGTAAGGTGAGGTTCTGGGCGGGGACGTCGGCTATCCAGGCCTGGTCTTCGCTGCGACACTGCTTGGCCGGGGAGAGGGGCCCATCGTCGTCTCCCCCTCCTCCGAGCTTTCGTTTGTTCGCCGAGGGGAGCCCCATTAGGTCAGGGCTCTGAAAAAGAGAAATCCCATAATTAGCACCCAAACATATTAATTTATAATAAACACATTGGGGGTTGAAGCGATACTGCATCTCATGGTGAAAGCAAATTGCCTTAATTTCAAAAATGTACACATATAAATGAAACAAATAAATTATTAACACCAGTACATATGAAAAAATAAATAAATAAAACTAAAAACTTCTGACAGTGTGTTTTTTTCTTCCATGCTGCATTATCTATTTTATTTTGTGTCGTATTATTTATTATTATATAATATCAATTATTGCACATGGTTTCCTTATCAAGTGCGAAATAAAAGGTTTCCTGATATTATTTTGTTTAACTTTTTAAGCAGATCCAGTACGTAATATAGTATTATAGTTTTTTAATATATATATCGAAGTTTAGTATGAATAATAGATAATATTGAAGGTCGGAGGAAAACCTTGGATCCCCGCGTAGATCTCGAGTGACTCACGACGTGTTCACGCGGAAACAGAACTCGATACTTCGGGGGGGAGTAGGAAGAACAACTCGGCGGGAAACCGCGGAAAATCGAACTGGAATCACTCAAAATGTCAAGGCCGAAGAAATTTCCTAGGGGGAGGCGAGCGGGGGGGGGGGGGCACCAGCATGTAAATGAGCGTAAAAGCACGCGGAATGACTGACTCACGAAGCAGGAAACGGGGGGGAGGCATGGGGGGCGGGGGCGAACGCCATCAGAAAAATAATCGCCGGCGGAATTCGACTAAATGAAGATGACGTAGGAGCAGACTGAACCCAGACGTCCATAAATTATGGAAAACAAAAAGAACTCAAATGGACGACAATCGTGTTATTATCCGACGTGATGCGGTGTCGAAGAGTGACCGGGGGCCCGTCCCGGCTTTGTCGTAGGTTATGAATCAGTTATCTCTTCCTCCGTGTTTTCCTTTGGCGCCCCCTTTGGGTCCTCTGTGTCCTTTGTGCTGTTGTGAATTACGCATCCCCGCCCCCTCCGTCCCGACTTCAAAGAATTACGAGCTGTCGTTTACTTCGCTTCTGATTTATTTCGTTTCTTTGACCGTTTGTTTTGTGCGGAGAAATTCAAAGGAGCATTCCTTTGTGTTGAAAATTAATCTCTTTTACGCGAAATTCTCCCGACGACTTATACATAAGCTGCTGAGCTTCATTTTTTATGCACCGAAAACGTCTGCATATTTCTCTGTTAGAGAGTATATTAAAAAGGAAAGGATTCTATTTCTCAAATTGTATTCTCTAATCGCAGAAACATCAAACTATATAACTATATAAAAAACGAAAAGAACTTTCTTAAAAAATATTCCCACGAACATTAACATATAATATACACTATATTAATATAATCCAATGACTGGACTTGATATTTAAATCATATAAATATACACACTGCTTGATGGCGTCCACTGATTCCCCCTCATCGCACTTTTCTGCTGATGAGCTCAAATACCAAAACATTCCGGTCTCCTGTCGCATTTTCAAAATGGATAACAAAATAATATTTAATAATAATAATATAAAATACATTAATATAAAAAAAGCGGGAATCCCGTTGAAATCCGAATGCGGAGTATTGTTTGTCTAATCGCCGAATCGCAGGCGCATTGCGACAACTAATTTTCATCCAAGGAATTCTTTCACCCTAATTATAATTATATTAATATATAATAATATGTTATCGTATTTGTGGGTAGTTCTAAAACGTACATCACGTGAAGGAACCAACTTCTCTCGCTGAGATTTCTCTTCTTCATCCCCAGATGAAAAAGGACATTAATTTCTTCCCTAAAGTTTTCTTTATCCTCCCCAATTTTCAAAATGTCTTTTTTTGGCTCCTGACGGTAAATTCGGTCATCCCTCTGTCTGCTGCCACGATTAAATTCTGGAATCCATATTTCTCTCTCACAATTTTGGGAGAAACAATGCAATACTTCAAAAGAAAAATAAAAGGTCACTCACTTCAATTTACTGACTCCCTCAACGCAAAGTCAACAATAAAATAATAGATTTTAATTTGATATTAATTAATTTTATTTAAAAATACTAATAAGAAAACTAATTACTAATAATAAAATTTAAATTAATTTTTTTTCTAAATTTTTTTATTAACTTCTTTACAGTTTATTTTTTTATAATTTACTCAAGAATTAATTAAGGCTTAATGGTGGAACATTGGAAAAAGAAATTTTAATTATATATTAATGACAATTAGAAAACAAATAAAAATTATTTTACACAATTGAAGTTTTAGAAATTTAAAAAATTAATATTATATTATTTTCAGGCATTTTAAAATTAGAAATTAAATTACAATTTTAATTACAAATTAATAATACATAGAAAAAAACTAAATTTAATTAATTATCACAAATAAAATTATTTATAGATACTAAGAAAGTAATAAAAGTACAACAAAAAAATACAATTACAAACAGACCATTTTTTAGGAATATTCTATAAACCATAATTAACGATAATAATTATAAATTTAGAGGATATTTAACATACATTAATAAACAGTTCCACATATATAAACATCGGTTAAATTTTTCTCGTATCCGTGAAAAGTTCAATCCCCCCGAGATGGCAATGCATTGGATTCGCACATTTTCATTTCTCGCATACCACTTTTCGGTTTTCGCATTGCGTTTATTCCCAATCGAAATTTCTTTTTCCTCGGCATCTCAGGAACTGCTGCTGTCAGTCAAAGTCAGTCGCGGGCCCCGTTCTGACCCCCTTTTCCTCCGGGGGCTAATTGCTAACCCCGAGACGAAACTCGGAAGTGCCAACCGAGAAACGTCAGAAAATCGCGTGCGTGTTTCGGCGGGGGGTGAAGGCGGTAATAAACCTTTCCCCATCACGAAACCTCCCCCCCCGGACCCGATAAAAAAATCAAAAAGCCCCTCGAGTGAAATGCGCATCCACGGCCGAAACCGGATGGCACGGCCGGGGTGTATGTGTGTGTTTGTGTGTGTGTGTGTGTGCACACAGGTGGCTGACCGAGACTCAACCCGGGGCGGGTTCTTGGCACAGGTGACAAAAACAAGTGCCGCCATCGATTCGGAGCCCGATAAATAATAAATAAATAAGAAATAAATAAAGGCAGAGTAAAAAACGCTCCGAGAGCAGAAGAACGGTGATGCTCTCCCCTCTGCTCGGGGTAGTTTCTTCCCCTCATCGCTACCCTTCATCCATTTTACCCTCGGTTCTCTACCGACCCTGACTCACTCTTTCCGTACCCTTCTTTTTAAATTCGGTTCCCCTATAAATCCGACCCGTCAGACGTTCTTTCTTCGTCTTCCTCCGGCTTTTTGTTCGCCCCAGCCCCGGATGATTGATGGAGGACATTTTCCGAGACTCTGTTGGTAACCGAAGAGCCGAAAGAGGAAGAGATCGCCCGATCTGGGCCTCACGTGAGATCTGACGTTGGAAAGTTGCGTGTTTGCCTGAATGAATGTGATGAAAATGACATAACTGCGGGTCCGGACGAACGCAGCCTCCGAGAACTGATCGGTTTCCGCCAATCGGGTGACGTTTTCGGCTTTCGACAAAAACGACACCAATGATATCAGCGACAATAAAAAGAGAGATGGACGCATTGCTTATTAGTTAATGAGCGACAAGTGTCAACAACTCCTATTCACTGTGGCAGACACTTCACGAAAACCACGTGTGCCGAGGGTGGGCCATTAATTTGACCATTAACGAGAATTGGTTGGCGTTTCGCACGAGCTGACAATTTCCGAGCTTTGTCGGGGCCCCCCCCGGGGGGCAGCGTTGCTGCCACGATCCCGACGACCTGTTACTTCGGCGGGGAGGGTTCGGGGCCAGTTTTTTCGGTGAGGGACTCCCCCAAGTCGGCGGGGGTCCGCCTCCCTCCGTCTGAAACCTCTCCCCACCCCCCAAACAAGTTAAAAAGGGAACGGGGAAAAAATATTTCTGTATTATGACGTTATTGGCACGAGTTGGCAACGCAGCATTGCGCCGACGTTCCGTGCTGATACCCACATAGTAGAGCCCCGTAAGAAAACCCCACGTCTGCTCTGCTCTCCGACGCCGTCCTCGGTCTTCTAACAGTGGAGTTTTAATTGAATAGGCGACGAGTCCCAGGAAAAGACTCGCTCTCCCGCGGTAAAAGCGCGAGGGGTCAGGTCTTCTAACGGTTCGTAATTATCGAAGGTTAAAATAGCAGTAGAAACTCACGGATAAGAGTCCCTCAGTACTGAGGAGCGATACTTTATATAATACGGAGGAATGTGTTTTTTTTTTCTTGAACGCGATGCCTCCATTTTCGTTTTTGAATTCAACCAGAGTTTATTTCCCGCGTAAAAGTTGCATGATTCTGGAAAACCCACAATTTGAGGACAGAATCCGTTTTCGAACGTCGGGGAAGTCCACTGACAATGAAGAGAACCGTTCCCAATTAAAAGCAATTCATCTCCGTTTTTTGATTAAACTACTAACTTTTGTAATTGTTCTCCTCTTATTTATTTTTTGGGAGGGGCTAACGCATCTCATAACGCATATATTTCCATTATTTTATCTTCAGGATCGATCTCGAACTCCTGATTTAACATTTTTGTTGAATGCATAAGGGTTTTGCTCTGCTGTCAGCGCATGAGGAGGTGATATAAAATTGAATAGAGGTTCTTGACGCGCGCGGACGACCTCATTTTGCAACCCC
>JAQIBA010000086.1:361385-377682 GCA_028293925.1 Brueelia nebulosa
CCGTTATGAGATGGCCGAGAGGAGAAGACTCCGAGGCCTGGTCATTACCTGGAAGGAAAAGAGACGGGATGAGTGGGGTGTCATCGGGGAGCGCGAGAGCGACGGCCTCCCAGCAGAAGACGCGCGGGGGAGGCGTCGAGCGGGCGACAATGTGTCGCCTCACCGATGAAATGGAAAGCGGCAGCGGCGGAAAAAAGAAAAAAAAACTGGCACGGAGGAGCGCAAACGCGGTCGTTTCGTTTTGGGACGGCGTTGCCAGGCAACGTTTGCGTAGGTTTTTGTGTACAAGTCTCCCTTCCTCCCCGCCCTCGAGCCACCCCTTCGCCGTGCTTCCCCTTACTATTTCAAGTTCCGCGACCTTCTTTCGCGTGAGCGTTCAATTATCATTATCATTTTTCATCCCCCGGAGCAGCCCACCCCCGTTTTGCCAATCCTTTACCGCCCCCCGGCTTTTTCCCGCCAAATCCGATCGTCATTCTGCGACTCATTTTGTTTCCGCTAAACCTCCCCCCGCAAACTCGGGGCTTTGGCTTTATTAGCCATTTCCATTCCCGGATTACCGCCCATTTGAAATGATGAAAACCAAAAACCGCCAAAGGAAACGAGTGAAAATAAATATAAAATGTATTTCATATTTAAATAATAAATTATTAATATAATTTTAAAATGGTGATTTAATATTTATTGTTTTGTATTTAATAAAACAATGCTATTTATTTATGAATAATTATTATTATACATTATAATGTATTATAATTTTATATTTATTATAATAAATGACATTATAACTATGTGTATTTATCTATTCAATAATCAATTTTAAGTATAAATTTATAATTATTTTAATTTTATTTATAATTAATTTTACTTAATAAACTTTTGTATTTATATTTTTATTATTTTTGTAATTATATTTATCATTAGATATTATAACTTTTTGTATATATGTATTATATACTGTATTTTTTTAAGATTGTATTATTTTTATTTGTATTTTTATATTTTGTAAGATTAGTTGTGATATGTTTATAAATATTATTCATCTGTCTCTTTATTAACTTAATTATTAAAATAATAATTTATTAATTTAATAATTTTTTAAATACTGTTTAATTTAAAACTGTAATTAAATTTTTTTAAAGTGAGTATAATGTAATTCTAATTTTTTTTCAAATTGAGCATATTATATAATAATATATTTTAAATATTTTTGAAATTTTTATATAAGTCCAGTACAGTGATGCTACATTTATCTACAGGTTCTTATAAGGTGATTGATTTGATTCTAATTATTGAATTTCGTAATGTTACTTTTTTAATTTACCTTAATTTCGTTTTTTCACAGAAGATTTCGCAGATATAAATGAAAAAAATGAAAAAAAAAATTGTAAAAGTGCCGACTAATATTGACTAAAAATTGTAAAATTACACCCTGAATGCTCTCGGCCGAGATGGGGGAAAATCATTTTAATATTATAAAATGTTTTCCACGGATTATCATCCCTTGACCGTTTCATTTAATCAAACCCTTTCGCTCCAAAATTCGACTGAAAGCCGAAAACATTTCAAACAGGCGGGGAAGAAGTCCCGCGCTTTTTCGAACCCGAACGTTTCAAGAGGGCCGTGCAGCGCTTCTCTCCACGCTTCAGCTTGACGTGGAATGACAGCGCGGTGAGCCGGCCAAAGATTTAGAGAAAAGAAGTAAGAATGAAGGGGGAGAAAGGGAGAGGAAGAGAGGAAGGGAAACGAGACGAAATGAAGCGCCCACGGTTCTCCTACGGCGAGGGCGCTCGTCTCCCTCGCGCACTCCACATACGTTATCTCCTTCATTTTTGTCTTTGATATGCATTTAATAAGGATGACATGATTATCTGTCCTCGGTCCAGGGCCCACGTCGCCACGTGCTTTTCCCCTCTGTCTCATTGTCTTCCCTAGCAGGTGAGCCCTTTCCGCTCGCTTCCGGGAAGGCGGTGGAAACGGCGATTTCCAATTTGGCGCGTTCGTTTCGGCATTTGAATTTTTCAATTCAACTTTTTGTATTTAGAGCGAGTGAACGATTGGCCTCGTTTATGTAGGGCGAGGTGAATGGATTTTTCCAAAAGGCGAAAAATAAAAGGAAAGGAAAACAAAAAGACCTAAAAAAATCGGTCAGAAAATAAGTAGAAAAAGAGAAAATATAAAATTGAAAAAGCGCAAAAAATACTACTAAAAAAAATGAAAAATATTGGAAAAAAACTGAAAAAATTGTAAAAAATATGGAAAAACAAATAATTGGGAAAGAAAAAGATAAAAAGGGGAAAACAAACAAAATGAAAACGAGCAAAGTAATGGAAAAACTAAAAAAATGAAGATCTAAAAAATTAGGGGAAAAGAATCAAAAGCTTTCTTTTTCGAACCCAAAATTTTCACACCTGAGGAACGACCAACTTTCTGGACTGACCTGGAGACGCATTTATTATAACTCCTGAAGTAAAATAAATATATTATACCTCCAGAGAAACTCAAATTCAAAGATCGGATAAATAAAACAATTAAAGCCGGCGAATAATTCCATAAGGACTTTTTAATTCTTTCAACTACTTCCAACTGCAACTTATTTTATAGTTCCGCCAAAACCGATTCAGTTGAACTGGAGTTCCGTCTCTTGCAGTGCACAACATCAAATCGTTCCCGCGTGATTTTGCCCTCAAAAAGCACTAATTCCCAATGTTGCACCCCCTCACTCGCGCGACTCCTCTCACAACGAAGCAACAGAAGTGAACTTTAGTCTTTAAAACACTGTCACGAGGTCATCACCGCAGCTCTGATAAGATAAAGGCGAACTCATGAGAGCGGCGACGAGGCGGTCGGAGAAGGAGAGAGGATTCCCAAGTGGATGAACCCCGCCCCGTGCAGGGAAAACCAATTTTCATCCCCCGACATTTGAAAGCCGAAAAAAAAAGTCGAAACAAAGGAAAGCGAAGGGGTTGCACCGTTGGCAAAGCGTATAACAAGGTCAAAGGAAAAAAAACGATTGAATGAAGATGAGTACAATAAAGAGGGATTGAATGAAAAGGGATGAAAGAAAGGGGATGACCCCGACCACCCCCAAACCCGCTCCACCCCCCATTATTTCTCTTAAACTCCAGACATTCGGAATTTTAGAGGTCAGGGAAAACTTTGCGTCTCGAGCCATGTCATGCACTCTCCCTTTCCCGAAAACGATGGCGAATTTGCATTTTGCTCTCGTCCCCTCCCGGCCGATACACTTTCTCACGAGAAAGTACAGCCCGTCTTTCCATTGTTCTTACGCTTCGCCTCTCACTGCTCTGCATTTTTTCTATTGCTGACTGTCCTTAGAATTCAATCTGAAAAACCTTTTCTACCCTAAACTCCTCCAAATTTATCCTAAATTAGTTAAAATCTTCAAACGGTGATTTTAAATTAAAATTATCAAACAGTATTTAAGCTAAGTTACCATTTAAATTTAAATTTACTGAATATTAAACTCATTTTAAAAAGCTTCAATATTTAAAATAAATAAAAATTCAATTTATACTTAAACAATTCTCAAATTCAATACAAATAAAATATTAAAAAAAGTGTAATTTTTTACGCCTTAAATATAACACAACAATAATTTTATTACATTTATTATTAAACAAACAATAAAATTAATATATTTATTTATTTGTTTCCAATTTTAAATTTAAATAATAAAGTAAACGATGAAGTATGCATTTACTAATTCATATTTCTTCTTATAAACTAAATTAAAACCCATAATATAAACTATTTTCTTATATTTGGGGACTTTATGGACGACGAATCTGCGAAATGAATGAATGCATATAAGTAAAATACATAACTGCAGGCGACTGTTGCACCTTTCGAGGATGAGTTGCCGACACTGTTCAAAAGTAAGCGAAAGCGGCCATCTTGAAACCGTGACGTCACTCCGCATCGCAAAACTCACATTCTTATCTGCTCGTTTCGAATTTTTCGCTCCGAGTCAGCGACAAAAGGATGACAAATGAATGAAATATTCGTTTACCTCCGAGAAAGCTGACTCCCCATTGTTCTCGCTAATGAAAAACAGAGCGGGGCCTCGCCGAGCAGACACGTTGGAATCCCCCGTTGGAATAATCAACGAAATTAAAAAAAAATTCGGTACCCCTTGTGAGGGAAGCCCTCAACACACATATTCTTTCCCATTAAGTGTTTTATTAAAAAAAGAGCTTTATGAAACCGCTATTTACAAATGGTCATTTCATACAGCGGTTTTATCCAGAAAGTCAGCAGCTCCGACACTATCCGACACTCCATTCTGGTTCCACGTGTTAAACCCTTTCGGGCGCTCTCCGGCAACGCAGAAAAGTTAAACTCCACACGAGCGTAACTATAGGAAGTGGGAATCGCCGAGAGCGACAAAGTCGGAAGATTAAATGACCAGAGAAGCGAAACTTTCTATTCCCCCGTCCCTCCATCTTCTCTCTCGCTCTCTTTCTCTCTCCCCGCGCATTAAGATTCCAAAACAAAATCATCCTTTTCTCCTTCGCTACTTCTTCACGTAAAGTAGAGCGGTCTAGACGGGAGGGAGGCCGGGGGTGGACGGGGCGAGGGTTGAAAAGCACGTGTTTCCCCTCTCGATTCATCTTTTGCATTTTTTGTCCATTTACATTGAATCCCGCTCATTTCTCTTCCCGAGAATTCCCGTAAGCGATGCGTTCGAACGGCGATCGCGGACGGGTCGCGCACTTGTTTGGCGCCAAAATTCAAACGGCGCTCGGGGCGAATGACTCGCGTGCGGTTTTTTGGTGTTATTAGTATTTTTGTCCACATTGATAATTAATCAATTTCCTCGAGGTTGTGCCAAAAACGTCGAAAGTAGATCACGAATCTTTTTCCCTTGCGTGAGATGGAATCGATTTTTTCCCGCCAAATTTTCAATTTGGAGAAAATCCAAAATAAATTTTTTTCTTCTCCGCTTCCTTTGATTTTTTCACCATTGTTGTTTGGCTAATTTTCCTGTGATCTTCGACCTTTTTTTGAGGTTTCTCGTTCCAATTTCGGTGACGAATCGCGCATCTTTTCTCCTCATCGAGCAATAAGATCGGAAGACTCGTTAGTTTATCACCACTAAAGCTTCCAAGTTAATTAATATTATATAATTTTTATGTAAACAATATTACATAATTAAAATTTTCCCATTAAGTTATAAATAAGTAAATCCCCACATTCAGTTATTTCTGTGATTCATATTATATTTATACTTTTTTATATTCAGGTCAATTATCTGGTTCTGTTATCGGTAATTTGAAAGATGGATAACAGATAAGTATTATTTTTTCACATTGGTTTATTTTATTATTCAATATAATATAATTATTGTATCTGTGGTTCTGAGCTCATCTCTGAAAGCTGTAGAAAGATGTATAAGTTACTTTGTCAAAACTGTGAAGACTAATATAAAATTATAAAAACTAAGTATAAAAAAATATCAAAGAGATCTTTGTGACAAAAATAGATAAAAGTAAGAAACGATTTTTAAAAAATAGACGGAATCAAAGAGCAACAAAGAGGAAATAAAGGAAAAAGAATCATTAGAAGCAGTGAAAGTCAGTAAAATAGAGAAGAAGCCTTCGTCCAACTCAGAAAGAAAATAACATACTTCAGGAAAGCACAAAAGAAAGAAAAAAAGAGAGAAAAACGTTGCAGATAACTAATTGAGAGTCCCTTTTGCTATGGACCTAAGAATAAATTGTTAAATTCCTAAAAAAATATGTAATGTAATGGAAGAAAAAACATGTTAAAATATTTTGGATAAATCTATGTTTAGATGTTTTATTAACACAATAAAACGCATGATTGTTTTTTATTTATAATGGATAATTTCTTGTTATTTATGTTTATTGTAAAGTAGAATTTTTGCTATGTCAACGTGTCCGCATAATTCCCTCTAATGAAAACTCACCTCCTGTAATTAACAAGAGCCCCCGAATATTGATGACGACTCCAGCCGAAGAGTGGCGGAGACGGACGACTCGCCGTGATGGCCGCGACTGGAAACAATTCAGGCACCGCAGGCACCGCAGGCTCCGCGAGCCCGGCGAGCACGCGACCGACTGTCAACAGGTAATGGAAGAACTTTTGACGCGTGCGAGCGATCGAAAGCAAATGAAAATTAGGAAAAAATGGAGGACATACGAGCTGCCAATCAAGCGGCGGGCGGAGAGTCGAACGGGGCTAAGCGGCAGGGGAGAGGAGCCGGAAAGAGCGGAAGCGGCCCGGTGGACATGCTCGCTTCTCGAACTCACCCGACGACCTTGCCCTTGAATAAAAAGTCCCAAACAAATCATTAAAAATAACCGACACAATGGATGCAACCGCCGCGGCCGCGCTAAGTAGACGCGAGTCCCCGTGCTTAGCTAGCGGCCGGCCCGGGCTTTTCCCGCCTGGCGCCGTTTAATCGCTTTTTTCACCGTTTATTGCCCCGCGGCCGCAGATCACATATCGATCTTCCGTGCTCTTTATGCTAATTCGCGAGTTCGTCTGCTTGTTTTGGGCGTTGGGTTTCGGCGGCGCGTCGACCTGTTGCCCTGGCATTTTCGGCCTTGGGTTGGCAGCCCTAAGATCTTCCTCTGCAGAAAGGAAGAGCGACTAAAATGCTAAAGTAAATAAACTGTTAAGATGAAATTATCAATAAGCGAAGATAAAATTATCTTTTCCTTTTTATCGTGACAAATCTCACTCAAATTAAACCGAATAACGTAACAATTAGAAGAGATGTATTTAATTTTAAATTTTGTAAGGTGCGTGTAAGATAACATCTTTCAACACTGGAGCGGCCTTAGGGGTCATATTGACCTTTGCCCGACATTAATGAAACGTCCCGCCGTTGATCTTTAATGTTTTGTTGGTTTTTTGTGACTTTCATTTGACACATTCAAGTGTTGCTTCATTTCTTGCATTATGCATTTTTTTTTTTCAACTACGGACAGTTATAATGACTCCTCGTGTAAATAACAAACACGACAGAGATATGGGGAACAAAAACAAGTATAAAAAAAATTGAAAAATACAAACATAAAAAGAGGAAAAGGGTAGAAAATTGCAGGAAAAACTTGAAGGGAAAAGCGAGGGAATGCAGTAAAAAAGAGAAAAAATAAATGAAGATAAAAAGTAAATGGAACAAGGGAAAAATAATCACACCGAAATAAAACCAAACTTAGGTAATATATAAAAGCAAATTGAAGGAAAAAAAACCCAAATGCAGGAAGAAATGCAGGGGGGGAAAAATGAAAATCAGACAAAAAAAGGAAAGCAAGCACAATTTATATCAATTAAAATAAAAAGTCTATTCCCGAATGACTGAAGTAATATATAATCGTAATCTTAAATATTTTAGAAGTTAAAAAAGTAAAAATAATGCAGCTATCATTTTGATTGCTTACGGCATGAGCCATGACATATATTATGTATGTCCATGTTATGCATATTTATTAGATCCATTGGATTAATTGAAAGAGAAAACTATTAAAAAAATATAGATAATTTAAATAATGTACAAAGCTTAATTGCAAATATTAAATATAGTTTAGGTTTATGTTAACACTTTTCGTTTAAATTAATATTTAAATAATATATAAATAATTCTAAATCCACGTATGTTTATCGGTACAAAGTGAATCAGTCTCAGAATCAATCTGAGAATGGGGGAAAAAAACAAAAAAAAATACAAAAGAGACGGGGGGGTTGCAATTAGTGCCGTCGTCTCGTTGCCTCTGCCCTCCACACACAATCGGATGCCAATTAACCGCCGAGAAACGTGACTTACTACGCTCATTGATAACTTGTGTTTATTGGCCTATGCAAGGTCCTCCGTCATTCACGAATCCCATCGTTACGTAACTCCATGTTTTCGACTTTGGGAATTCATCGACAACAAATAAAATGTGCTCGCGTTGTACCCTCCCCCTGCCGCTTTCTCTCCGTCGTATAAACAACGCGCCATGTGCTCCCTCTCTCTCTCTCTCTCTCTCTCTCAGATTTCTTCTTTATTTCCATTCTTCAATCACATTTATATCTGGGGGCTGAATGATTGCTCGTCAGAAGGGGTTGATCGGGTTTCCCTTTTGCTTTTTAATTTTTCTTCTGCTGGAAAAGAAGTCATCGGAGTTATCATTAATAAACAACAATCATACATCGTGTCGCATCATTCGCAATACTGACACTCTATAAAAAATCATGTGATAAGAAACCGCCCACGTGAATCTCACATAAATAAAAGGCATTGCCGCCGACACAAAAGGAATGACGGGAACAAAAGGTGGCGGACAGGTGAAGACGAAAAGAATGCGACCGTTGTCCTCTTCCCAGGTCAGAACTTGTCACCGGGAAACTCCGAATCGATAACGAAAAGACAATTCGAGCAATAAAAACAATGTTTACGGCTTTCAGACACTTATAGGCTTATTTCACTACGTGCGGTAGTAGGCCTTCTTCCACGTTCATTCATGGCGAACCGAAAGCCGCCAATAAAATACATACAATAAACCGTATGCTGTTTTCCGGAAATAAAAAGCTCCCAGACACTCCATCGCCCCCCCTTTTCGCCCCGCCCGTCCCCCAGATGAATTTTCCTCCATTTTTCTCTGCATCCCTTTTCCTTTGACAAATCCCGCGCGCACAGGTACAGAACCCGTCCACCTTTTTTTGTCCACTGAAAAAAATTTATTTTCGTGCCGGGTGACGACTACCCTGAGCGCATACCTACGATTCAGGTACAAAAGGTGGCTTTACCTTTACCAGAGGTACGCTTTTGTCATTTTCGATTCTGAATAAAAAAATAGGGGCCGGTGGAAACCTTTGTTATCTCTCTCTTTGAGAAAAAGGTTCTGACAAAGTTTCCAACTTTTTTTTCCCGCCATTTGCACCTTTTCCGGTTCTTTCCTTTTCCTTCATTTTTTATGATGCTGTAATTATTTCTCATAATATTTAATTTTGTAATGAATTCTCTGAGAAGCGCCACTCAGATTAAGTTTTATAATGAGATAAATTCTCAATCTATACTTACATTTAATAATGTAGTTATTTGTATTTTATGTATGACTTCTCTCTGTAGTATTCCTTATACTGAGTTGCATACATACTCCTCTATTTTTATACTGTACATTGGATTCTCAAAATATGGGAGCTGAAAAGCGTTCTTCAGCTGACTTAACAATATAAATTCAATTTGTATTTGTTTAAATTATTATCTGTAACCAGGCTCAATTTATACTAAATTTGAATTCTCAACAGATTGAACTTACTTTATACTATAGTAGCGTGTTTACAATATTTTGTATTTTATTCTTCATAGTATGTATGATTTATCTCTGTATTTTTATATACAATTTATCTCTCATAATAATTCCTTATATGTGATTATTTTTCATGTATCTTCCAATTCTACATATATTGTCAGCCCCTCGCCTGACATTTGTCCGGAAGTATAAATTCTCAATTTATTCTCATGTAAATAAATATTTCAATAGGTGTCGTATATGTTCTGTAAGTAAAATAAATATATACTAAACGACTCTCTTCTTGACTTTTCAACCATTTAAAGGCGCTTCATCCAAATTCAGAAGTTCAGCAGTTGCCGTGATCGATTACAAATTCATCCAGCATATGATGTCTTAAAGTGTAGTAAACAGTTCCTTCGTCCTCGAAACGGAAACAAGCTGAGCTTTTATTTCGGAGTTGGCGCCAATCGGATCAGCGGGCAAGTCGAAATGGATACGATTGTCGCTGAAAATAACTGAAAACAACACCTATAAAACTCACGAAATGGTCTTCCGAATTCCTCGGATGACCGGGTGACCCCCGGTTTCCCGCCCCCACCCAAGGACTTCTGGGGGATGATGGGACCAATTCCACTCCCTTTCTCCAGAACAGATGAACCATTAGAAGCCAGAACGTCACTCAGTTTTTACTGGACTCGTCCTCCTAAAACGACAGCATGAGGCCCCCTTATCGTTGCCACCAGTAATGGAAGACAGGTGCGGCTGCACCTAAATTCGAATTTCCAGGCGACAACCCGTACAAGTCTTAATGATGTAACCGCAAATAATGAACTCGAGCGACACTTTCACTCCCGAAAGCCCTTAAAATTTCAAAATCCCGCGAAGAGAGGTTCAAAATGATAAAATTGAATCACCCCCAACCCGACTCCACTCCATCCGGGCTGACCCATCAACCCACCCTACGTGAAAGGGTTGCGATCCGCGGAAATAAAAGAAAGCAGGTGGATGAGTGAGTGGGTGAGTGGGTGAAAAAAACAAAATCGGAAAAAGCACACCGATCTGATGGTTTACAACACGTTAGTACAATTTCGCGGTGAAGTTTTGACAGTAAAAATAACGGCTATATAAGCTAATAACTGAATCACAATCGCCGAACGGGGAAGCTCCTCCCAAATGCATGCTGGATCATATGCCACATCTAAGCGCCTAATAAAAAAAACATAATCGCAGGTGACATGTAAATATTCATTTTTTAAACTATTCGTCCGTTACTCCTCCAAATTCCGACTGATATTAACGTCCTAATAACAACCGTCAAATTCGTCATGATTTCTGAACGCACCCGTTAACTGCCAACCTATGTTTTAATTCCTTAAAAATTAATTTCTGAACGCGCTTTTGCAAATTTTAACGACATTTTTATAAAATTTGTCGTCTGCTGCAGCATCAGAAAAAAAACTTGCAACCGAGATTCACACACTGAATAAGTGAACTAAATAAATCATTTTGTTTTCACGAATTAAAAAAATTAACCGAGAATTTTTGGCAAATTCACCATATTATGATTCGGTTTTGATTTGCAGTGTCAACAATGACAATCGGAAATAGGTTTATTAATTTTTAACGGATTTGAAATATGTTTAAAACATAAAATTTTGACATAGCAAATTCAAAATTAATGAATAAGAAAAATAAATTCCTTTAAAATATGTTTTAGTGAGATTTTTGGGGGTATGTGCAAACAACGATCACATTAAAGGTAGGCTATACATTTTCCAATTTTTCTTTTTGATTTCGTTATGTCACTGTAACTGACAAGGAATTGTGTTTTTTTGTTTAAGAAATGAATAAATTTCTGCATTTGCAGTGAAACAATCAGGGGTTTCATCCCGTGCATTGGACGTAAAACAACTCGAACCATTTGACAGCTCCAAAAGTGGCAGTGCTCCTCAAAAACAAAGGTATGACGCGTCGTTTCCTTACCTTTGGAATACACCACATTTTATTTCACATCAGAACAGTTTCATTTTTTCGGCAGTAAGCCGGCAACACTGAAATACGTAACACATTCACGACGAACACAAATATACGCTACAACAGCACAAAGAATACCTTGCCTCACGCGAACGAACGCCTAACTGACGAAGTCCTATTAAAAATATACTCATTTCCATTACCCCTCGAATATTTCGTCTTATGGATCCGAGTTGAATACCGCACTTCTCCTTTAGATGCGATACGAGCCATAGGATTCAACTCTGATCGCTTCTCGAATATGCTTGTTTTCGTATTGAGAAACCTAAGAAGATCCATTCGCTCCGGGTTAAAACAAATGGCAAACCCTTCTATTACAACAGCTTCAATGTCACTTCGCTCGCTGTTAAATCCTGACTTTCAATTGCATTTCGCGTGCAAACGCCGGATTTCATTCTGCGACGGAATATAAATTGCTTATGTTTCTTTATGGTTGAATTGTAAGTTGACTTGAGAAAGACCTCCCCGTACGAGTTGCATGTTCTTTACTTATGAAAAACCCCACTCGTCCGATTTTTTACTAGACTGGGTTATAATTCCCACCGCACGCGGAAAACGTTCTTCCTACGGTTCTTGTCAAACATAAACTTTTATCAATATGAATGAAAATAGGTTCACCCGCGATAAGTTAAGCATGGGTGTTAAGACGTTTGGTACTTTAAAAGCAGAATATAACTGGTTAGGTCGGCTGCCTACGTTATTTCCACGATACATTTGAACGAATCGCCGTTGGAATGCCTCCCTTTTCTATAATATATAGTTGGAAAATTTTACACCACTAATCCTCAATTTTCCCTCTGCACCTAACATCAAATCAGCTGGATTTCTTAAGAGTTCACTTACGTCTCATTCGTCATTAGATTTCCCCGAGCACTCCATGGCAGTCTTTCGACAATTTCCTCAACGCTCCGCTTTCGATCGCACTCTCAATTCTTTTCGCAATTAAAAATTTATCAGCAGTTTCGGAATCAAACGGTCACTTCGCTCGTTGTCCACTGCCAGATGAACTTTTCCGTTTGCCGTCTGTGGTACTTCTGTGGTGGTCTGTGGTGATTCGATATGAAAGCGGGTAAGCCGCCGTTTTTTTTGTTGTTTTGTGCCCCGAAGGTTCAATGCTCTCTTTTTTCAGTGGGAGCAGTTTTACTCAGGAAGGGAAAATGTTCCTGGAAGCGCCCATGAGAAAAGGTTCCCACAGCCTTCTGATCGGTTGTCCACATCAACTCCGCAGGGCTAATCGCTCGAATTTTATCTCAGCAAGGGAAATTCTAAGAGAAAAGGGACAGGAATCAACTCCCACGAAGACGGGGCAAATAAGATTGATGAAGGGCTCGTTAAAATATAATTTAAATATCTTAGGGGGTTCCAGCCGTTTTTTGACGGGTTCCCCCGCGAAGCATGCGTTCGAAATTCGGGCCCTCGTTCGCGAGACCGGCAAGCGATTTCTGACACACCGCTTCGTCTTCGCGTTTCGGAGAGAAACAGGAAGCGTCTCAAAACCTTGGCGGGTCGTGTTCCGTAGTTTTTTCCCCCTGATTTTCTTCTGCTTTTTTCGCTTTTCTCACACCTCATCCTTTCCTGAAAACGCCCCACGAACATGTGCCTCTCAGGATGCCATTTGCATTCCCGGACTAAAATCGACGCAACATTGCGAGTTCTTGCGCCACTTTTTCCTTTCAGCACAAAGGGTTAAGAATGTAGTCATCGATAAATCATCGACTACAAAGGCATTTCCTTTTTGAACATTCCTGTCTTCTACCCGTGGTCTGAAATTTAACCGAAAAGAAGACAAAAAACGAGGAAGGAGGTGAACAAAGGAGAGGGAAAACACTTTTTTCCGTTCCAAGTAAGGAGAAGTAGCTTTCCGTAGCTCTTTTCACGATGCCCGCGGAGAGAAAAGAAAAATTAGTCTCACGGTTTTGAATAAAGAGTTTTCCCGCCCAAATGAACGAACGAACGACCTTGAAAAGTGAAGGAAAGGCGGCCTGAAAGCACAGCCTTTGTAGAAGAGCTCAGTTTAAATCTACTTTTAGAAACCCGTTATTTAATCGCCTTCCTCGCTTCAAAATGGCGCGTAATCTTTTCTACTTTAACCGAAAAAATACTGCGATATCAATTCGCAAATTCTCTGTAATTTACGGGTCGAACTTTTCCATCGGACCTTTTCAGGCGACAGCTGTTTTTGCATTCGATCTTTCATTGAAATCGAAAAGTGGCAGCAGACTTAGATAAAACCCAAATGAAAATAAACGGTTTCTGGGTTTCTCCAAGTTGTCTCATTGAAAGAAATACTTTTACCTTTGGTCTCCTTGCTTTGGAGTCAAGAGCGTAGATAAATTATCTACCCGACTGATACATTAATACATTTGAAATAACGAATTTCTCAAAAGTCATCTTTGGAGGACTGCTTTTGGCGACTGATCCGAAAGGCGAAAAATGCATAAGCTAAGTATAAGTCCGATGACGCGGATTTCAATGCCGTCCACTTCTATGGGGGAAATGCTAAAAAGGGGCAACGAATGTTGTTATCCAAATAATATATACATACATACATACTTATACATACATATAAACTATATCTGACTTGTCATAAATTCACGCTTGACATTTTTCTTATCATAAAATAATACATCAGTTTGACCTACATACAAATGTTTATAATAAAATTATCTAAAAAATTTATTTATTTGATATACAAAAACAACTTTGACTTATCAAATTTTTTTCTAACAGTCTAAAAATTAAAAACTCAAAGGCCTTTTCGTGGAATCTTAAAAGCTTAAAGTAGCACATCCCAAACAATAAATCATTATATAAAAGGCAAAATGAATTAAAAATATAAAACACGTCATACAAAAAATATAAAAGAATAATTAATTTGTATAGTAATTATAAATAAAGAAATTTGCAGCCTATCATAGCCCAATTTTGGCTGTTTTAGTAAGTAATATTGTATTATATTCTTATATTATATTCTTATATATAAACCTTTAAATATAATTCGAGACTCTCATTCAAATAAATAGTAGAGTTAAAAAATTGTTTATAGATTTTAAAAATATTAAATGAAAACCAAATTGTTTTTTGGCGGGAAGTAAAAGTATAAATATTTTTGAGCATATAATCATTAATTACATACATGCAGCATTCACATATGTGAGTGATGTATGTTTTATCTGCAATGGATAATCCGTCGAACGGCGTAAAACACCAGACGACAGTAAAATATAACAGTTTTTTGGGCGATAGGAAGAAATGATCAAACCCGGTGAAAAGTGTTAATTGAACCGTCGTTCGAAGAGGAACTGTCCATTTTTGCAAAATGAAAACTGGCCGGGAATTAATAAAAGCGAGTGGAACGGTTAATTAATTTTTTCGTCGCCGAAACAGAAAAATTATCCTCGTCCCTTCCTTGAAAGCGTTCCTCGATGAATTCATTCATGATCGTGTTTATGGTCGTCGGCGTCCATCGCGATTTTCACTTGATTGATTTACTTTCGTCGTGTCTCCCCCTCCACCGCGAAGCCTTCCTGTCATTCACCGCCTTCTAGCGGAGAAGTTTTCAATTTCATTTGCTTTTTTTCCGTTATTACTTCTATAATTCTTCCCTTTTTCCTTTGAGAAAACAACTTTTCGATGGGGCTGCAAAGTGAAATTCCTTTCAGCATCTCTTTGTGGACCGAACATTTGCGTTTCCCGCCTTTTTTTTTTTGAAACTTTCTCCTTCGCTGTCGCGATGTTTTTCTCCACCATCAGGCCGGAAAATTTTAGTTACCATTTTGAATGAAGGCAACAAAACTGCATCATGTCTTGTCTGCTGTTGTTTCTTCTCTTTCGCGTTCAGACAAAATAACACCGGAAGCATAAATTAAAAAAAAAGCACTTGATTCCTTTTTATTTTCTCCCCTTCTCAATGAATGTTTATTTATTTATAAATCATAAATCATTATTTATAAATGTAAATTATAATTATTTCATTCATAACGGTTTTTTAGTGGCCAACATCACTGGCTTAAATCTCTGCATTATTCAAACTCTATAGCCATTCAAATAAATTCAAAATGGCCACTTATGTTTACTTTTGGAAATCCCCAATCAGGCCTCAATTTCCGTTTTTTATTAAAGGAAAAAATATTAGAGCGAATCGCAAGTGGAATTTCTCTGTAAAATGTGTCATACAAAATTTATTAAATACTTATACACAATATACTTTATTAAATACTTACATACAAATTTATAAATAAAATATAAATATTGTGTTGAGTGTATATTATGTAAGTAATATAAAATATTGATCCTAAAATTAGTAATAATTATAAATAATAATCGAAATTGTAAAAATATTTTTTTTACATAAAATAAGATAATAATTTATCAATATAAAAAATAATTATTATACAGTATAAATAACAAAATATGAAAAAGATGTATAACTAAAAAAATAAAATACAAAAGCAATAAATAATTATCATTATAAATTAAAATTATAAAAAATAAAAAAAATAAATGAAATATTTATATTAATATAATATTAAAAATTACGGAATATATAAAATTTAAAGATTAAATATATTATTTAAAGTTGTGGAAATAATTAAGATTAAAAAAAAATATATAAAAACTCCAAATTAACTGCCTTTTGGAGGAGAAGCACATGATTTTCATCGCTTTTAGTCGGGTTTGCATGTTTTTAGTTTTCCGGTTCGGCCAAGTGCCTTTTTCATTCTTTGAAATTTCACCGGAATGTGACAACGGGGAATGACACCCGAGGCAACGATGAAATTAACATCTTCAGACTTTGTGTTGCTGTCATAAAGTTGGATTTTGCTGAATCAGAACTGTGCGGATGTGAAAAGTACGGTTAAAGGTGTGTGATGGTGTACCGGAGTGGATCAGCAGATTGCATTCGCTGCTGTATTATTTGAAAATTTAATCGAGAAATGTGCATCACCCCAGAGTCTACTGAAGACATTGTTATAAAGTCAGTCTGAACATTT
>JAQIBA010000086.1:377782-520429 GCA_028293925.1 Brueelia nebulosa
ATTTATACATTGCAGATGAAGATTACATATTTTAGAATTTATTTATTCAGCTCCACTTTAGCTAACCCCCTTTTGGAGAAAGATGTTCTCCTTCGTGAATTCACCCCCAAATGTTGAGGAACCTGAATTCACCCCTCGACAAAGGTGAAGAACAATATCTCATGCAAGAGCGAATATTCAACGAAATTCTAACGAAAGTTTTTAGAAATTAAAAGTCGGGTCGAGACTAAAAAGTGGAAAATAAAATAATTTAAAAAATGTTGGCGCTGCGCGAAAGTTTGGCGCTTTCATTTGCATTGCCATGACGGCCAAGTATCAGCGTTTAAGTCGCAATTGTTCAAAATAATATATTATTAACTTTCGTTTTGCCTTAAATAAACTTTTGTTAAATAGGTTTTGGATATTGAATCCCCATCGGATGGCAGAAGGTTTCGAGATATTTATAAATAAAATTTAAAACGCGCGCTAAAGTTGCGAAATGACCCCCTTCGCCAATCCATAGAAATGAAATCGAGACGAGTAAGTTGGCTGCATTCTGCCAACTTTCCCGCGACAAAACCACAATCCCGCGTTGTCTCGCGAAGTTTCGCTCTCTTCTCGTTCTAATCGGCCTTCTTTCCTCCTCAACCGGCGATTGTCGGCTCTTGTTTTCCAATTTTCGAGAGGAATAATCCTTTCGAGATGAAAGCAAATTATTTTTTGGATTCATCGGTCTTCATTTTCTGCGTCAAACCACGGATATGTTGTTTTTTCGATAACTTCGGAGAAAAGTGCCGGGGCAACTCTCCAGATTGTGGCAGAAGCTATGCGGATCGATAATTTAGCTTTAAAAATTCGAAAAGGCATTCCAAAATGGAGGAAATAATCGCCATGGCAACGGAAGACTTGTGCAAGTTTAGACATGTCGAACATTATCACCGTGTTCGATAAACACTGTTTCAGCCAAAACGTCCTTTCTGCTTCCATCCATTAGTTGGCTACTGCTGAGAAAAGAATTAAGAAAGACAATAATTCCGACAGTTTGTTCGAAAATTAATCAAAAACTGCCGGCGCTCCTATCGGAATAAATTCATAAACTACTATTCTTCATTGAATTAATGTTCCCCAATTTTATTTTTCCAGATTTTGGCAATCCTGATTCAGCATCATGAAACTTATTATTCGGAATCGATTGATACTCGAAAGGAACCATTTCGAAGAGTTTTTTCTTAAAAGGTACGTTATTTTTCAGGAAACTCAGAGTTCAGTTCGTGCAATATAAGTTTAGTACTGCCCCAACTAATTTCTTTCTGAATAAAGTGCACCCATGAAAAAGGCCAAACTCTAATCAATAGACCCTTTTTAAGTTTAAAATATTGTAAAGAGACGGGAAAATTGAGACAATGGCCAAATTTCTGTTTGTTTAGCTTTGAAAGAAACGATTTTATAAGAATTTTCAGTAAAAAATGGAAATTAGGTAAAAGAATGCAGAATTCAAATTTCCCTCCCTTTTGTCAAAAACGAAACGGGCTCCCAATTTCGAATCAACAGCCATAACTCACTGATCAAACTCGACTAAAAAACGTTAAAAGCTATTTTTAGCGCAGCCGAACAAATTTTTTTGTCGAGGGAAAAACGCAAGGTAGGCCAGTTCCTCACGTAAGTTCGTAGCAGAAGCGTCTCCGAGGCAAGATGGCGAGAAAAGTCCGTTCCTGACGGAGAGTAACGGTCTGACGGACAAGATGTCCCGAGTCGGCGGTGCCAACTTGCGAGGCGAAAAAAGGGGTTAGCGAGGGGCGGCCGTTCCAACGGCGATTCGATTCCATTTGGAAGCAGCCTCAGAGTTTGGAACCGAAGCGACCGTATTTCACATTTTTTTCCTCCTTTTATTTCAAGAGTTGCCTTCGCTCCAAGTTCTTTCTCTTCGGGTTAGTTCGGCTGTGCTCGGGCGGTGGTGCAACGCCGATGCTTAGCTTACGGGGCGACGGTCGGCCTCGGATCCGATCTTTATTTTTATTATGGAGAGAATTTTTTCCCTCTCGACTCCATGCAATGTTTACCCTATGAAAAATCCTTTTTCTTTTTTTCTGATTTTTTTCTTTTCCTTCTTCTCTCCGAAAAGAATTCTCTTTTATTTTCCTCTTTTCTCTCTTCTCCCGAAAACCGTGCGACCAACGTTTTATTGTTCGTCATCAACTCGCGAACATATCCGAGACTGCTGCCGTCCGGCGCAACAAGACGAATTATGGCTTCCGTGCACGGGACCCGTTCGCGGACGCTTTTTACTGAATTAAATTACTCCCTTTTGCTGTAGTCATCCATCAGGAGGAGTGCTAGAGCGCCTTTCAGCATTTTCTATGAAATCCCGTGCATTCTGTGCCGGGAGAGCCCCGTTCCCCTTGCGCAGGAACTCTGTGCAGTGTCACAACGCAGAGTGTGTGGACTTTGCTCTCCTGTGCATTGAACCACCCTCTCCCAGAAATAGTTTCCTCTCTCGAGTTCCCCTCTGTGGATTAGACGAGGATGATTCAGTCTGTCAGAATGAATTCATGTGAGGTTTTTGAATTCTCGCCCCTCCCTCCCCCCATATTAATCTTCTGAGAAGAGAAAATTAAAATTTATGATAGATAAAGACATATTAATTTACTTATTTTTATTTATTTACCGTTTTTAGTTAATTATTTTATTTTCTTACTTAATTTATTATGGTTAAATTATTCTAACTCATTTATTTATACTTAATTTGTTATTTATTAGTTGTTTTATTTTTGTATTGTTTTATTTATTATTTGTCTATAATTTTTTTATGTATAAACTAAAAAGCTGTCTAATAAATAAATAAGTAAAAATTGTATGAGAAAAACTAAAGTACATTCATTGTTCTGTCGCAGTCCTTTTTTATTTAAAAAAATTGAAAGTGAAGGAAAATAATAAAAGTATTTTATTTTTTCATCAATTTTATAAATTTTCTCAGTTGAAAGGTTCTCCCGAAAAATATTCGCCATCTTGAAACTCAAAAATAACTTTAGAGTTGACATGGGTCACTTTTCAAATAATTTATAACAGTTTCTTCAGAGTTTGGATTTTGTTACGTTGGGAAATAGAAGAAAAACTTTTAAGGATTTATCTAATCGAATATAAAATTTAGTCCATCGCCGGATGAAATTCCAAGAAGAAATATGTTCCCTTTTTATTTTCGGAGAAAGAGCAAAGAAACGGAATAAATATATGATATCATATAAAGTACATGAAGGCGAGAAAGTTCAAACAATTTTTTCAAACAAAGTCCAAGTGTGAAGTTTTGGCGCGTCAAATTTAAATCTTGACAGAAAAAAATTTCTTCTCATATTCTTTTGGACCGCCATCTTTCATTTGAACCATTTTATTAATATTTTCTTTTTCTTTTAAATGCGCTAACCCAAATCTAATCTATCATTTTTCTATTTTAGTATTTCACCTCTTATATTAATTACTTTCAATCTTATAGGATAGATTTTCATCTGCTACAGTTAAACATAATTATTAAGACAAATAAATATAATCAATTATAATACAAAATTATTCAAAATGGTTAGTTTTTATTTATTTTTATTATTTTATTTTATTTAAACATATTTATACATAATTATAAAATGTACGAATACATACAATCATTCAAAACACAAAAATACTTAAAACTGGTTTTTATTTATTATCTTATTCCAATAAAATTATGCATAATTTTTTTAAAGTTATACAAATATGCAAACTCATTCAAATCACAAAATTATTCAAAACTGGTTCAGCGAACAATTCAATTAATTTGGGTTTTCATAAAAATTTAATTTTCTAATACCAAAGAGGAACTTTTTAATTCTCATTTTATACATTTTTCTTCATTTGTTTTTTTCTGTTTCTCTTCGAAGGGTTCGAATGTTCAATCTCCATTATTTAATTTTTTCAATTTCAAGTCTTAGCCGACGCTGAAGGCCTTTCAATTTATTTTACAGGTGAAATAAATTAAATATAAAATTAATTAAATTTGGGAAAATGTTTCCCCGAGTGAACAATTAAATTGCAAAAGCGTTTTTTTCTGGCATCACCAGAAGCGATGTTACCATCTCTCTTTTAGCAGCTGCCCCGCCTCTTAAATTTCTCTTTCAAATCATTTTTAAATTTCCTTTTTCAAATTTCTCACCTGATAAGTTTTTATCCCTTTTTTGCTTTGAATTTGCTCATCTTTGCGGTTTACTTCATTATTATAATTTCATCATTTGTTTAATGAGTTTTGTGTAATTTTGTTTTTCCTGAATTTATTTTATTTTAACTGTAACTTTTTAAGGCGAAAATTTATAAAAAACAGTTAAAAATATTTAATGGGTGAGAATAAAATGGAATTACTGAGAGAAAGGAATAATTTTTAAAAAATATCCAAATACAAAATTTGAAGGAGAGAAAAAGCAAATGAATTGGAGAAAAAATAGAAAAACTTAGGATAAGTATCGGGAGTGTTAAATTTTACCCCAAGGCGGACTGCTTCTGCAGTCGTAAATGACTAATTATAAAATGCAAAATTAAACAGCATTGCGATCAGAACGAAATGTTTTCCAATTCGAAAAAAGTAAATAAATTGGAAGGATTCCGAGAAGCTGAGAATAATGGGGAAATTAGACTGCTCGAGACGTTTTTAATTAAAGCTTTAATAATAATTTAAAATAAAAGTTTTTGTGCAACGTCTCGCCGTAACACGACTCGTGAAATTCATCGGAGAGCGCGAGCGAAGAGAAAGCGGAGTAAAAACAAAGATGACTTCCGGTGGCGAGTACAAGAAGCGCACCACAGCCTTCGAGATTGTCGACTTCCGTTTCGACAGTTTTTTTGTTTTCGTTTTGGCGGGAGTTTCGACTCCGCTCGGGATTTCGAAGGAGAAACACGCAAAACATCGTCCTCCGAATTCAGCGAAAAGAAGAAGAAAATAAGCAGGAGCAAAACAACTTTTCGAAAGTTTTTAAGTTTTTTTGAAAAGTTGCCAAACAGTATTTTCAGAGTTTTTGTAACCTTCGTTATTGTTCGTATATTTCTTCGTTCACTTTCGTAGCTATCGGAGCGCCGGAACGAAATCCCACTCCTGCAGCAAGCGAAACATGGGAGAAACAGGATTCGAGTAGGACGCTCGGAGCAAACGTCAAGGCGAAAACTCAAAATCCCAGTCTGTCCTGGGTTTCCTTACGCGGCCGCGGGATTCAGTTGTGCTCCGGAGGCGAAAATATTTCAAAACCCGAATGCCTTGGGCCATGACAGTATATTTCTCGGGGGGAGGTAGAACGGTCTATGATGATAGGGCTCGCCGGCGTTCGGGATTCGTTTTGCCGAGTGAGCTGTAAACTCGTGATGACGTTAGTAGATACCCATGTGGGTTGAAGCGAGGTCGGGTTTTAGGATCCGACGCTTGAGAAAATAACGGAAAGGTCTGTTCTTTCTCTCTCTGGGCTTCTCTCCCTTTTTCTTTTTTACTTTCTCGTAATGTTTCGACGTTTTGTTCATTTCTTTCAATTTCAGAACGAAGATAAGCCTCCTTTTTGGAAAATTCAAGGGAAGAAATGACGCCATATTGTTTTGGGGTTTTTAACAAACGACCAGGTATTCTTTTTTTATATGACGAAATAATTGGGTACTTGTTAATTTATCTCTCGAATTGATAATTTTTATTATTTGCAATGACGGTTTTTCAGATGCACTTGATGGGGATTTACGAGAAGCGTTATGTACCCTCCAATTCACATCAATTTGCTTTTACTTTTCTTCTCACGTAAAGCCCTAATCCATATTTCTATTAGCGCTTTCTTTTCAGTCTTTTTTTTTAATTTTATTTCCCCCCATTTTCTTTCATTTTATGCATTTATTTAGGTTCATCACTCAGTATTTCATTATTTTTGGATTTTCCCCGGAATTTTTTTCTGTCAGAAAACGAAATTAAAATTTTTTTTAGAAACATGGAGGAATATTTGAAGTTATCAACGGATGTGGGACTTTCCATTTTCTCAAAGGTAAATCCAAACCAGAAAGAAATGGTTGCTCGCGCTGGAGCGCTTCTCCAGTCGCTCTCGTCCAAATCATGAACACCGTCCCGGTTTATTCGGAATGGAAAGCCTGAATTTGGTAATTATATAAGTTAAATATGGAACTGACTACATCCTGCTTTGTTCCATGCTTCTTTCTCGTTCCAAGCACAATGAATTCCATTCTGCTTTCCCGTTCGGGCTTTGGGGCCCGGGCCCTCGACTTGTGGGCCGTTCACTCCAACTATTCCTCATGCATCTCCGAGGACTGCCGGTCCGACTCCCACAATCCCACCCTCTTTTGCTCCTTTCAGTGAGGGAAAGGGGTAAGGATCATTTGAGTGCTCATACCAAGACTGCAGACAGCAAATAATGGCTTGAGCTAATCGCAACCTCATGTTGCACTCCATTTTACCAGAATTTGGAATCCCCATGTGCAATCCAAACTATAAGAGACTCTTTTCAGAAACACTCAAAAGAGGCTTCTGCTCAAGCTGACAGCTGCTGCTGACCACAAGAAAAGTCAAGAGGTAAGTAAACTATATATACGTTTGATTCTACAGGGATAAATGCTCCCTACAGTAAAGATACAATAAAAGCGCGGCCTCCGCGATCCCCCGATCCGGTATCTCGCGGCCTGCTTGAAAATTTCGACAGAAGGGGGTTACTTAAAAACGTCTGAGTTGAGAAAGGGTTGCGAATTCAAAGCTCGTAACTCACTGAGGTAACTGGCGCGGGGCAACCAATGCCAGAGCCGTTGTATCCGTAACCTTTATTTCTGCAATGAATTTAATAGCGCGAGACCGGACGGCTCGGTGAGTCTGAAGCCTCCGCGATGGCCCCTCAGTGGAGGGCATTATCTGGGGTGATGGTGCGTCCCCTGGTGGTGCCCCCCATTGGAGGTGATGCTGGACGCTCGAATTTGCCCTTTTCGGAATGGACTTCGGGAAACTTATTATTTTTTTGTCGATTCACGCGATGGAGGTTTTTTGGGAGTCGAGAAATCGTGAGAGCGATGGGTATCGCGAGTTTTTCTTATTATCGCCCGAAAGGGTAATGGAAGAGAAAATTGACGATAATGTATGACCGAGGCATCGCCATTATCGCTGCTGCTCGATCGGTCTGGTGTGTGTTTTCGGGGGGCAGCGGAGATCCCTTTTCTGTTTTTTGGCGAGGACATTGCGATAAATTATGTCTGCTTAAGGTGATGAACAGTGGACGATTCGCCATCAAAATTTGGGCGCCGAATTTCCAATAATTTTCTCTTTTTAATTCGCACTCCCATTGAGTTCGGGTTCTCAAAGGGGTTTCCGCGTAAACTAAACATGGGTGAAGTTTTAATCCTCTCTAGGACCCATAAATTCCAGAATAAATGGGCCCTACCTTCGACGGAGTTGCGACTATATTTCTTCTCTCCCTTCTGCTTCCCCGCACTCTCTCTCTCTCTTTTGCTGTTTCTTCTTTCTCTCCTCTTTTGACATTTTCTTTGAGTCTTTTCCCCCCCTTTATCCCCTCCTTTCTCCATTTCCTTTTGTTTTTATTTTATCTTTCTCCATTCTTTTGACATTTTCCCCTTTTTCTTGTTTCTTAGCCTCTGTGTTCAAATTGTCACTGGCAATATTCTTCCTCTTTAGGAAAATCTCCTTCTGTCTTAACTTACTTGAGGTTTTACTTCCCTTTTTTCTCCCAACATTTTCTTTGGATCTTTATCTCTAACATTCTCTTTTGTCATTTTTTTTATCTCCATTTCTATTCTGTGTCACTTTTTCATTCTTCACGTGTTTTAACCTTTTGTTTATTTTCTTCTTTATCTCCTTTTTTCTCAATTTCTTTGAGTCTTTATGCTTCTGTTATTTCTTAATGTCATCGATTCTAATTTTCCATGACTTTTTATCTTCCTTTTCCTTCTTGATTTACTCATTTCGCATATCTCCCTTTCTTCAATTCATATTGTCTTGGGATCTACATCTCCCCTTTTCTTCTTTCTTATCTCCTGTATTAAAATCGTCCTTGGCTCTATTTTATTTCTTTTTTTTATTTGCCTTTTATCTTTATCTCCATTTTTCTAATTTCTTATATCCCTTTTCTCATTTTTCTTGAGTATTTTGTCTCTCTTTCCTTTCTTTATTTACTGTACTCAAATTGTCCTTGTGTTTGGATCTCCCTTATTCTTCTTTTTTCCTCTATTTTGATTTTCATCTTTTCTCCTTCGGGATTTCTATAAATTTATTCTGAACCTCATAACCGATAACAGGTTTCTCGTTTTAATGTTAGCTGGCTTCAAGATTATTAAATTGAAGTTAATTGTTGGCAATAAAAAGGTTTTATTCGGACCTTTTCGCTGACGGGAGGGCAAAGTTTAATTTTGCAATTCTGACCTTTTTTGAGAATTCCTCCCCCCATAGTCCTCCTCCGAAGCGAGGTTCTTCCACCGATGTCGCCCCCGCCCCCAATACGAACTCCTTAAAGATTTTTCATCTTCCCATGGCGGGAGATAAATGCATAAATAAAAGAAAAATTGGCCCGATTAATTTTTCAGTCGATCGAAAACCAATCAGAATCGAGGACTTTTCTCTCTGCGCAGGCGCACTTTTTGGGAAATCCTCAGTTAATAATTAAAAAATTTCAAGTGAGCGCCCTCTTCTCCTCTCCTTCTTCTCTCTTTCCTTCCGTTCTTGGGCTCCCAAAGGTTTCCACGTCCGCCCCCGCCGAGAGCGAACATGTCCTCTTCTCCCCCGGCTGCAAAGGTTGCCTGCCTGTGCCAACGAGTCGGCTCCAATCGAAAGTTTATCGAACCGCCGTCAGGGTCGCCCTGCTCGTTACGACGCCATATTTGCGGCTCTGCCATGCACGGCCAGTGGCCATTCAGTCACTAATTTATGTGACTGACCTAACCTAACCAGGTTTTGGAACGCCTCAGAGCGCAATTATGTTTTTTAAATTAATTTTTTCCAAGGGATTTTTTAGTTTCGGCGTCTGTTCCCAGGGGAGCTATGACTTCTGATCAAATTCCGTGGGCGAATCGAATTGCGTTGCCGCACGGGGATGTTGGGCTTTTCCATTGATTCTTTTTCTTTTGCACCCCTCCTTTTATCCTTTCATTTGCAGGTATTTAGGTGTGGAACGGGATCTCCTTTTTTCTAATTTCCCCTTTCCCCTCAAACAACTTATTTAACTTCTCTGTTTATTTTTTCTAATTTTCATCCTTCGAAAACAAATTTTCATACTTAGTGGAATTGTTTTTCTTTCTTTTCAGATTCTCTTTTGTTTGGTTTTTTTTTTTGGCGAAACATTTTCATCCTGTCGGCAACTCGGAATTTAACTTTTTCTCCCGCTTTTCTTTCAATTTATATTTAAGTTTCTCTTCCCTTTTTCTACTTCCCATTCATTTTCAACTTCCTTTGTCTTCACCTTCAAATCTCTCAGCTCTTTCGCCTCCGGGCATCATCGCCCTCTCAGACGGCGACATTCGCCAAGTTTGCATTCCTAATTAAGTTTCATTAACGATTTAAATTGTTTCAATGGACCGACGTCCGTCTTCTCTTCACTCCCGTCACGAAGACGGGAGTCTCTTCTTCGGAAAATCGCAAATGTTTTCGCTTCCCCTCACGGCGATCCGGTCGCCATGACCGGGAATCAGATTACTTGCTTGTTCCCTCGGCGTTTGTTTATCGAGTGTCGGTTGTCAGGTTTTGTTTGAGGTTAGGAAACCTTTCAGCACCACCGGCTGATCGAGGACGACATTTTGAAATCGCCGTCAAGGGGCGTTCGGGATTGTAGCGATTTCCTGCCACTTCTTATTAATAGATAATCGGAGCTACAACTCTCCCCACAACCGCATGTTATTGGTCGAGTCTCGAGTAACTCCCGCTGTTTGTGTCTAACTGTTATCTATAACCACCAGGCTTCCTCTGAACTCTGAAAAGTACATGCTCGCCAAACACGGTTGTGCTATGGTGAAAGACTAAAGAAGGGCAGTAGAGTAATAACAACAGAATGACTGAATACTTCTCATAAAAGCGAAGTATATAAATCAACGGAAACTGTCTGAGGGCAAAATGGATGGTCTCGATTGCCCTCGATGGTCAAAAAAGCTTCTTTTATTTGTGTCGCCAAACCATTAAAATCATAGCTACAGTAATGTACAATAACATATATACAGAGTGTTTCTATGTTTTGGCCGTACAATCATTCGAAAAGGAAGTCTCGGAGCAGTTTGATTATTTTTGAGTTCAGCGATGAAAGTAAAGAGGAGAAAGAATGGCAATGGAAAAATAACAGAAGATGGCTGTTGCCGCTTTCCTCTGTTCGTTGTTCGGGAGGTCGTGAAAGGTTTCGAGCAACCTGACGCCTCGCCGCCTCGTTGGCAGCCCTGCACCCATTGGCTGCGACAGTTTTCCCTCTGGCCGATGCAACAAAAAATTTTCTTTTCCAAGTGAATTTTTTTCTCTTCTTTTTCCCTTCCTTTTTCCATTTCTTTTTTCCTCTGAAAAACCTTCCCGGTTGATTACTAATGCTGTGTTTTTCTCTAAAATTTTTTTCACCAAATTATCCTTGTTAGAAAACTTCTCTCTCCCTTCTCTCGGCCCGGGGCATCCCTTCAACTTACGAACCGGTATTTTCCCACCGGGACAAGCAAGAAGAGAGGGCACATCGCTTGCTGTGCCTGGTCGAAAGCTCCAACTTCGAAAGCTCCTCTCCGATTGGTCCAAAAGCGCAGCAGCGTCAGACTTAGTAATTTTTCAAACTGGAAGGGTGTTCGAGTTCCTTTTTGTGAGAAGATCAGACCGGTTTCTTTATCTTCTCTATCCATTTCCTCTATTTCTATATAATATAATAATATAATGACATAATGTTCCCACCCTATTTCAACAGAGGCCATCGGGAAACTGTTGCTTACATTTCAACATGTCTTCCATTTCCAGTAGAATCTTGCAAGTTCAGTTCCGTTTCCGGATCTTTTTGGCGATGCAAACTGCCCAAAGAGTACATCTTAAAGTTATTTCTTAAAAGATAGGAACGGGGAAGGGTAGAACGATTGCAGGGGATTAAAAAAACAGGATGTCGATGCAGAAGTGAATATAAATAATAAAATGAATAACAAAATATGCAAAAAATAAATTAGTTATATTTAATAATATTGAACAAAAAAAAATTGAGCAAATTTTCATGAATAAAAAAAATGTTAAAATAAGCTACTTTTAAAAAAATAACAAAGTAAGTAGTTTTTAATAATAAATAAAAATTTTATATAATAAAGTGGGGTGAATGCAGAAGTAAAGTAGAAAAAGAGATAATTCTGTAAGGAGAATGTTGGAGAAATAGGGAAGAGGGAACTCCCCGGGGTTGAGGGTGACAAAGTGGAAGAAAATCGAGGGGCGGCCGAACGTCTCACAATAAGCGAACAACCCTCGACTGCTTCGGATAAAATCGAGCGAGTCCAAAGCGACGGGGAAAGGGGTGGAGGGTTGAAATTTTCAAAATTTCCTTTTGCGTTTTCGCCGAAGCAATTTCGCCAAAGAGAGGATCTGCCCAATGAGTTTGGCCTGATTGAAAAGGAGGGAATTCCTGCACGGAGGCGCCCCCCTGTCCAAAAGGATTTGCGGGTCCCCACAAAGGGGGAGACTTTTCGGAAATTCCAACTTTTTTCGGAGCGGCATTTTTCTTATCTGATGCAAGATGAGAGCTGCCATTGTCCTCGAGAAGTCGGGTTACGTAACGCGTTGGAACAAAGAGGGAGGGAATGGCGAGTGGAAACGGAAAGCAGACAAAGGAAAATCAAAACTGTAGTGGAAGGGAATGCTGTGGTTGAATGTGCTGCAGTCATCTCTTCTCTTTTAAATTGCGGGGATGACTGCAGCTGAATTGTTCAAAACTGGTCAAACAGCAGAACTGTTCTTCCCCTAAATATGACCATGCCTCCTTTCGTTTTCTAATATTTTTTAAAATTTTTAATTTACTATTTTATAGTAATTTTAATAAATTCCCTTATTAAAAATAAAAATTTATTTAAAGTCATAAATAATAGGAATTACAGGAAAATTTATTGATGAAATATTATAATAAACAAACTATTATACATTAAACATATTATTAACTACGATTGTTGGTTGTATTTAAGGGTTTTTTATTCACTATACAAAGACGTTACGCTATGTACAGTTTTGTATGAGTTAAAGACAATTTTAAATACAGAAAAACAGAAGTTATTAATACTTATTACACTGCCTAATATTCTTCTTCGCACAGAGCAGAATGTACTGGAAGTGAATGTTAAATCATTGCGGTTTTCTTATGTTTTAGTGTGACTCTTTGGGGTTTTCCACGATGATCAAATTCTGTTTCTCGTTACATATACGCCATTCAAGATGAAAATTATTATTCAGTGTTTCCCGTCTGTCAGCAACCAAAGCCCACACACAAAAAGTATGTGATCGGACAAAGTAATCCAATCAAATGGTTGTTTTGCGTTCGAACCTCATTATATTATAAAATAAAAAAATAAGAGAGAAAATTTGTTTCGTTTGGCCGCGGTTTTTCTCGATCTTAAAAGTCAATGTCTCATTATTATTGCGACTGCGAAACGTACACCTGTAGAATCCATAAAAAAGTAATAAAAGTCACGGAGTCTCAAACAATATATTTATAAGTGAGGTGGAGAGGTCGAATTCAATTGTCCGATCATTCGTAGAGGTCGAAAGGAAAACGCGAATTCCGGAAAACGGAAAAAAAAGATGGCCGCTCAGTCCGTTACAGAAAATAAACAATAATCATAGTGAATAATCTGTGCCTTGGCTTTAAATAGGCTCTTAACGTAGGCTTTCTCAGAGGCAAAGCAGAGTGGCGCAGTGGAAGCGTGCTGGGCCCATAACCCAGAGGTCCGTGGATCGAAACCACGTTCTGCTAGTCCTAAATATTTTTTATTTTTTTTTCGGAATAAATTTCCATTTTTCAGGCATGAAGAGTGTCGGTTATATTTTTTTCTAAAACATTCCCCATTTTGGATTTTTAGCGTCACCGTCATAATGATTCTGTGAGGAGCCTTTTAGATATAAGATATTATTAATAAGTTTTTTTAGAAGATAATTATTGCATATTATGTATGTTTTTCTTTCTTCGCCTTCCTTCATCTTTCTACTGAGATCTTTTTTTCTTTTCGTGGTCCACGGTTTTTCGTTTCTTATTCTTTCGTTTGTTTCCCTTCTTTTGTACAGGTGTTTTTCCCCTGTGTATATTTTATATTCTTTCGTAGTTTCAAAATGGTGGACTAGAAAAAGAATATGCTCAGCCAAATCGGAGCTCAACAAAAAAGTTTTTCTTCTGCTAAGGGTCAGTTTTAGGGGCAGCGAATGCACAGAAACTCGCAAAGAGTCGCCAAGAAAGGCCGAAACCCAAGTGAATAATTAACCAGATAAAATGTCATGAGCCCGCGTGCATAATTGACCAGGTTATGCCCTCCCATCGATCCGTTGTACCTTCGATTGGGAGCGGAGTGGGCAAATGGATTAGGAGAAAATCCTGCGGGGAAATGGCGGAGGCTTCGTCCATTTGGGCAGAGCTGACCCCGTTCCACTCCCCTCGATGCACTTTCTCCTTATGGGGATTAGACTTTCTCCTGCTCCAGTGATTAGTCTGACAAAGCTGATTCTTTGGGCTAAGCTCGTATGCACTCATCGGCCCTCATTAAAAACACAATTACTTGGCTTTGGAGGAAACCATTTTGTTTCTATCGAATCTCAACTGTATCGAATGCTTCGCGAAAGAATTTCCAGTTGAGAAGAAGAGAAAACGGTATAAATTAAATTGAAAGAAGTCCAAAGAATGGATTAAATTGTCTAGAGGGGAACGGAAATTAAATGGACTATAATAAAAAATTATATATTAATATATTACGAACAACTTTTTTAGATATTCGATTGGACTGCTTATTTGTCAATTTTACAGGTATAAAAATACAAAATAAGCATACAGACATAATATCTCATAGAAAAGTAAACATATATAAAATGCGGAATACGTAATTTATACCCATACAACAAATGCAAAAAGAATCTGAGAGGTTTCGATTGTAGAAGTTAAAGAAGTTATCCAAAAAGAGGCCGAAGAAGCAAAACATTTCACACCAACCTTTTTGTCGAACTTCAAAAGGCTGACATAACTGAGGAAATTTGCGAGGATTCGATGCAATCCGGACTGTGATGTGTGAAGTGTTCCAGTGTTTGTTTTGCATAAATATTTACTGCCGTATGGTGATAATATAATTATTATTATAGTGGTGCGGACATAACCGCAGGAGGCAGACGCCAACTGAATAGAGGAAAGTTCGCCGGCATTTTCTCGCTCCCCACGCCGCCTAATCAAATCAAAAATAAATAACTCCGTGTTTATGCGAGTAACAAGTGCGAAAAATGCGGGAAGATGTAAACAAACAATTAGAAGATTGTTGACCTTCCCCACCGTCAAAGAATAATTGGATTCGGATGCCGTCGGCCTTGACCCCCAAACCGCCAAACGCCCCCTCGCCCCCCCCCCCTCATTTGTTTATAATTTCATGTCACACACAGCTTCTTTCGCGCCGCCCCCCGTCGCCCCCCACCGCCTTCTCGTGTCGCCGACCACCTTTGACGGATCGCCCGATCCTCAGGTAAATCGTTAACGAGGTTACGTCAGTTTATTATTAGATGTCGTGACCGTCGACGAGAAGATTTTCCCTCCCGACGTTTCCCGCCTTCCGGTCCGGAATTTAAATTTCCCTTCGCCTTCCGCCCCCTCTCACTCTTTCAAACATTGCTTTCCCGCCTTCTAATTTCGCGCCTTTTTTCAGGTGTGATTGGCGCCTTTTTTGAAAAAGCCACTGGAAAGAGAGAAAGGTGAGTGCGACTGCTCTCAATATTTTTTATAAATAATGATCTCATTTAATAAATAAAATATAAATTTATAATATAATTATAATTACAATAAAATATAAACATATTTAATAAATATAAATAAAATAGAAAACAATTTTTTCATCGAAGGAAATTCGGAATTAAAAATTTTCTTATTTAATTTCCTAATTCTGGATAAATGACTTCCGTTTATTTGAATCATAAATAACTTCCGTTTTATTAAAATTCATGACTAACTTTTGCTGTCTTCGAGTGACAGGTAATTTCCATTTTATCTGAGTCAAAAATAACTTCCATTTTATATTAGACGCTCTCCGTAAATTTATTTATTTAATTTTCTTGAGATGTATTCAACCTTTCAGTTGTTGTCAGGAACTTTTTCTTTAGTCCATTATCATATAAATGATATTGTAAGACAAATTTTAAAGATAATGTATATATACTATAAACTTGAAGTTACGTTGTAACAATAATATATCCAAATCTGCTCGAGGAAGTTACTAAGGGCCCAAATAAAGTGGAAGTTACTTATGACTTAACTTATTTGTGAAGTTATTTTAGGGGGGCAGTGGGGAGGGAAAAACCAGGGAGGGGATGGAGGGTACAGTCCCCGAAGGTGTCTCCTCGAGTCCCCCAACAGCGGAATAAATTGGGATGGCGGCAGCCATGTCTTTGCGCAACAGCGTCTCTGCCGCGGAGCCTTTCCATTTAAGGCGAGACGGCAAACAAAAACAGAATCGTTTGCTTTGGAATGTTTGTGGGAGAAAATTGGTCGTCGTGAAGCAATCAAGTTCAATAAGCGAGTGGACGCGCAAGGCAAATCTATTAATTAGAATGTAAACAACGGCTCAAAATAAGTTCAAAATCGTGTCACATCATGATGTCGTCGCAGGCGCACGCGCAGACGTTTCCCTGCTTAATTTCGACCACGAAACGACCAAAGGGGAGACGGTCAAACGGCGAAAAAGCTGGAAAATGGTTTCGTGTCAGCAGAATTGGCAGAGGGAGAAATAAAAGCCGGAGCGAGCGACAACGAAAGTATGCGGAGTTTTAATTACAATGAAGATCACGTGGTCGAGGTTTCTTCAGGTTCACCAACCTAACTCTTCGGTCGTCCAACTCTCTCTGACTATGCGTCTTCGTTGCTGGGAACCGCGTCTCTCCGCCTTCCCCTTCCTTCTCTTCTCCTTTGACTCCCTTCCTTTTTTCCTTTGCGTTTCTTTTTCGCTTTTTTATTGTTATGCTCTTCTTCTAATGTGCATTTGTTTTGTTTTTCGTCATTCTTTTTCCTTTCCAGTGCAGTTTCCCTTATCTCTTATGAATTCCTTCTCTTTTATGGACTTCTTCTCTTCTTTTGTGGCTTCTTCTTCCAGCGCAATTATCCCTCTATTCCTCTATATTTCTTCTGTTATTCGTAATTTTTTTATTTTCCGATTTATTCTTTTGCTTGTGACCATTATTCTTCTTTTCTCGTGCATTCCTTTTCTTTTTTGGAGTATCACTTTTAGTTTTTTGTGCAGGTCTTCTGTATCCCCGTGTATTTCTTCTGCTTGCCCGCCAGTCCTGTTCTTTTCCGCTGTATTGTTTTGCGTACCCAGAAGAGCAGTTCGAAAGTGTCAGAATGGCGGTCAGCGATCACTCCATCCTCTTTCCTCGCACTCGCCCCAGGAATTTCACGGATCCAAAGCAAGAAAAAAAAACAGACGAAAGGCATAACAACGATTCGTTACAATAAAGGGAGCGAATCGAGCGAAGTGGTTGCATAAAACGTTCGGTCGAAACTTCCGCAAAAGCGATTTATCGTGTCTTTGCCTCAGTTATTTAGTCAGAAGGCAGTGAAAGTCGGGTATTGGCGAATGATGTAAAACCTCGTCGCTGGTTGGCCGACGGAGTGAAAGCGGGTTTAGAAGAGTAACCCCGAATGGGTGTTTGTCGGGCAGGCCAGGCGTCGAGCGACCGACGAAGGGGAGACGATCTGGGAGAAGACGGGGGAAGACGGCAAACCGAGAAGATGATGAAAAAGAGCCGTAGATTTTCTCCGGGAGAGAAAAAGATGAATGATTAATCCGGAGAACGGGAGCCTTTTGATTTGATGGAAGAAGAAAAACAAAAAGAGACGGAAGTTAGGTTTATGGGAGAGAAAAAATGTTGCTGTTGCCTGGCAACCCGAGGGAAAACCTTTTTCCCGCGAAATTCAATATATTTTCATGCGGGAAGACTTTTATTTCGACTCGCTCGCTTTCTGCGCTTTTATTTTATTTTTTATGTTTTCCTGCTCTTCGGGATTTTCTCCCTTTCCCGTTTTTCTTCGGGAGAGACGGGAAACAATGCGGGGAGTCACCGAACGAACGCACCAGTAGAAGAACCAAGCCAACCTCGCTGGAAAAGGAAAAGCAGTGGAAGCAGATGCAGGAGAACAACAAGGGGAAGCGAAACGGGGTTTGGGGTTCCATGTTGATTCTCCCTTCCGTTCGGAACGTTTCTCCTCGCGTGGGAACGAATCATTTTCAAATTATTCCGCTTCTCTGCTGAAAGGATGTCACGGAGAGATCCGGCAAAACAACGCAATCGCTGGCTCAGCCCGCAAAGCATAATTCTCGATAAGAAGTGAGTAAGGGCGTAGCAATCCGAGAAATTCCCGTTCGCGGAGTGACTAATTGCAGAGCCATCCGATGATTTCACTTCCGGTAATCGCAGGTGAGTGTCGCTGAGGCCATAGACGGCAAACACAATCCGGAGGGGAAACTCGAAGGTCGATGCGAATTATCGAAACGCCGGAAATGGGGTCTTCACGCGTTTTTCTCGGTTCCCCGCCTATTTTTCTCTGCATTTCACTTCCGTTCCTTTTTTTAACTCTTGAAAATGTCTTCCGTCTGCCTGAACTACATCAAAACTTACAGAAATATGCGCCTCTCTTGAGGACATTTCGAATTCGAATAAAAGGCCGCCATTTTGAATTCGTTGAAGTCATCGCATAATGCTTGGAATGCATTCCAATTTATTTATATACCATTCGTACATAATCGAGGAACTTCGGTGCGGTGAAATCAATACACTTGTAAATACACTATATTTATATACTTTATACGTTCTAAATATATTAAACACCGAGGAAAAGTCGGTGCGTAAAACACATGAATTTGAGAATCCGTACATAAAACGATTTGCTAATGTTCAGGTTTGCTTGAATTTGGTTCAACCAAAGCCGCGCAGAAAATTCCCATTTGGTTGTCTGCTTATCTTTGTCTGTGTACATTTTAATTAGCAATGAATTAAATGTATAACTGAAACGTTTATTTTATATATCGAACGGCAAAGATTTCGTCATGAAATTTAGGGAAAATTTCAAAGGAAAAGGACGCTATGGCAAAATTTAAGTTAAAATTTAGGAATCAAAACAAATCCTATTCGTTGTTCTATTGAATTTGATAGACTAAATAATAAGGACAATCGGAAATTTGGCCAAAATTTTATAAAATAGTGACGCTGAGGTAAAATTACAATTGAAATCGAGGGGCCAAAATGACCATTCTCGTCGTTCTGCCGTCAATTATTCTGCAGTTTGCAGTAGTCCCTTTCCCCTATGAAAATGTCAATAGAAAGCCTACAAAATATGGCGAGCAAAGGCAAAAGAAATTAATTTTCGGGGCGACCGAACGCCCGAGCAAAAAAAATTAAAATAAATGAAGGAAGGTGAGGTGAAGTCCCTCAGGGGCTGCGCTCCGGAAGGGGTCGGGAGTCAGAAGGGATTTTTAATTTATTTCCACTGGTTCCTCCCCAAAAGACGGGGCAGAGGAGGGAAAAATGATAATAATTTCAAAGATGGAATGAATCCCTACTTCCTCGAAAGAAAGCGGGAAATCGTGGAAATTCCTCGAAGTCGCGATTGGCAGACTTCACTTCCCCTTTTCTTCTTCTCCTTCTCTCATCTCTCTCCTCCCTTCACCTAACGCCACCCCCGTTCGCTCCCGAAAACTTCAAATTCCTTAAATCTCATTAAGGCCCTCATGAGTGACGATTTGAATTTCCCGCCAAACGATGAATCGAACTCGAGCGTTCGATTTTTCGCCGATTCACTCTCGAAATGAAAACAAAATGGCGGGGACGGGGACAATCCCTCACTCCTCGGCCCCTGACCCTCGAAAAGGAAATCACAAGTAAACAAAGCAATAAAGAAAAATGTATTTTTGTTTACAAACAATCATGACTCGGTTTCCCGCCATAATTTGAAAAATAAACCGGATGAAAAGAAATCATTTTGGAGTTTTTTGGTTTTCCCTCAGGTAAGCGAAGCATGGAAGACGAGCAGAGGATGGAAGAAAGAAAAACGGGAGAAATATTTTTCTGATAAGAAACTGAATTTTTTTTGTGCTTTTGAAAGGATTCAACTGAATGGAAATTGAAAGAAAAAAATCAGCATCTGATAAGGTAAGTATTGGTTTTAAGCTTCTTGACCGAGGGGGAGGCTTCTCAAAGTTGGCGAATATTTTTGGGAACAAAAACAAACCACCCTGTATTTCCGGTGGTGGTTATTGAGTTTTTACCCCACGGTTCGCAGTTCCACTTGACGGTTCCTCACTTCAGAACCGGAAGTTAGTGACCAGGGGTTCTTTCACATAATTTTTTAATTTCCTTTAAACAGGATTTGTAATTTTCTTAAAACCGAATGGTGCCTCTGTCGGATTTGTACATGAGAAAGCTATAAAAGCTCAAATTAAATCGGTGGTTACCGGAAAAGCAGTACAGGTCTTCAAGATCTGAGGCAAAAAACGCAGCAAAACCCGCCATTTTATTCGAAGCAGAGAGGGTGAGATCTTCTGTTGGGACCAGCGAGGGGACGAGGGATGTAGTTAGGGGGCGGCTAGGGGCCATCGGGGGTTGGTAATGCTTCCAGCAACGGTCGATTTTACTGCATGGGGTTCGGTTCTTTGGACACGCGGAATGAGCACCCGCGCAATTTCGGCTCTACGTGTCCGAAACGTTGTGAATATAGAGGCGAAGAGCTTTGGAACAAAGCACAGGGATTCATAAGATGATTGACGGCCGAATAATCCGAAATTCGGAGTGCGTTCTATTCAGACTTCTTCGCTTCCGAATGGGGGCGAATCGGGGTTGTAAAAAAAAACCGTTCGAGAGGGATAACAAAGGGGGAAAAGGTTCATTTTAGAGTAAATAACCGGGGTAGGGGTTAATTCATTCAAAATTTAAAATTGACCCGCGCAAATGGTTAAATTAATTTTTTGAGAGAGAGAGAAAACAGAATTTTATTAGAAAAATGATAAATTTTAATCGGTTGGCTTTTAGCAGGCGAACAGCATCGGCTCAAAGCCCGATCAGAATGTGAAGGTGACAGGTAATTAAAAGCTTTGATGGAAACGTGGATTAAAACTTTATGAAAGTCGGAGCCCCACAATTCGGCGTTTGTTCTTTCGAAAAACTCCGTTCATTCGGTAAAACTCGAAAAAATAACTGCAAAAGAAGGCCCTGAAAAACAGACTGAGGTGATTATCGCCCCGAGGCAGTCTGAACTGACCCCGATAAGAAACGCTCGGAACGAAAGCCAGAATAAGAACAGTGCAATTCGAGTCTAATGCCACGTTTGTATGCTTCCTTCCAAAGTTTATTTTTCGCCCTCTGAAAGCTCTACCCGTCCGAGAAGAAATGCCAAACGATGAAAATGACTGAGATTTCTGCGACGTTGCGACATATCACGAAATGTGTCGCAAAAATCAGCATAATTTTCCTCCTCTGACTCAGCCTCTGCGCCCACACTGATGCATTTTGAAATGCACTTGAATCAGTGGAAAACTTTCGCCATGTTTCAACCCTTAATGTGCACTTTCCTCACCATTTGGTATTCGGTATTGTATTTTGGTATTTGTATTTCTCTTATTCTCCCGGTTTTTGTTATACTTTTTGGGTATCGCTTTTCCTCCTCTTTCGTCGTGGGGTTTTTTAAAAAGGGGTGTTTCAGAAGGGGGATGATTCTTTCGCAAGGGCTGTTCGTAGGTCGGGGAAATCGCCCCTTTTTCCCTTTGTTCGCTCATTCAGTGATTTCTAATTTTTCTTCTTCCTTCATTCAGGGTGGAGGATCGCTCGGCAGTCGAAGCTAAATTATTCACGGTCCCAAGTGCCAATCAGGGAAGTTGACAGAGTCCTTCCTCTGGCTCCCCTCCCTTCATCCCTCCCGCACCCCCTCGCATCTGCGCTCTGCATTCTGAAAATTCCGGGCATTAAAATGCTGCCCGTGGATTTCTGTCCTTTTCTCTTTCTCTAGCCCTCTCCCTCTCCCTCTCTCTCTCTCTCTCTCGAATGAATAAATAAAAAAGTCGTTTCGAATCCACTCGTCGGTCTCATTAGAAAAATCCGTTAATATGAGGACGTTAAATTTGACGTCACGAAGTCACAAACTGTTGAATCCTTCGCTTAAACACCTCATTTGTTACACCTTGTTCCCCTCCCCCGTCCCACCTTAAGACAGGTCAGTTATCAAACTTTTTAATTTTCTTCCTCGTGTGGGAACCATTCGCCCGAGTCACGTCCAATTTTCTTCGGCCTCGCCATTTTCTTTTTCTCTTCCGTCCCGTCCGTTCGGCATCCAAACGAATACATAACGGATTGCGGAAGAGTCCTCTTCTCTGTCGGAAAATGGCCAACCGAAGGACAGTTTCAACAAGAGTTTTTCTGTTGGAAACGTTCGTGGATATTTTGGCGAATATCCGAGGGTATCCAAAAAATACAAACGACAGCTCATTCCCCTCCCCGAAGGACCAGTGTCCATTTCGTTTCCCTCAAGCCCCTCCCATTTCGTGTCGGTTTTTTCGATTACGTCAGCGCCGCCATTTCCCGCCAAAATTCAAATCTCTCCCGGGGCGGAAATGGCCGACCGTCGGTTATCCAGGCTTTTGTTTCTGTCGGATCACTGATATCATTCGACATGTCATACTCTGAGGATCATCCTACCTAAAGTTAGTTCACCTAGCTTGAGTTTTTCCGGAAATGTAGACGGGAAATATCAGTAACGAATCCTCTGCAAAAGCGGAAAGGAAAGGAAGGCCGAACCGGTCTTCAATTTTCACAGAAAGCAAACGAGAGTCCGTCCATCGCATTGGCTAAACAAAATGCGCAAAAAGTTTTTGTTCAGACGGGAAAGAATTCTTATCAGGTCCGAGTTGCGGTAAATCCCTCGGAGCAAGGTCTCAACCACGCAAGGACAGAACTTAAATTCTTCGCCGGGAAAAAATTCAAAAATATTGATACTTGTTCTTTGGCTTCGGCATTGGCGGCAGTTTTAAAATTGATTGCTGCCACGACGAATTCCAAGTCGAGGAAAAAACAGTTATTCAGCGGAACGTGAAGGGTTCGAGGGGGTCAGAAATGCTAACGACATCTGCGAATTAAGGAAACCGTTGGAAAATTGTCGAAAAAGCTGGGATAATTGTACACCAATGTTAATTAAGTTAATAAACAAATAAATGTACAAAGAGGTAAATAAATTAATTAAAAAACAATATACAAATAAATAAATATATATCCTAAATAAATAAATGAAAGAAGTATCAGAAAAAAGGAAGACCCTTATGACTCAGCCTAATAAACAAATAAGTTAAAAATGGAAATTATTAATAACTCAACTTTTAAATAATTACATAAACATTAGTATAAAAAGGAAATTACGTATGGGTCAGCGTAATAAATAAGTAATTAAATAAATAAACGGAAACAACTGACAAAAAAGGAAATCATTTATGACTCGACCTAATAATCGGACTTTCGGCAAGCGAGAAAGCGCCGGATTTCCCCAGAACTCTATCGATCCCCGAACACCGCCCCCGCCACTTCCGCTTCTCCGTCCTCATTTCCGGTCTTCCGAACCAAGGCATCCGACCGTTAGAGAAGGGTCTCGTGGAAAAGGAAAATGGCGGCGGGAGGAGGCGCGAAAGAGAAAGCTAATTAGCCAAATACCGATAAATTAATTAATTGAAAACACGGTTAGGTTCACGAGGAGCAGCAGAAGAACGGTCCTTCGACGCAACTCAACAGCTGTCCAACGCAAACCCAACCATTTCCTTCTATTTTTATTTTCTCATTTCTCTCGATCGGAGCCCGAGAGGGGAGGAACAGAACTACAAATGAGCAGATGCATTTTCAGTCGTGGAAGGAAGCACGGGGGGATGAAGGGGGAGGCAAAGAGGGAAGATTAAAGCGAAAACTGCAGCTGCACGAAGCGCCGACCCCTCGCGGGCGGTGGCCATGCTTAGCTTAAGGGGAACGCGCTCTTCTAAGGGCGGTCCCCGGGGTGACCCTCGATTGAGTTCACGTCGTGGGATGAGGGCCGATAAAAAACAAAGGCTCTCCCCCATGGGTGCTGTCTTCTGCCACGTCCGTCCTCTCAACAGGTTGCCGTCGGCCTCTCTTGGCGAAACGGCTTCTAATTCGGAGGAATGATGAAAAGCGAAGGTGGGAAGGGCAGAAAGTCTGCGAACATTCCGGTTGGCCAACTTCTTGGCCAAGCTTTTAAGGTCACGGAGAGCCGGTGTGTTTTATGTGTGTGTATGTGCATGTGCAACTTTCGAGCTAACTGTGTTAGGGGGTCTTCGGGTTGTCCCCCGAACGGGGGTGTCCGCTCTCGGAGGGTGCGGGCGAGGGAGGACAAGATGGCGGGGAGAGGATTAGGAGTGTTGGAGATCCTCCGACAGACGTCCGTCTATTCATCTCCTCCCTTCGGGATGACTCATAACATTTCAACTTGTTTCGGATTTAGGGGTTGGCAACCCCCAGCGAACGCCGCCTCGTGTTTTACGATTATGTCTTTCAGCCTTCGTCTCTCCCCCCATTTATTTCCTCCCTTCCCTCGCTTTCCCCAATTGGCTTTCCGACGGGGATGAAAAGGGGGAGACAGACGCGGAACGGTGTCAGAGATAAATAGGGAAGGGGGTGAAAAATACTAGCTCAGCATTGCATGAATAAACCAGAGGGCGGGGGAGGGACGGAGAGAGCCAAAAAATCAGAAATCCTCCCTCTTACCTGAGGGAACGCCGGTGCACTTCACCCCTCTTAAGACAAACATGAGAGCGGACTTTAAATGTACCTGACGAGGCTAACAGCTGAGCCTGAACCTGGGTTGTCCTTTTTGAGTCATTTCAACTAATTTTAGACTTCCTCCCCCGAGCACCACTCCTCACCCCCTCGTACCTCATCTTTTGGTTTCGTTTTTTATCCCACTCTTTTTGGTCGTCACTTTTAGAAATTGTCGGAGGAAAGAGAAAGAAGAAAGAGCGGAAGCAGAAGAGATTTGAAAAGAATATAACATTAAAAATTGAAGGGGAAGCAGAGGAGATGTAAAAAAATAAAAGAGGAAAAAGTAAAAGAAGATGAACAACGGAGAAAACGAAGTAATCGAAAATCATTTGAGGCAGAGAGGGAGAGAAGGGAGAGGCAGAAGGGGAATCTAATTATATTCGATTATTTATAATTTTGGAGCCAAAAATCAAATCGACTTGTTGCCAATTGGAAATCCGTCCAAATTTTCTCCACGGGTGGTTTTGCTAAAAATACTCCCGCCCACTCCCTCCCCCCCATTGTTTTCATCTTTTCTGGTCACGTGACGCATCATCCGAAGGACGCTGCTCTCTTTCCCGCAAATATGGTCGTTCGAGTCACAAATAACTTCCACTTTTCCTAATATTACCTCCGTTTATTTATATTTCCAAGAATTAAACCTTTCGGTTTTGGTATAATTTCCCACAAAAATGGCTGACATTTTATGGCGACATTTCTTACCTTAATCGTAATTTTAGGTCGAGTCATAAGAAATTTCCGCTTTCTTTGAGTCGTAAATAAATTCCGTTTTTCGTCAGACATTTTATAACAATAAATATTAATCATATTTTTTTAGTTTTTTTCCAGTTTTTATAGTTTTTAAATTATAATTATATAATTACTATTTATTTTGTTTATCTCATTAATTATTATTATTAAAAAAATTTATCATTTTGCAATATAAAAAAAATTATAAAATTTTGTTTAAACGTTTAAAAATGTATAAAATTTTGCAATTATTTAAAAAAATCTATGCCATTAGAGTAAACGGGTATCAGAAGTTATTTATGACTTATAAAATTTTTTCACAATTTTCTAATTACTTTTATCTGTTTACTTATAATTTATTATTAGTTTTATCTATTTTGTAACTTCTAAAAGAAAGAACATGTCGATGTGGGGAACCGCGGCTTCCTGAAGGGAAAGGGCGAATGTTCGCCGATGATTTTCAACCCCTGTCGGGGCAAAATGGCGAAAGTTGCACATTATCTTCACAGGCGGGTGGGAAAATGACAATTTGGGATCGTTTCGAGCGAAACAAATCACGTGTCGATGCGAGGCGAATCCGAGTCAAGCAAAGCTAATAAAACAAGTGCAATAAATGATTAACGAGTTTTTGCTTTTATGAAAGCTCAACAAGTGCGGAGGGTGACCACGTGGGTCCATTCAGCCCATGACCCACGTCGATTCCATTTGTAATTAAAATTAATGGTGGAAATGGCGGCCTTGAGGCCCTTAAATCATCTCTCCAACGGGCAGATAACTCTTTTAACGCTCACCGAATTATTTTACAAATAAATTAATTAAAACGGGTCAGATGAGTCTTCATCAGACGAAGACGCTCATCCCGTCCTCCCCTTTCGTCTCCCAACCTTTTCCACCCTCCATCCCCCAAAGTGGGCCCCCGAGGCGTTATTTTCTTGGGATTTTTCCCTCGCCACCCTTAAAGGTGCGCACTTTTCCTTCTGTAGCAACCCTCTCCGTCATTTGGGGAAAATGTTAAGCGCTCCCTGGCGGGCGTGTTGGTAAACACTTTCAGTTTGCCACCCCGCCCGAAAGATCGCACCACCCGTATCTACCGTCCGTTATTTCGACGACATGCCCGAACTTGCTAGATTTCAACGGAAATTCTCCCCAAAAAACGATAATAAGACTGAGTAATTTTAGCGCTAAATTTAGCGCCATTTTTGAAACGTCGTATAACATCTCTAAGACATTCGAAACCAAACATTGAGAGGTCTAAATCGTCCCGATGTTTAAATTCTCTATGGCGCCGCTGAAAATCATTTTAAAGGCTTTTTAACGAAAATTTATTGAATGGTGGAAACTTTCAAAACGGCCAAACAATTCTGGACGGAATTGTCTTTCTGAAACGCTAGGGCACAAATTCATAAAAATTTTAACGGGTTTTTCCTCACCCATACCTTTAAATTCGTGCCTTTGGCTGGAAAAACTTGAAATATTTAAATATTATCTCAATTATATGAAATTATGAAATATGTGTTATTTTATCCCGTTTTTATATATATTATCTGCACACAAAATATTATTATTTCAACGAGCACAAGAAAAGCTCGTGCAAAAAATATGAATTATTTTTAACACTATTCTGATTTTCAATAACAAATTAATAATTTTATTAAATTTTAAATTAAACAAATATTAAATCAATATTTCAAAGTCTAATCTAGATTTTTTTGCGTCACGGAACTGACTATCTTAATTTCGAATAATTAACTTTTCCTCTGTAAAATTTAATTAAGTTAATTAATAAACAAAGTTAAAAAAAAGTTAATTTGTCAATGTTCCAATATTAATTTGTTTTCCGAAGAAAATTATTGAAATGAAAAATGTGGATAATGATTCTGCTTCTTCTACATTATTATTATTATTAAAAACATGTTTTCTTTGAATGAAGCTTTATATGATCTGTTAGGAAGGAAACCATTGTAGTATTATGTACAATATATTTATTGGAACTGAAACGTTTGGCACATTCCATAAAAAATATAAGTTAAATAAATGGAACGAATGGTGCATTCTATATAAAATATATTATTTGAAATGGAACGATTGGCTCAATCTATATATAATATAAAATGCTAAATAGAACGACGTGCGAACTCTATGTTCCCTCTGAGGATGGGGACTCCGGAACGAATTTAACTCCATGCGAGGTTCCACTATATTGTTCCGCAGATCGATAATATTTGCATTATTCGCTTCTTGGAGAAGCTTTTTCTTAGGGTAACAACACTCGTCAAAAACACTTATCAACTATTTATAATTTACAAAATGACTACTTAATTTATATATATATATATAAACATTATCTATATCATCCTTCGGTTTGTATTAATCACAACTAACTAGGCAGGCACCCCGTGCAGGTTCATCTTGTGCTTCCTCATGTCCGTCCTCTGCCTGAACCCCTTCCCGCACACGTCGCAGATATTCGGCTTCTCCCCCGTGTGTATGCGCCTGTGGCACACGAGGGTGTGCGACCTCTTGAACGCCCGACCGCATATGTCGCACGGGAACCTCCGTTCCCCCGTGTGTATCATCCGGTGCTGGTAGTAGACCTGCCCCGTGCGGAAGCTCTTGTCGCAGTACTGGCACTTGTAGGGCTTCTCCCCCGTGTGGGTCCTCCTGTGGTTGTCCCTGTCCGACTTGATGCGGAACCGCTTCCCGCAGAGGTCGCACGAGTGGGGCGTCTCCCCCGTGTGCAGGAGGGCGTGCGTGTACATGGCGGAGGTCTGGGCGAACTTCTTGCCGCACACTCCGCAGGAGAAGGGCTTCTCCCCCGTGTGCTGGCGCCTGTGCACGATGAGCCGGTGCCTCTCGGGGAATATCTTCTGGCAGTACTCGCACTGGAAGCCCTTGGTCACCTTGTGGGACTTCTTGTGGGAGAGGAAGGAGGCCTTGTCGGAAAAGAGGCTGGGGCAGGAGTCGCATATGTATATCTTGGAGTGGTGCTTCTGGGGGGCGTTGACGTAGCCCGTGTGGGTCTTCCTGTGCACGCGGGCCTCGTAGAGGGTCCTGGTGGTGACCTCGCATATGGTGCACACGTAGGGCTGCTCGTCGGGGTGGAGGATCCGCCTGTGCCTGGCAAGGGCATTGGGGGAGGGGTGGGCCTCCCCGCAGTACTCGCACACGTGCGGGAGGCAGGAGTCGTAGCTCTTCCAGTGCACGGTGCGATGGATGATCACATCCTGGGAGAGCGTGAACCGCTCGGAGCATATCTTGCACTGGTACTGTATCAGGGAGGGCATTCGCTTCATGCTGTTCATGCTGTTCATGTCGGCCTCGTGGAAGTTCTCCAGGTGGTAGAGGTAGTGCGCCTTCTTGCTGAACTGCAGATCGCACTTCTGGCACTTGAGGGTCATTTTGGGGACGTTTTCGGGGGCGGTGACTCCGTGGGCCTCTATGTGGGTGGTCACCTTGTCGAAGTCTTTGAAGGTCTTGTTGCAGAGGGAGCACTGGTAGGTGGTGAGCTCGTGGACCTTCTTGTGCTTGTCGCAGTTCTCCTTGAGGAAGAACCGGAGCTTGCAGTGCTCGCAGGCGAAAGGGTCCTGGTTCTCGTGCTGGAAGGCGACGTGGTAGGAGAGCGACTTCTCCGTCTCGAACTCGGCCTGGCACTGCTCGCAGAGCAGCTTGTCGACCCCGTCATGGTAGGAGCGGTGAAGCTCCGCCCTCTCGAACGTCTTGAAGTCCTTGTCGCAGGGGTGACAGTAAAGGCTGACCGTCTCGTTCTGGAGAATCTTGAGGATGGGCTTGCTGCACTTGTGCAGGATGAAGTCCTTCCGGGTGGTGAACTTCGTCTTGCAGGCACCGCACTCGAGGATCGGCTTGTACTGGGTCCTCCTCGTCGCGTTTATTTTGTTCTTGTGCTCGGCGAAGTGCACCCTGAGTTTCTCCTCCGACTGGAAGCTCAGCCCGCACACCAGGCAGGGGAAGTTCTCCTGGGAGGCGTGCATCTTGCAGTGCTCGTAGCAGTCGAAGGGCGTCGAGAAGTTCTCCTCGCAGATGCAGCAGTCGTAGAGCATCTCCACCTTGTCCTCCTGGAGGTAGAGCGACTCCGACACGTCGTTCTTGTCCCCCCCCTCGAAGAGGTCCTTCTCCTCCGAGAAGGCGTTCTCCAGGTCGGAGGACTCCTCCTCCTCGTCACTGTACAGCTCGTTGAGGAAGTCGTGGCTGGAGTCCTCGGGTTCGAACTTGCTCACGGGGAGGAACCCCGTCGGGATCTGGAGGACCTCCTCCGCCGACTGCCTCTTTAGACAGATCACGTTCTGGACCTTGGACTCCTGGTGGTTGCCCTGGTACCTCATGGCGCCGTCCCGACAGAGGGGACAGCAGAAGGACTTCTGGCCGGACTTTGCTCTCGTAGGGTTCTTCTTCAGCTGGTGCACTCTACAGGAACAAACATTCACATTACTCATCCACCATTCGCATTCCTCCCACCGGGCAGAAATGGACACAAATAATCTATAACAAATTTAAATCTATATCCTATAAAATATAAATCCATTTTTTGTCCGTTTCTGCCATTTTGTATAGGACGTTTCAAGCGCGGAACTTACAGGAATTTCTTCGTGAGAGCTTTCAGTTTTATTTCCGCCTTTATGCAGGCCTCCGCGAAGATGTGCACCACCTCCAGGTTCTTTGTGCACTGCACGCAGATCTGCTTCGGAAGCGGATCCGTTTTCCTCACCTGAAACAAAACTCGCTCACATTTCCGACTCTTCGCCCCTACCGCCAGGGGGAATCTGCCACGCAACACATGGCCGACTCCCAACCACAAAATCTCTGCTCACTGATATGGGCAAGCACGCGTTGATCTTCTCCGCCAAACTCTTCTTCTCCCCGTCGTCGCTGAATATGAATATCGACTCCGTCGACTGAAGCGAATTCCCGCAGAGTCTGCACAGCGTCCCGGGATGCTCCGGCTCCGGTTCCTCTTCCTCCTCCTCATCCTCTTCCACCTCCATCTGAAACCAACCCCATCACATGACCGCCTCATTCCCACCGCCCCCCATTGCTCCCCACTCACCGCCTTCCCCTCGCTCGACTTCTCCGCCTCCATGCTGGAATCCCCCTCGAGAATGGCTATCGTGTGTTCATCTGCAACACAAAATACAGGAAATGAGTCTCGTCTAGGGGATGAGGGCGGGGTGGCTGCAGAAGGAGCAACCTTCGTTGTGGTGAGATCCGTTGAAGACGACGGGAATGGCGTTCTGCTTGAGGATGCGTCTGTCTTTGGAGGCGAACTGGTCCCTGGTGAAGTGGTTCTCGCACAAGACTAGGTGGTGGCTGAGGTAGCCCAGTGATTGGTTGAGCAGGTCGCTGCGTTTGGCCGCTTCCAGCCACTGCTGACATCTGCAAGTGAAACGATCAGCAGTCTTTTGAGTGGAGTATGAGGAAAAGGAGAGAAATCAACATAACGGATATCCCAATCTTTACCTTTTCTTTTGGGGTGGAAATTTAAAAAACTGCAGATCAGGATTATCAAATTTATTAGACTGACACCCCAACACAGCACAGAAGAGATCCGCCGCCACGTTTTTGACCTTCTTGTCCTCATAACTGGTGGAGGGCTCGAACACGGCTACGCCCCCCTCACTCTTGGAACTGTCCAGCATTTCCTCCCCCTCCACCATGCTTGCTTCGACCAACTGCTCTTCATCCCCCACCAACTGCTCTTCATCATTCTGTATTATTTCTGCAAGGAGTACAAATTGATTAGGTGTTTCTCAAGGTGATGCAGAAGCATGAAAAGAGAAAAAGCTACCTGATGAAAAATATTCAATTATGTTGGTGTCATCGTTAAATGTCTTTCCATCAATTTTGATCTGATCAAAATCCAATGGGATGCCAACCTGAGCTTCTATCCTCTGTTTCAGATCTTTGACTGTGTCTTCTGGAAACACCTCCACACTTATTGATTCTCCATTCCCACTCTTCAGGACAATTATGAAATTTTTATTGTCCTCCTCCATTCTGAAAGAGAGAGGAGCTTTGTTAGAGGAGAACAAACTCTGTTTTTTGGTCAAAATTCTGCTCTTCCATAATCAGGAAACAAATCATTGTATTGTTCAAATATTTTGGTTTCAGTGGGTCTGATTCAACACCTTGGAACTGATCTCTTATCATTTTCACTTAGTGTAATAACATACTTTGAAATGGCTGCAATGAGTCATGACAATGGCCCAGGAACTTAACACAAGATCATTAGCAAGTGTTGACATGTGATCAGCAGTTAATGAATTCTAAAGTGGAAGTAAATGATTCTCCTGCCAAATTCCCATAAAGGTCTCCATATTTTCAACCGTCGTTTGACAACGAGTCAATCTGAGGGAATCCAATTGCAGGCATTACCAGCTGGTGATGATCACCACAGACAAATGCATTCTATGGCATTTTGAGGAACAAATTCTGAATTGATAGGGGCGCAATTTCTCGAAGTGATGGAATTTTCGTGATATTCATTGATAGAGATAACCTCAAAAACGGTGATTTTATTTAAAAAGGAAGCCAACCGTTTACCAAACCGAAAAATATGTTGGGAACTCATATTGGGAACTTTTAGAAATGTCCGATAAAACGGTCGGTGAAGTTCGATCAATTGACTTTCCAGAGAGCCCTTTTGTTAGTTCTGCCGCGGAAACGAAAAAAAAAGAATACATTCATCGGAAAAAATGGCGAAGTAAACGAGCAATTTAATTAGAGCCTTTATTTAACTTAAAACGTGATGAAGGGCTAGTGTAATTCGCTTTCCTTCGAAAAAGTTCATTTCGAGCGAATGGTCTCCCCCGAAAGTTTCGTTTAATAGATTAAGGGCCTTCTAATAAAAACTAGATGATGACTTACGTTCCGTGACGCCTTCGTGAAAAGAAAAGAAACAATCGGCGCAGGATTTGAACGGAAACACTTAATGTAACGATTCCAGTTCCGGTTTGGATTTTTCTGAATCTCTCAATCTAAATCGAAAATCTAAAGAGAAAACCTTATTTATATTCGTAGAATAAAGCCTTGAAATGCTTCAAAATTTGCAAAAAATCAAAACATTAAGAAATGCATTTACGGCAGCAATTACGCACAGCCTTCTTTACACCATTGTTTAATTCTTTCCCGCCTATTACTCTATGATATAAACAAAAAGTAAGTTTAAGCATGGCAACTAATGGTTGAGGGTCTTCGTTTTTCCGTTACTTTCAGAATGAGCGTTTCAAAAAGTAAAAAGAAGTCCTTCTGTGATTACATTGGCGTAGTACGTTGAAATATTTTCCTGATTTCTGGCAATATCTAGTTTTATTTGATCATAAATGAAGAGCAAATACTTTAATAATTCGAAACGCAATGGCACAGTGGAAGTGAAACTGAAAAAAGAGGCGCGTTGGATTCCTCCCCGGTCCCCTTATAACTTGATTCAAGAATCGCTTTTTCACGACCCATGGAAGTTACTCATTTCGACCATGTTTCTTCAAAAGTCATTAGGTTGGTGTCTATTTTAGAAAATGTTTGGGAATTGATGAGTAGATTGATGGTTAATTTTTTTCATTTTAGGAAAGTCTGCTATACCCGTTTTCTGGAAATTCATTGAAAGATGGAATTGTCCAGAGGCCGTCATTGGTGAAGACGCAGAAGAAATAGAAAAGTTGATACAGCCTCTCGGGCTGCAGAAGAAGAGAGCAGTTATGTTTAAAAAATTTTCAGGTTAGTATTATGTATTTTTAGAGTTAGATGAAATGTGTAAGCTTGAAATTGTGTATTATGTTAATTCATGTGAAGATAAATGTTGTTCATTTTTACTTTTGTTAATTGAATTCATATTGAAGGAGAAAATACTCTTACATGAAGTATTTTTTTGCAGAAGAGTACATCACAAAAGCATGGAAATACCCTATTGAATTGCATGGGATTGGAAAGTATGGCAATGACTCCTACAGGATATTTTGCATCAATGAATGGAGGTGGGTTCAGCCTAAAGACTCAAAATTGGTGCTTTATCATAACTGGTTATTGGAGAATGAACACTTGTTGAAGCTGGATCCTTAGCTGAGTCATAATGAGAAATTGATTGGAGAGGTGATGAGGATTTGTTCTTGACCCATTTAGGGAATTCTTACTGATATATACATCTACAACAGATAAAATTTGTTATCACTGCTAGTTATGTTTGAATTCTGTTAATTTTATATTTTTGAGTCTGTTTATTGTATAAAATAGCATGTGTGATTTACTTTACTTACTTTACTTTACTTTTCGAACCCGCCCATCCGTCAGGGTCGTGGGATGAGGGAGGCAAAGAGGGACCTCCACCCGGCACTATCCCCCACGACCGACATTAGGCGGGTTCCGGCTTCACCCACCTTAGCCACCCCTGCCGGGGACGGCCACGGGGCCGCTTTCCCCCCGGGCATTCTGACAGGACTTGGCGCACTAGACGACTTGGGGGCAGCCTCTGCACGTGGCCAAACCACCGGAGGATGGATCTCTCAAGGAGAGATCTCTCAATCTTGCATGTGTGATATCAATTAATTGTTAAAATGCCAGTGGTGTAGTATCCAGGGCATGATGCTTCCTGTTACCCCTCTCTCTGGCCAAGATGGGGGTGAATCCTGCACAAATTTCCTGTGCTCTTCCCTTCAGTGCCCTTAATGGGTTACAAATCATCCAATGAAAAATTACCATGGATGATTCAATGTGAGTCCTGAAAGGATGAGCATTTTGCAATCCCTAAATACTTTTTAAGCATTCTTTTCACAGTGGTCTTTTGAACAGCATCTTGAGCCCTGGGTTCATAATTCTTTCCTTGATCTGTTCATGCTCACAGAGGTCTTGCTGCATGATTCCTAGTTCTTCCTGGTCTTTGTCATTTTCTTGGAACTTCCATGTATATTATGTTTGTTGTTTTTATTATCTGAGTAACACAAGGAGCTCTTCCAATCTGCTTAAATAAGCTATTATTGCATGAAGCAATCTGTAGTTGGATCTATTCCTGCAGTCCTCAGCTTTTAATGATGGAAGTTGGTGGGAATGAGAAGGAATCGTGAACATTTCCGTAGCCCTTTTCTGCTTGAATGATGTTTTTCTTGAGAGATGTAATTTTAGACAGGTTCCATTGCAGAGTTGAGACGGACGTAAGTTCCGTAAAAACATGATTGGAACACCATCTTTTAGTTTCTATTTATGTTCTGGTAGTCTGAAGTCTTTATCTTGTTGAGAGATGTGTAAAGTGTCATGTGTTCCTCCAGTTTGGAAAAGTAGGATCCCGTCTATTTTCTTCGTATTGAGTTCCTCTTAGAAAAGACCCCTTTTGCAAGTTTTTTGATGAAATTCTTCACATTTAGCAAAGTATTTATCGTCAAAGAGTGCGCCTTATAAAGACGCTCTCACTTCTTCCGCTCTCGTTCTCTGTTGATGACGGGTAAAATCTGCCTGAAGTCGTCGCAAAATGAGAGTCAGTCCTCCCGTTACTGAGTAGACTTATGTCTTGCGACAGGAGAGGGAGCTTTAAAAGAAAAAGAAACGGAGTAGTGTGGCCGCTTTCCTGACGATGTTACTGCTATTATTTTAGCCAAAATGGTCGTTGAAAAGTTTTTCCAGTTCCTCTTGGAGAATTAATGAAATATGTTCTTCCCACGTTATTCTCCACGCATCTCAGGACTTCATCATATATTAATTTCTGCTTCTCAGTCGAATTTGGCATATTTGTTCTTATTATGCGAATCATTTCTTGGTCTTGGCCGCGTTTTCATTCCCAATTATTCCAGCGAATTCTTCTGAGGTTGACAAACCATTGGTTGATATGTCGCTTTCAGATTTATAAATAAGATGGCGTATAAAAAGACAGAACAAGGATGGGGGTATATCAGTAATACAATTTGATGACCCAAAAATGTAAAAGTTGTGTTTGTGTGTTGCAAAAGAAGGCGCGTAACAACAGGGATATATTATATGATAAGTCAATTTATTATCAAAATAAACATTTCTATGTGGCATGTTGTTAAGAAATGTCTGAATTTTTAAGTATTTGTTATATCGCAGTGAAATTTTTATAAATATAATAATGTTATCGTGTTGTTTTCAAATGGTTTTTAATTTTTAAAATTTTTCTGTCTATGGTGTCAGTTGTGAAATGCAATTTCATAACTCTTCAACCTTCCTGTTGTTGTTATAGCTTTTAAGGGTTTTCCATCTTTTGGGATTTATCATATAAACTGGTCAATATAGGGATTCAAGAATAATTATAAAATAAATGTCTCAAAATTTTTACATTTTAAAATTATCTACACAAAAAAACAATTTTTTGAATCAGTATATCTCAGAAACGGTGGCTATTTGCAAAAAAGTATTGGTACATTCTTTGTAGATAATTATGATGTACAATTTTTGTGTGAGCTTATTTTGTGATCAAACTTAACGTTTTTCTAAAAATGGCGAGAAACTCCTTTTTTGACCCTTGACCTCGTGCCAATTTTTCCCCCAAGGGTTTTCGCCATTTATTTTATAGTTATAAGCAATTTCACCATCTTTCAGCTTTTTAGAAATTAAAAAAAAAATTCAGCCGTATTAAACGTAGGAGTATAAAGGTAACGTCTATGTGGATAAAGAAAACTCGTAATGGCAACCCATAACGGTCAGAAAGACCGAAAAAACAAAAGTTTATAGGAAATTGTAATTATACAAATCAAACATATAAAAGGGGTAAAAGCGATGTAATTGTCTCACAGAGATTTTTAATGTGATTACACTTGTTAATTTAAAAAGCTACTTTTTAACGTCGATTTTGCAATTGGGGAGCCCTTTTCTTAGATTGGCTTCGCAGATTTCTATATTTTTCACAGAAACTAAATCTCCTAATTTGAGAACAGTCAAATTTCTGAAACATAGAAAAACATGATTAATTGACCGATGCCAATCTGTTAATTTAATATGAAGCTTATTTTGTTACCTTAACTGAGTCAAAGAGTTTATTCCCTCGTCTTTCACATTGAAGCAAGACGTGATTTCCAAATGCTCCAACGTGTCCTTCACATATTTTAACTTATGCAAAGCTGAATCAGTTATTCGATTGCAAAATATGAAACTTATTTTCTTCACGTGATTGCAATTTTTAAGATGATCGAACCTTAAACGAATTTAGGTTTGTTTAAAATCGTTAAAATACTCAAGGGAATAACTCGGGCTGGAATTTTACCCCCAAACGCTGATATCGGCCTCTCGGGCGTAAATATCCTCGACCCTGAGTCTCTTTCCTTCTGGGCTTTCTTCCATCGCTATCAAAGTGTTATAATCTGATAGCAATTCCGGATGACCTTTGAACCGCACGGAAGCGCCATTTCTCAGCAGCCACTCGGCGCAGGCACAGTCGGGTCCCACCAATTTCAACCTTTCTTTGTCCACCCTAAAATTGAAAATTAAATTTTAGTTACGTGATGACCAGAGGAAAATTAAATCTAAGGATAAGTTATCGTATCCATTTAAATGATATTTTGATAAAAACTGGATAAAAAATTATCATTTCTTGGAATGCGTATCACTTCATAGAATTTCCGCTTTATTATCAATAGCTTAATTCGGTAATCAACATTGCAAGCAGATCAAAGGTTTTCAATCGACGAATCAATTATGGTGACTGTGTCTTAAATAAGTCATTATCAGGTAAGTTTTTTCTGAAAAGCATTTTTTGGAAAATTTTCTTGAATTGTCGCCAACGGTTTTTTTATTCTCAACTAATCATTAGTATTTTTTATTCATTGTAAATCTGTGTATTATTTATTCATTATTGGTCTGGCACTTTTCTTGAAATTTTGAAAATGAAATAAACCGTTTCCACAGCCTTCTTGAATGGACTCGCATTTTCGGTTCCGACTGACAACCAATCGAATTCAGTTCTGATTTCAAAACATCAAAATGGCGCCCGCATGATCATTTTTTAATAAAGGTTTTGTTTCCATTTTTGTGTCCGTCCAACAGCCATGTCGCGGTATGTGCTAACTCAGGAGCAGTTAGAACATTTACAACAGCAAGTTCAACAGCTCAGTCGAATACTTCAGGCCAAACAGGAGCGGATTAGAGAACTCGAAGACTATAAAAACCGCACTGTGACACTCCAAACCGCAGATTTGTTAGAGACCATAGAAAAGCTTGAAAATGAAATTAAGGAGCTTAAGAGAGCAAATAAACAGCTGGCGGAAGAAACCTATTCCGATAAAAACAGCCTGCAGAAAATCAACCAACTGGAAATGTTATTGGCGGAAGAGAGGAAGCTGAGAGAATATTCGGAGAAGCTCGCGAAGCAGGTAGAGCTTAGATGTGAAGAGGAAGTCCTCGTCAAGAACCTGACCACCGAATTATGCCAACTTCAAAAAGCAGAAATCCAGTTAGGAGCCAAGAAGATAGATGATCTTCAAAAACAGTTAAAAACGGTCCTCCACGAAAAAGGCAGTCATTCGAGCAGTCAGAAAGACATGAAACAAATTATAAACGCAACCAGCAGAGAAAATTTTATAAGACTTAAGGAACTGAAAGTCATTGTCGAAGAACTGAGGAAGTACTTGTTTGATTTGCACGATGAGATCGGGAGGAAATCAGTTGGGACAAAAGAAGAGGAAGCGCGAGTGAAAGAGGTGGGAAAATGGCTGAACGAAATCAGCTACGTAATGGAGGATGTAAATCACATCGAAAGCATGCGGAAAGATCTAAAACAACTAAAAAACGAGATTGAATACAAGCGAAAATCATCCGTGGAAAAACAAAAGTAAAGTCAAAGATAACGCTTCATCTTCTTTCCATTTTTATTTACATCACATGAAACTTACGAATTAAACACGTTATTAAACCATTCTAGAAGGAAATTTATTCCTATGTGTCGCCTTTGCAAAAACGATGGATTTGTGGGCGTGCGAATCGGCGAACGCAAACATCCACTTCCGACATTTCTGCACAATTTTAATAATTCCCTTTGAAACATAGCCTGAAAATCAAAATTCGTTAATTTTAATTCAAGAATTTCAGGTTTCGAAAAGTAGTCAAAACTACTTCATTTACCTGCGATTGCAGCGCCCGCGAGAAAAACTCTTTGTTTTTCGAACACTGCGCGGCCACTGCACCACTCGAACTTTTAAACAACCTTTCACACTTCTTTTTTAGGGGTGACCGGATTTATGGAAATGTAATGAAGAATTTTTCCTGCAAAAAGAAAACATCTCTTGACTCCCTTCCTTCATTATTCTTATAGGTCGAGTCATATGTAACTTCCGCTTTTTTTTTAAAAATACGTTTAATTGATTGCAAAGTACTCAACATTTATTTTTTATCTCGTTGACATAAGTAGGATTTACGTAAAATTCGGTTAGTTTTTTCATGTCGTACCTCTAAATCAGTTTCTATCTGCCCGATCAGTTATAAGTTCTTCAAGTCTTCGTAGACTATTGCTTATGAAGAACGTGCTTTTCTCACCCCATTTCAGAGATTAAAACATAACGTTTTAACACGTGTATGATAGAAAACCGTTAGCAAAAGATTAAGGGAAGCATCTATCAAAGAACACGTTGTCATGGCAACCCGTAACGGTTATATGCGAGCAACAGAGTTCATTTAGCTGTGTGGCAGAGGCCGTTAATTTCGCCCTCATATTTGAATAACATCAGCTGATTATGAAGAACAAGAATCTGTGTTGACTCTTTCAGAAAATTAAGTCAGCCAAAGTATTTGTACAGTTGTATCCATTCATAAATACAGAAAACTGCACTTTTAAGATTAACTACAAAGGCAACAACTGCTTTTCAAGAAGGCTCAGAATAGAGGAGGGCTGAACAGTGTTTTCAAGTATCCAGGTATATAATAATCATTTACAAATAAGGATTATTTTTTATCTTTCTGATTCCTAGTCATGATTTTAATTCAGATTTGTGATTGGTTCAAGAAGTTAGACTAATTCCTTTGTAGAAAGTGTTTGTTTAAAAAATTAGAAAAGAAAACATTATGATAGTATTGACTAGAATGTCAATGGATGCATTTAACACTAAAAGACCCTGAGGACAATTCCTCCAGCAAAGATCTTCAGTTCTTTCTGACCTCTTGATAATTTTGCTTGGTTAGTCAAACTCAACACAGTCATTTTGTTTCTGATGCTGATGAAAGTGGAGTATTTTATGCAGAAGGTTTTCAATTAGAAACTGTTTTGTGGGACAAAGCTTTGCTTTAATGAAAAGCACTGAAAAAAAATTAATTAAATATAGGTTTTATTTGATGACAGAAACTGGTTAAATTAAGGCATTCCAAATAAGTCTTCTGCAGTTCTTTTTAATAGGTAACAGCAACAGTTTTTTAATAATTTTACTTTTGAAATAAAATTTGAACTCAGACTTATTTAAAATTGTTTTCATTTTAAAACTTGTCTGAAACTTTGAGGAATTAAAGCGGAATTGTTTTAGTAAAATATTCGTTTTACTTATTTATATTATCAGTCAGTATTTATTTGCAATTAAACTTCGGCTCGGCAGTTAATAAACATAATTTTAAATGAGTTACATTAACATAAACTTAAAATATTTGTCTTCGGTAACTCACAGCATCAGCCTATCACATTGAAGAATCAGTACTGCCAACGTAATTTTGTGATAACTGGACTAACATTCCAAAATTTTAAAAACTGGTAATGAGTTTTTTTCTCATAATTTTCCCTAAAATGCTGACAGTGGATCGCTAAAAGAACAGACTACTTATTCTTATTTGTGTGGATTAATTTAGATTCACCCGTGAAGGTTAGGTCTCGAAAGCCGGAACCTTTGGAAAAGGTTATGCCTGGAGTTATTTGAGAACGTACCGAATGCAAGGTGGCGTGTTTTTAATAAGTTTGGCACAGGTAGTTCAAATCCATTTATACATTATGTCTGTTACATAAAATCACATCATTTTCAAAATCAATTGGGCGAAAAGTCTTCTTCCGATTGCCTGGTGCAATTATTAAGCGAAGAAAAAATCCTGCAGAAGCATGTCAAAATTTATTTCTGATAAATAAGTAACTTCGAGAGAATTACACGAAACTAAAAATAATGAGAATTGTGGATTTTTCCAAAAACGTCACAATCAGAAAGATTATGTTAGGGAGAATTTAAAAAAAAATAATCACAGAAAACCGGTCGGCGATGAAAATGGAAAAACTTGTTAATAATGCAAAACTATTATGGAAAGTTCTCCAATTTTAGTGTTCTCCATTTTTTATATCACAATTATCACTATTTTTTAATATACATAATTAGTTAAATAGTAAAGAATTCCAAATGGAATCACACATCAAGTTGACTTCCTCCTTCAGATCAGCCATTTTTTAGATAGAACTTACACAAATTACCATCAAACTGCCAAGAAATCATGGAAAATATGTAATAAATATTATCAACTCTGTGACAATGCATTCTTTTTTGTCTCTTCTTAACAAAAACTTTAGAATTAAAGCACCAAAATTTTTTTTTATATAGACCTGATTTAATTATACATTTGAAAACATGAAATAAATGATGTCACAGAAGGTGACAGTTGCTACCAGTTGACATTTTTGAGTGCATTTCTGACTTTAAAGTTGTATTTGTTGAGTGATTCTCTGTTATCTCTGATGCAATGATGACTAAGTTTGTTTGGTTTAATCAGTTTTATGAAATCTTCTTTAATCTGACAATATTTGGGATAATTCACTTTTGAAATTCTGACTTGATTATTCAAACTAAAAAAAAAAAACTGTGTAAATCAAAATAGTAACTGACAGGCACAGATTGTAAAATTGTAAATGAGAGTAAAAATTTAATAAATAATTTAAGGTTTTTTTTTAGATTTTAGAAAATGGAAGGTGATGAAGAAATTGAAAGGGAGGAAGAAGATGACTATTTGTAAGTATGATTACAGTGATTGGATTTAATTTAATATTTTTTGGAAGTGATGCATTGCCATTGAGAACAGTGCACTAATATTTAAATAAACTTTCAGGGTGGAAAGGAATATCCTCTTGAGGAATTATCAATTAAGATTGCTTGAACATGCCAAAAAGCAAAATTCAATCATTTATTTGCCTACTGGAGCTGGTAAAACTTTAATAGCTGTACATGTTTTATGCAGCAGAACTGAGGAAATTAAAAAGTAAATTATCATAATTCAATAAATCAAATATAAATTAAGTGACAGGCAAAGATTTTCAATTTACACATAAATTGGTGGGACAACAACAGAAAATTATTTATTTTTCAGGCCTTTTTCTCAGGGAGGGAAAAGAGCTTTTTTCATAGCAGTCACCAAAGTGATGGTGGACCAAATGTCTGAGGTTATTCAAACTCACACAAAATTTAATTCTATTGCTTTGACTGGAGATATGAATGTGGATCGTTGGAGCAGAAATGAATGGAACAAAATATTTGAAGTTAAACATGTGAGTCAAATAATGGCAAATGCCAAAATTGTAGTTTTTGGTCCATTGACAGAAACAAATCTTCTGTTGAACTAAAAGCTTATACATCGTCGCCGGAGATTCGCAACCAGTTTTTGACCAAAATGCCTTCCCCCCCCCCCCCTCAATTGTTTCCTTTATTAATTTCCGAACGAGTCGTTATTTATAGTTTTTAATCCCATTTTTGGCAACTTCCGCCTTTAAGAATCATGAATTTATGTACTGTAATTATGTACGTAATTACATGATCTTATTTCCGATATATCAGAATAAAAATATGATTGAGAATTATAAGTAAAATAAATCCAAAAAAAAATCTGAATTGATGATGATAAAAAAAACTCTGGATTTGAAACTTATGCTTATGCTCCATAATTTTTATTAAATGGTTTTTTTATTATTATTAATTAACTTTTTTTCTATTAAATGGTTTTATTTTAACTTGGTTTTCGTGTCTGTCTGTCTGTCTATCTGTCAGTCCGTCTGTCTGTGTCTCTGCTTGTCTGTCTATCTGTATGTCCATCTGTCAGTCAACCTGTCTCTGTCTGTTTGTCCATCTGTCAGTCAACCTGTCTCTGTCTGTTTGTCTATCTGTCAGTCAATCTGTCTGTCTGTTTGTCTGTCTGTCTGCAAAGACCTAGAATCAAAACTTTGAAGCGATATTTGACCCGTTTCCCTCTGACCGATTTCTTTCAAATTTTGCACACACTTTCGTTTTGATGGCGAATTCAAATTTCTGCAGTTACTTTTTGAAAATAATGCTCAGATAAAAATATAAAAAATTCCCAAAATCTGATCAATTGCTCAACTTACGAGTCGTTAAAGGAGAGAGCCTCATCTCAGAACATCAATATGATTGAATACTTTCTAAGGAAAATTAAAGAGACTTAACGAAAAATGAAAGAATACTATGCCAAAAAGAAGACAGAAAAACACCAAAAAACAACTCTTTGATGGTGGCCCTAGGCAAAAAAAAAAAAAAACAAAAATAATATAAATGGATTTTATCCATTTTACCACACTAACTTTATATTATAAATTTTCATTTTATATTTACGCATTACCAGGTTTTGATACTAACCGGAGAAATCTTGAAGACAATTCTTCAGCTGAATTTCATCACCCCTTCGGATATAAGTCTTTTGGTGCTGGACGAGTGCCATCACGCAACGCGCGACCACCCTTACAGACTGGTAAGTGCACATGTTTTCCCGTCTTTCGCAGCTCAGCGTGTGAAACTTTTTTAATCGCCGATGAAAATGTAACTGCTATTTCCAGATACTTAAGGCTGTGACTGATGTTAAAACCAAAGAGTCGCCTTTAATTTTAGGACTGACGAGTATTATACTTAACACCACTCCGACCACAGCGCAGATAGAAGCCAACATTCGGTGCCTCGAAACCTCTTTGAACGCGAAAGTAATCACCGAACCGCAGTTCGAAGAGGTCATGAGGTAAACTTTTCCACTTTTCCATTGGAAAAAACAAGTGGAAAACAGCGGACCTTTGCATAGATAATTTTCTCAGTTTTTCAGCAGACCCCGTCGATAAAATCGTCTTCTACGATAACGATCCCAAAACTCCCATAACAGAATACATATTCAAATTCTACGAAAACGTCATCACCGCACTGGACACGTTGATTGTGAGGCCGTCTGAAGGCCCCGAAATTCCCGAGGATGGAAAAGATTTCAAGAACAGAAACAAAGCCAAATACGTAAAAAATTGTTTCGGTGGGTGAGATTCCGTCTCGATTTAAACGAAATTAATTTGCTTAATGAATTTTGAAAGGAGGTTTTTCATTTTCCAGTGCGCTCCAGAAAAATTCTTGAGGAATTGGGTCTTTTCGGGGGATCTTTGGGCGTGTTATGTTTTTTTATTCTTTTCGAGAAACTCAGACTGATCTCCGGCGACCCTAAGACGATCCCGCTTTTTATGTACGCCAACACTGAGCTTCTCAAACTGAGGTAACTGAGTGAGACAACATCAAGACTAAGTTCGGGTAAAGTCATTCGCAACTTCCTTCCAACTATTTTAACAGTAGGACTATGTTTAGCCCACTCTTCATCACTGCATTCTCTTTATTTTTCATTATTTACTATTTATTCTATTGTTTTATATGGGACTATGTTTTATTTATTATTTTAGTGTCCATTACTTACACAGTTTGTTATATTATTAAGCGTACTTTTATATTATAAACAAATCCCCATTTAATGTTACTCTGTTAATTTACTTCTCAATGTTAAATGTCAAATAATTTATGTACTTTTTTAAATTTTATTTTTATACGTTTTTATCCCTGCATAACACCCAATTTTATTTTATTATTTATTTTTATTTTTATATAGTATTTAACTTTATTTTTACACGTTATTATTTTTATATAATGCCTAATTTTATTTTATATTGTTTTGTTTTGTATAGTATGTTCTTATTCGTTGCATATTATTATTCTTAATTATTCTGGCATTTTTCTGAGAGCAAAACTACTCCGCCTTAACCACACTTTATTAAAATCACATTGTAATTATTGTTTATTTGTATTTGTAAGAGTACACCTCCATTTCCTGCGAGCGAAATGGACGTTCAATATATTATACTATTATTATTATTATATTTTAACAACAGTGAAAGGGCGGAAGTTGCGTATGGTTCGACCTGTGAAGGTAAACCGAGACGCATCAGTGTAATCGAATGATTTTCAGGCATTGTTTATTGTCTTGGATGGGGGAAGAGGAAACCGTGGATTACATCGTAAGGTATTCGTCCGACAAAATGCGCCGGTTAATAGATTGCATTAGAGAAGCAAAGAGGGAGAGCACGGGCAAGCACGTGGCCATTCTCATTTTCGTCCAGCAGCGGGTGGTGGCGATGGTTTTGGCGTTTTTGCTGAAAAGATTGAGCCTGGTCGGCGAGGAATTCGCTTTCCTCAAGCCGGAATTCATCGTGGGTGAATCGAATTTCTCAAAGGAGTCGGTTTGTTTGGGACTTAAAAATAAGGAAATCATGAGGAAGTGAGTTTGAAAGTGGTTTCATTTGTAAATCGGTTACGTAAATATTTAAAAAATATAAAAAAAAATTTTTTTAAGGTTTGCCTCCCACGAACTGAATGCACTAGTCGCGACTAATCTGCTCGAGGAGGGAATCGATGTGTCAGCTTGCAACATTGTCGTTAGTTTTGACTTTCCCTTGGGTTATCCCAGCTATTTTCAAAGCCGAGGGAGGGCAAGGAATAAGGAAAGCACATATTACATGTTTATAGAGAGAAGCGATTCAATGAATAAAAGGAAATCTGTGACTCATTTTAAGAATATCGAACACGAAGTTCTGAAGGTATTTTTCTCCCAAACCGAAAAACGGTTTTCCTTCGGCGGTGTTGTATCGCTTCTTGACTCATTCTCATTTCTCTGTGTATTTCAGATCGTCTCGCAAAGATTTAAATATATCGAATCGGATGATAAATTGGATGAATGCGAAGATAAATTAGAGATTCAAGGGAAGTACGGACCGATTTACTTGGACGGGATCATCGCAATCAAAATAGTTCAACGCTATTGCTTTAAATTGCCTCAGGACAAATTCACTTGGCTTTCGCCGACATGTTGGTATCGTTGCGAGGGAGGCAAAAAAAAAACTTTCCTTCAACTCCCCATGAATTGTTCCCTGCGGGAAGTGGTCGAAGTGAGTGTGGCTTGGGGTGCTGCCGCGTCCTTTCCTCGAGGTCGCACCCTCTCACGTTCTGTTTTTCAGGGGGAGTGGCGGGACTCGATTAAGGGAGCCAAAAGAAGCTGTTTTTTGCGGGTAGTGAAGATGCTCTACGACCTAGGCGAACTGGATGACGCGATGAACCCGAAATCATTCGAAATCAAAATGGAAGATTTCAATCATTATTTCCCACACTATAAGACGGAAAAAATTAGTAAAGACTTGCCACAACCTGGAACGCAGAAAAGGGAGCAGAAGTACAAAATGAAGGTTCCTTTTAAATTTCCTTTTGTGTTCTTCAATGTTAAGGGGATCGAAAAGTGATCAAAATTTTAATTATCATTGAATGGCGGCATTTATTTATTCTATGGCGGAACAAAAATTCATTACCTGAAAATGCACACGTAAAACACAAACTAACCGTGAATGAGAGGAAATTTCGCTTACTTTTCGGCCCTCCGACGTAAATTGTAATTATCTATTGTTCTGAGCTCACCATCTGATTAATAAAACTCTGTTCCTTCAACTGCAGTTTGCCGAGTCTCTGAGCAACTGCTTACTAACGGCCGGGACCACAGCCTATCTGCACGTGATAAACTTGACCGTCACTTTCGACAAACCCCCGCTCGATCGCAGAGTCGTTATTTATGAATCTCTCCTGTTTTCCGGAACGTTCGCCTTATTGACTTCGAAAAAATTATTAAAGGTTCGTAACTCTTTGGCTGCGTTCGCGCGAAATTTCTGAAATCTCTGCAATTAACGAATTAAAAATAATTTTTTTTCAGATTTTTCAATTTCCTCTGTTCCTCGACATGGGTCAAATAAACTGTGATTTATTGGTGAACTACGACGAATTAGTTTTAACGCAATCCGAAATTGACGATATAAGGGAGTGTCATTTTTCGTTATTTCAAAAAGTCGTGAGTAATTTTAATTGAAAAAATCATTGTAAGTTTTGGTGAATAATAAAAAAAAATATAAAGTATCAGGTTCGCGTATACAAATGTGACCTTAATTCAGGGAAATTTGAATTTTATTCTTTTTTCAGACTAACGTTTTGAAAAATGCACAAGCTTTCGACAATAGAAACAAGGAAAATTCGTTTTTTGTCGTTCCCGTGAAAAAGAACGAGGAAGGTCGATTTGTTCTCAATTGGAACTTGATCAGAAGCGATTTTTGTAAAGTAAGCAAAAACTGGCAGATATTATTTAAGTTAAAGTTCAGTGAAGGATTAACCCATTAATGACTTAAAGGGAGAATTTAAAATGTTCCCATTCCTTGACGAAATTTCCATGATTTTTACCTTGTTTAATTTGGGAGATTTTTGTCAAACAATATGGAATAATTTGTTATTTTTTTTTATAATCTAGTACAGCACGTCTGCTCTTGTCGGGTACAAACCACTTTCGAAGCGAGGGACCAAGAGGCCCATCGAAAATGTGTACGAGTAAGTGAACACGATGGAAACTCTTCGGGAATATCGGTCGATTAATTGAATTTTTTTATTTAAGGAGGACTGCGGAGAAATCGGATGCCTTGATACCATCGAACGCCTTCATCGATCAGGTACACAGAAACCGGTTTATAATTACCTCCTCACAGAGTCAAAACTAATCCCGTTCAACGTTCAAGGAACAATTCATCACCGATGACTGGGATTCGCCGGCCATTAATTCGGAGTCCGCTTTCGTAATGAACGAGACTGACTACAGATATTTCGTGATAATGCCCAACTACAGGAATCAGTCTCTGCCGCAGCAGTACATAGTGAGCAAATTCTGCCGGGATCTGACGCCTCTCTCTCCGGTGCGTTTTTCTTCTCTTTGAGGTTGAATGTTTCGCCGCAGCGTTTGCTTAATAAGCGATAACACTTTTCAGTTCCCGAGAGAAAACTTCGACGACTACGTTTCGTACTACAAGCACAATTACAACGTCGACATCACGAACGTGACGCAACCGCTGTTGAAAGTCAGCCCGATATACAATTGCTCCAATTTCAACAAACCGAGAAAGAGAGATCTCACACGGGTAACCGTTCAGCTGATAAATTCACACTAACGTCCTCCTGTCGTTGGGCACCAGCGAAGAAACACTTTCGTGCATTTTATTGTTGAGCGTGTGTGCATTTCACACGGAAGTACAGTTTTAGAAAACTCCATTTCGTCGTTGATTAGTCGAAGTAAAAAATTTGAATGCGACCTTAAAGTATAAATTATTAACCCTTAGCGGTCGTATGTCTGCTCTCAGCCACCACAACAAGGAACTGTACGAATGTATACGAATCTTATACTGTATGCATTCCTATATCAGTTTAAACTTTTCCTCAATTTCTATTAAACCTTTTCATCAACTAATACAATGCTCCATCGATTGGCACCATTTGTAGAATTCCAAAGAATATTTTCTAAATTGTATTTATCAGTAATTAGAGGTTCTCTCTTGTTAAAATATGACTAAATATTACTGAATATTAGTGAATATTATGTATATGTATCCCTGCTCTTTCCAAACAAATTAATTCCGACCAATAGATACCCATACACAAATTTTTATACGACCGCAAAGGGTTAAAGTCTCGATTTTGTTAAAATGATAAATTTTAACTGCACCACCAGGGGTCAAAATGACCACTCATGCAGTAAAGGCGTTTCACAGGTTAAAATTACAAAGCATAAAAAAATTGGAACCGGTTCTAAGTAAATTTTAACTGTTTTTTAATCATTTTCAAATACTCTGTGTTAATTATTAATTTGTTATTTTCTTTTGGGTGCGGTGTTACATATGAAAACTGATGTTCACTTTCAGGACAGAAATAAAACCTACGACGAGCTTTTGGTGCCGGAGCTGTGCGATGTAATTCCTTTCGACAGGAATTACTTTCTGAAAGCCCTTCTGCTTCCGACAGTGCTCAACCGAATCTATCACGTGTATTGCGTGGAGGAGTTCCGGAGGAAAATAGTTTCCCAAACGGGTTTGGGCGCGTTGGAACTTCCCGAAGGAGCAGAATGGCCACCGCTGGAAGCGGGAAAGGAAACCGAAGACCGGGGAACCGTTAATAATAAGGTAAACCATCACAGGATACAATTGGGGGAATGCAGAATACCAAGTAGGAATAATTTTCTTTGTTTGAAAGATGATTTGGGTTAAATATGTGAAGATACATATTGTAATTCATTAAATACTGTATATTATAATAAATGAATGAAACCATTTTGATTTTAAAGATGAAAAAGCCGGAATTGCCGCTCTCTATATTAAAAGACAAAACTCAGATGAAGGAGGATTCGGTCCTCGATCCGGAGAGGTTCATGTACGAAACCGGCCTCTGCGACATGGAGTTCTACGTGGGGAAACTCAAGAGTTCTTCTCCTCAAGAGGAGGAGTTCAAGGAAGTGGACGAGATGATGGAATTGGACGTGAGTTTTTCCTCCTTTAAAAGGCAGTCGATTTCAATCTCAGCCAATTAATGCGTCCCCGTTTTGCTTACATTTCAGGAAAACAACGAGATCATTAAACTGTGCGAATCACGAAATGCTCCCATTCCACCCCTGAACACTCTTAAGGGTGGCAGTAACCCGGCAGGACCGGATCTGGCACTTCTAGTTCAGGTGATTACCTATTTCGGGAGATAAATTAGAGAAGAATCCGTGGGTTTCCATACACTTTTGTTTTTTCATTTCCCTTTTGTATTTGGTAACTCAAACATGTTTGTTTGAAAAGTCCGATGGGAAGCGGGTCAGTGATTCTCGATTTACATGAATAAAAGTACATAAAATGTCGTAACGTTCCAGGCGTGCACGGCCAAGTCCGTGAATGATATAGTCGACTACGAGAGACTCGAAATTCTGGGCGACGCCTTCTTGAAATTCTCGGCTACGGTGTTTCTCTTCAGAAACGTTTCTCTCAACGAAGGGGTTCTCACGTCGCTCAAAGGAAAAATTGTCGGGAACAGGAATCTGATGTATTGCGCTTTGGCAAAAGGTTTTCAGGATGTGATCAACGTGAGTTTGGAGTGTGGCTCCATGGCTTGGATGGTGGCTACAGGGGGCTCTCTTTCAGGTGAACGAGTTCTTGCCCTCATCCGATTGGAGTCCTCCGCTCATTTCCATCCCCGAGAGACTCATCGAGGGAATTGTCAGCAGAAATCTTGACCCGGCTGTGATTTATAGGTTGGACATTCCTCCTGCCGAACGATTTTCGGGCGTTTTCTCCGAAGCCACGCTTGCAAAGGTAAAATGTCGGAGCTGAACGCTCCGTATTCTCTTTTTTTCTCTCTCTCTGAGACTGTAATTGAAACAGTTATGTTAGATACAATCCTCTCGGCTTACTTTAAATCCATTATTTTGGTTCTTTCCAGAACGAAGAAGTTCTTCAGAGTTATGATAGATGTTACGAAATGGCGTCCAACTCTTTGTTGAAATACAAAGTTCTCAGAGACAAAACCGTCGCCGACTGCCTGGAGGCCTTCATTGGCGCCTACCTCTTGGTATGTCACCCCCCTCTCCCCCCACTCATGAGCTCAACACCAACACTAACGCCAACTCTTCAGACCTTAGGCATACCAGGCGCCTTCGAGTTCCTCCTCTGGCTGGAGATTCTGCCCAAGGGGGAGGGCGCCTACTCGGAGCTCATCCAAAAGCCCTACGAAGACACCGCAGGACCGCAAAACGAAGAAGCGGTCATGAGCCTCTTACAAGAAATCTTCTATTTGGAGTTGGAGGACACTCTCAACTACCGCTTCCGAAATAAAGCCCTCCTCTTGGAGGCCATCACGCATGAGTCCTACCTCAGGAACAGAATCACTCAGTGCTATCAAAGGCTCGAGCTCCTGGGCGACGCCGTTTTGGGTATACATGGCTCCAATGCGAAGTCATCCCCGTTCGCCACTCTCCTCACCCTCATTTTGCTTTTCAGACTTCCTAATAACCAGCTACATCTATGAGTACTGCGGGAATTTGAGCCCCGGCTCAGTGACGGACATCCGTGCCTCCCTCGTGAACAACATCACCTTCGCCTGCCTCAGCGTTCGCTATCAGTTCCACAAGTGCATGCTCTCTTTCAGTTCGTCTCTCAGCACCGCCATCAACTCCTTCGTCTCTTTCCAGGAGAGCAGGAATCACGTGGTCGACGACAACGTGAGTCACCTCGTCGTATATCATTCAATTACGATAATCAAAAGCAGTTGAAAATGGGAAGAACAGAAAAATTAGAATGTTATATATGATTAATTGTTACGTGCTTATCATCTCGAAGATGTTTACAATCTGATTGTATTTGCAGGTGCTGGTTTTGCTCGAGGAAAACGATTACGCGATAGCGGAAACGGTTCAGGTTCCAAAAGCCCTGGGAGACATCTTCGAGTCTTTGGCCGGCGCCATCTTCCTCGACAGCGGGAACTCCCTCGAGACCGTCTGGGAAATCTACTACATTCTCATGAAGCGAGAGATAGGTGCGTCGCCCCTCACCCCCTCCGCCCCCTCCGCCCAATAATCGCCTCCCTCTCTGTTTCAGATGAGTTCACCCGAACTGTCCCCAAAACGCCCCTCCGATTGCTCAACGAAATCTGCGGAGATAAACCGTACTTCGAGTGAGTATTTGAGGCCGTTTGTGCCTTAAAACAAACAAGACAACAACAGAGGGAATTTTAAAGAAGTTTATATAAATATAAAATTGTCCACTACTTCGGTCGTCGTAAAAAAGGTCGTTGATTGGTCAAGAAAAAACCATAGAGGGCACAGTTGATCGTTGACCGTTGCAGGGTTGCCAACGTAGGGTTTCATAGAGCCATATGGGACTTACAGGGGTTTTTAACTGAGAAATGCGAATATGTGATTTATGTAATATTAATTAATTTTTTATTTTAATAATAGGGTAATCTTTCATTAATTTTAAAGCACCTGTTCGTCTATGTAAAAAAAAACTGTGACTTTTCAGGTCGCGGTTAGTAGAGGGCGGAGTGGTAATGGTGTCGGCGACGGTTTACTACGATTGCGAGGAAGTGAAAGGCTACGGATTCGGTCCGAACAAAAAGGAGGCGAAGAGAAGCGCCGTAAAGATCGTTCTCAACAAAATCCTCAGACAGGACAGGAGTTCGAAATGAGGAGAGGAAAGGCGGCCCCTTCGGTCGCCCCCACGCCATTTGCATCTCAAGAACAAGTTGTGACTCGCCATTTTATGTGCGGAATCCGTTAACGAATTTGTTTTTTTTTTTCGGTGATGAGATTGGCGTCGAATTGTGGAAATTGCGATTCAATTTCCGATAGAAAAGAATTTTTTGTTGATTTTAATGGGAGTCGTGGAAATGGTTATTTTCCCTAAAGTTTTTTGGAGATTTGGTTATAATATATATTGTATTTCTATGTTGTGTTTTGTATTTTATGGATTTAATACAGATACATTTAAAAATAACGCCCAATTTTTACTTAATTTTACAGTACTTTGAAAATGTTAAAAATTTTGAAAAAATGGAGAATTGTTGACCCTTCAGGTTGGTGAATCACAAATACATCACAAGCAGGAAAACTACTACTACTAAAACTTCTACTCGGATTGGGACGCCATTTGTTAATGCACTGTTGTTGTGTCCTTTGGCGAGGTATCAAAGGAAACGAAATCACAAAATCAATTTCAGTTATATTAGACTCTCTTTATACATAAAAATACATAAATAATAAGTTCACAAATTGTTGACGCTGATTATCTGGTTGATCCACCCGATGAAAGACGACACCTTCACGTAGACGCCCGGCACATTGACGCGGCCGCAACCGAAGCCCCACGACACCAGCCCCGCCAGCTCGTAGAACCCCTCGTCCTCGCACACGAGAGGCCCTCCCCCGTCGCCCTGAAACATCCACACTCTCAACCCTTCCCTCTTAACCCTCACCCAACCCCTCGACCCTCACCTGACAGGCGTCGTTGCCCTCCTCTCCGCCCGCGCAGAAACTGCTCGCCGGCAGAATGAAGATCTTCTCCGTCACGGCGTTGATCTTCCTGATGCACTCCGCGTCGCTCACTATGGGGATCTCCGCCTCCCTCACGCGCAGGGGAATCGGCCCGGCTGCAACCATTCGCCATCAGTCACTGTCCCCTGAGGGCCCCGGGCCCGGGCCGCGCCTTACCTTCTCCCATGTAGCCGTAGCCCGTGACCGTGCACCGCTTCCCCGCCGCCTGGCTCACGCCCCGCGCGGGCAGGCACACGAGGCACACTCCGTCCCTCAGCTCCGCCTGCCCGTGCAGCTTGAGCAGCGCGATGTCGTTGTCCAGCGTCTGGCTGTTGTGGTTGTGGTGGATGTAGGTGGTGGCCACCCTCAGCGTCTGCGCCCCGGGGCTGCCATACTTCCGGGTGAGGTCGTGGTCGCCGACGCGCACGTAGATGGCGTCTCCGGAGCGGACGATGCTGGAAGAGAGGGCGGTGAGCATGTGGGATGGTGGCGGTGAGCATGTGGGATGGTGGGCGGTGGGGGAGGAGACTCACTTGGTGACGCAGTGGGCGGCGGTGAGGACCCACTGGGTGCCGATGAGGGCGCCCCCGCAGAGGTACTGGTTGAGGGAGTTGATGAGGGCGACTTGCCAACACCACTCGACGGGGTCTGCGTCTTCGCCGCCGACGACGCGGCCGAGACGGGTCCTCGAAGTGCCCTTCACTCCGCAGACGTATTTGCTGTAGATGGTGGGCCGCGGGGTGGGGAGATCCGGGGCGGAGGGTGGCCTCACTGGAACCAGAAGACAGACACAGAGTGTTAGGGTTTTGGCCTGGAGCTTATAGAGGACAAATAAAGACTTGGAATGAGAGAGAAGAACGGAAGTAAGTTAACATCCCCCTCACCGCTGGTTGGGTGGTCCTGGTGGTGCAAAAGGGGTGGAGGGGTGTACTTGTGCATGGCGGAGAGGTTGCTCTTGGGGGGCGGTGCCTGTAGGTGGCCGTGGGGGGCGGTGTCGTTCCTGGCGATGGCTTCCATCCCGTTCTTCTTCTCGAGGTGCTCCCTGATCACCGATTTGGGGGCGCAGCACTGCGTCCCGGACTTTCGGCACTTGAAGAGATCCGTCATGTCGGCGTTTCCTGCGGGTGAGAGGAGAATGAGCGGAAGTACTCTAAGGGGGGGGGCAGGGGGGCGGAGGCTTACTGAAACAGGTGAAGGACAGGTAGGGGACGATGCAGGAGCCGGGGCAGTCGGGCCTGTCGTCGGAGGGTGACGAAGCGGTGGTGGGTCTTCTGGAGGTGGTGGTGGGCGTTGTTGTGGACATCGGCCTGGGTTTGGTGGCGGTGGACGCTCTGCTGTTGTCGCAGCAAATGTGTCCCTTCTGACAGTTGGACGTTCTGGGGATGAGAACCTGAAACAGGAAATACAAAAGAATTGTATTTTTGCTGTGTTACTATTTTATAGGCTTATAACTTGATGATCCAGCCGACTTTATGTCAATTAAAAAAAGGAACATTGGTCAAACACCCACCGACGGTTTCTCACAGAAAGCGGCCATCAGATTGAGAAGGCAAAAGCCGGGGCATTTGGGGTAGGACGACTGCGGGGGGAACGTCTGCAGTGGGGCTTTCGTCGTGGTCGTCGTCGTGCTGGGGGTGGTGGCGCTCGTGGGGGGGTTGGCGGTGGAGGGGTGGGTGATGCAGCAGCTCCCGTCCTGCGAGCAGTACGCGTTCTCGTCTATGTCGTCGCAGAAGAGGGCGAAGAGTCCGCTCACGCACTCTCCCCTGCAGGGGTTCTTCACCTGCGCGGGTGGACCGTCTGCGGGTTTGGGCTGCGGCCTGAAAAGGAGGGTGTTGAGTGCTCGGACGGGCGAGGGTGGAGGGGGTGGTGTACCTGGAGGTGATGGTGGGGGGCCCCGGGGGCTTGGTGCTGTTCTTGTGCATGATGGTGAGGTTCTGCGGGGGTTTGCTGTCGCTGTAGAGGTCGTTGGAGACGCAGCACCTGAGTCCGGGCTTGCAGAGGTCCTTCACGTTGAGGACGGCCTCACAGTAGTCGGCGATTCTCTCCGCAACGCACACTCCGGGACATGTTTTCACTGGAAAATCATTTCCTTTTAGAGAAGAAAAACAATATAATTTGGGATTTCCTCACCTGAGTTATCCCTGTTGTTGAGTCTGGTGTTGTTGCCGGGAGGCGGTGGCTCTGCGTTCTGAAATGAAAGAGGAAGTGAAAGAGGGGAGGAGAGAGGAGGGCGGCGGGGGACCAACATACTTGCCTGGGCGGTGGTGGGGGGCGGAGGTCTGGCGCTGGTGCTGTTGGGGGCGGGCGTCGTCTTGTTGTTCCACCCTTCGGTGGGCGCCTCCACGCAGCACTTCATCGAGCTCTTCGGGCATGTTACGTTCTCGAGCACCTCGTAGCAGATGACGGTGGCGAGAGTGTGGACGCAGACGCCGGGACAGTCCTTCGACTCTTCGGTGCTGGTGATGGTGTCGAGGAGGCCTGGAAGGAAAACAAACCGTCCACAAGTTGAATAACCTTCGTCGGCGTCGTGGGCTGTTTTGTAATTGTCGATTTGGAGTGTTTTGGAGCAGAGGAGGACAATATGAGGAACTTCCTCGGATTTCTGACTCATTTATTGAATCTCTGCGACCTCCTTTTGTTAAAGTTCGACACTGCACAATCATTTTATCTCCATCTTTTCCTCATCGTAAAAAAAGAGAAATATCCCAGCGATATACTCATGCAGGAACATTAAACAAAAGAAAAAACGGAAAAAAGGGAATAATTTTCCCATTTAAACGGGATGTTTTTAATTTTGGCTTCAAAGTCTCAATTGACATTACAGTGTTTTTCTTTGTAAGGTTTTAAGAGTTGAGTGCGCGGGTTGATAATTTGAGGTTCAAACGAGGACAAAATGGGCGAAAGGTCATTCAGCGTTGGAGTGAGAATAAAGAATTTGGGAAAGCATTGGGTGTGATGATAACGGCAGAAAGCGGACAAAGAGAGTGGGACATTGTGGAATCTCAACTTCCCAAGAAGGCTCATGGCGAATCGAAGACTCTGAGACTCTTAAGTAACACTTCTCCGTTGAAATAACTTATTCGAGAACCGGTTCCGACGCATACTTCCTCAGAATTCCCGTTAGAAATGTTAACCAGGCAACCGTTAGTCAGTTGACTCACAGACGTCGACACCTTTCTCGCTTCTTTCCGTCCCGTCCTTTCCCGCCTTTCGGCAGGGGAAGAGGGAACCAAGGGAAGACTCGCTCACCTGAGAGGAAGCTCGTGGCCAAATCGGTCTCCTGGGCGACGACCTCGTCCTGACACAGGCAAAACAACGGCAGCAGCCAGAACATCCATCTCTTCGTTGCCGCCATACCTTAGACTGAGTTTTCTGTGCGATTCTTCCAGAAGCTGTTCAACTCACAATGACATTGTAGTCGAATCCTACGACTGAAAAGGAGCCAAATTAGAGAGGGGAGACACAGAATTTATCATTTTAGCGCTTAAATTTTGGAGGGAGGTTTCCACGAACGTCTCTTTCATCTATTCTGCTTAGCCATTCCCAGAAAAAATAATACTCAGCGCCCCCTGGAAACCGGAATTAAATTACGCCCCTCACCACCCATCAAAGTGGTGGTTGGAAATCAGCAGAAGAAAGCAAAATCATCATGGCACTATGCCAGGTTGACATTGCTCAAAACTCTTCCTGGAAACGCTCAACTCGCTTTTTTAACTTCTGAATTATGCGAATGGAATGAATGAATGAATGAGAGCAGAGAAAGGTGTTCCTAGAAAATCATGAGCTTGCAAAGGCAGATGGGACTTTCCTCCAAAGGATTCCTTAAGAGGGCTTTCTCTCTGCAGAAAGTCGGAAGTTAAAGTCTCGCGAGTGGCGGTTGTTTATGTTATTCTACTTCATTTTGCACTATAATGCACCCATACAGATTAATATCCGAAGTTTGGAAAAAGTCAAATCACGCTAATAATCCTTACAATTTTGTGCTCCTTAAAATTATAATATTATATTAAAATTACAAAGTTCCTCATGAATAAAGAACAGATTGTTTTCTAATTTTTAAATTCATTATATCTGAATAATATATAATTCCTAAAAGAAAACTGAAAAGATTATACGGAAGAAAAGACAGGAGAAATATGACTATTATAAATATATACTGTATAACAAATCAATTCAAGTTTATCATTATTAACATTATCTGTATTAATGAATTCATTACGGGTTTCTATTAGATTATTTTGACAATGTGCCCATTTAAACTAAGTCTTGTCTATCATCCTAATCACACTGGAGGTGGAATATCGTGCATAATTTTGCAAATGGCGATTCCTAATCGAAGAGCCGCCTCCAACTCCTTCGATGTCATTGAAATCATTTAAGCTTTCGGAACCGTTACCATTTAAACATGGAACGAACATCCGCTCATTTCCTGACACTTTCTTCGTCATGTCGTAAGTGTATGCAGTTTGTGATGTCACTCACTGGCGACATGGAAATGGAAACTCACAGACGAGGAAGAAAAATCCTTCCGAAGACAATCCATTGGATGGATCCGTCAAAATGTCACGTTTTAATGAGTCAGCAACAGTGGTTCATTTACAGCTGTCGCTGAACTCCAGTAATGAAGAATTCTGTTAGTGATGAGAAGACACCTGTTTGAGAGCAATACGGCGAATATCTTCTTTGATTATGATTGAAAAAAGGCGGGCCTCTCTGTGTCCCTGAGGTGTCCATGACCGGTTATTATTGGAATGACTTGAATGAATGAAGCGAGTGTGCGAAGGATTTTTCTCATTACATCTTCCGTTAAAATCCGTCAAAATGTTTATAAGGCTCCAGTTTTGTTTTGACAATTTTTTCAATGTTGGAAAAAATAAATTACATGTATGTCAAATCAACGTCAGATTTGTTTCTCAATATGTTATTAACTAATTTAATTAGATTTATTTATTTTATAAATGATTGTCATCTATTCTACGTGTTGGGTCACCGTTCGGTTTTGATCATACATACATACATAAAATCATTAACAAACGCTCAAACTGAGGTTATTTATTTATTCATTGTTATTTACTTATATATTTTTGTTTATTACTCACTGTTTGCTTCTTTTGTATTTATTTACAAAATTAGGTGCACTACATTAAGTTACAATTTAATGCTTCATGGCGACATAAAGAAGCACAACTCCATGTAAAAATCGGTCAAACCTTTCTTCTTCAATAAAGAGATTTTGTCTCGGGAACAAAGCGAAAATTTCTTTGTGTTTCTGCGCCTGTTGTAAGTCAGTCACGTGCTGTGACTCCGCCTTTTGACCCTGCGAGACCCTCTTTCGCAAAGTACCGGCCGGAAAATACATAGAAATTTTTCACTGGCTCAACTTCGTTCGAACGTGAACTTGAAAAACTTAAGCCTTACATAAATTTCTTGCTGTATACATAAATACCTCAGCGCTCAAAAGTATTTCGAAACTGCAAAATTTTTTACTCTCCGCCCGATGGTTATTTACTGAGAAAGACTTTTCAAAACGCAATGCAAAATCACAATTTCCAGTTTACAATGGCATCTTAAATGTTTTCAGTTTCAATTACAAATTATTATAAGCACAAAAAATTACAAATTGAAAAGCAAATTATTTTTGGCAGAAAATGAAAAATTTTGTGTTGTCAAAATTCTTTTAAGCGCAGTTACAGTTAACTTAAATTTTTAGATACACTTTTATTATTCTTCTTTCCTTCTTTTATTTATTCTAAATTTATTCGCAAATCCATTTTCCTGTGCTTTGCAACCTTCGAAATAATCAGACATTATTAAATAACCCACTTACTTTTGATAAATAACCAGCAAAAGTCACTGGATTTTGTCAAGATAAAGATAAACTTCAAAGAATAAATCTAAATTTGAAATCGCGAAAACGCCTCTTAAAAGTCAAAAGCCAAAAAATGAAAAAAAAAAACCATTTCTTACGATTTGTTTCTCCTGTTGGTTTCCTTCCGTTAAACCCCGTGGAAAACTTGGTTAGGAGTACAGTCTCCGATGGATCATCCGAATCATTTTCGATGAAATTTTTGCGCGAGAAAATTCGATAAGTATTATAAATCTTCGTCACTCGACCGTTGACCGCACGAGACTGAATTCCTAGGCACAACAAAGTGTCGTTCCATTATTATTATTAAAATTATTACCTGAAGTTTAAAGAACCTCCTTTACCTGTTTACATTTTAAAAGCTAATCTTCTTGTAACGTAAACATTTCTTTCTTCCTTTTTTTCTTTTCTTTCGCCGTGGTCATCAAAAAAATGATCTGCTATCCGCTCATCTGCGCCAAATGTCAAATCGTTAAGTTCTTTGAGTTTTCTACCATTTTTATTTCCATGACTGAAACTTGCACTGAATTTACCTCAAAACGGTGATTTTCTTTACGTGACCCAAAAAGTTTTCGTAAGGAATTCAGAAGGGGAGTAAATATATTTTTCTTTTTCTTAAATTTTCACTAAATTTTCAAGCTTTTGAGTAGGTGATGCCATTTTTTTAAATAAGCAATTACACTTACATATTATAATCGCCATTTGATTTTCATTCAGAGCTTTTCGTAAAATTTACTCCAGAATTTAAACCTCTGTCACATATTTTTCTTATTTAAAAAATTTAGCGTATTTACTGCATTAAGCATTCTCATAAAATAATGATAAGTCTAATCTAAGTGTGATTCTAACGGAAAAATGAAAAAACAAAGGTTTTGTAAAATAAATAAACGCATAAAACCGAGAACAATTAATAAAACGTATGGAAAATAATCAATTAGGTCGCTAAAGAAAATCAAAGCTGCAATTAAATAATTCGGTTTAACCAAAAATATGAAATAATAAAATCTGAAAAATAACGAACTTCTGAATCAAAAATTTAAAAGTGATAGTACCACAGAGGGCAACGGCAATTGCTCGAATTTGGAGGTTTGTCATAGAGTAAAAAAACCAACCATCGTCCGCTGGCTTCGACTTGTGTTAGTGATGTCATCTCTCGCAAAATAAATCCGACAACACCGAAATAACACTTCCGAAGTAGTTTTTGACAAGTACGTTTTATTTCTCTGGTTTTGTTTTATTCGGATTCGTAAGTCATTGTTATTAAATTGAGGATTAGTGCCGTTTTTAAGTGAAATCATTAACTCACCTTATACGTAATTATACAGGTAATAGTGGGAAATTTTTTGCAAATTGGAAAGTTCCTGATAATAGATTGTGAAGTTTATTTGGATGTTCTTATTTTAATTTTTTACTTTGTGCATTATGTATATTCACTCATTTCTTTGGGTGGTAGTGAAAAGAAAATTGTCGTGTCTGTCAAGGTGCTTCTGCAGAATGACAAGTTCAATATTGATTAAACAACTATTTTATTAGCGGTGGAAAGTGGGACAGTACCTGTGGAATGCGCCCAAATTTCAAGTTCAAACCGAATTCCGATCGGTTATAAGCTGTGTTTTTTCTCTGTTTTGATTTACATGAAATGTGACAACGGTCCATTGTGAGATTGGATTCGATTTGGGATGAAGGTCAACTGAAAATCAAATTCAGTTTTATCTTGAAACCCAGATGTGTGAGTGTGTGGATCCACCCAATTTGAATAACCTCAATTTGATGACATTAACTCAGATTGTTTCTTATTTATATGATAATTTATTCTAATTATTGTGTGAAGTTGAGGATTTGCTTTTTTTTAACCATTGAAATTTTCATTTTATAAAAAATAAAATCAATTAGCCATTTATGAATAGTGAAAGAGAATTTCTTCTTAAATGCCAGAGGAACAAGGTTTTTTTTTTACATGACTGAGAATGAGTTGCAGTTAAAAAGGTTTCTCAGTAAACCACCTGATTTGGTTAAGAAATTATCTCTATAATTAAATCAAAATGAATCAGTGACATTTTGCAGACTTTGCAAAATGTAAAATGCTAATTTGTTTAACTAATTCTAAATACTTCCTTTGTTATCATATGAATCAATTGTATTTTAATTGATTAATTATTTAAAACATGAATTTAATTAATTTCTGCTGCATTTGTATCATAAGTGTCCCCTGAATAGTTACCTTGAAAATGTGAAAGTATATATTGGTATATATATTGGAGAGAGTGACTGTATAAAATTTAACTTTTATTTCGGGTAATCAATATATCTTTCTAAAAATCAGTATACTTTCTCTTTTATTTTCATGTTTTTAATTTTGGATATTTAGTGAAGAAATGAAAATCTAATTTTACTTTAATAGCCTGAAACGCCCCTCTTTATGAAATATAATTTGGAATTAGCAGTTAAATGGTGTTTACTTTTTCAAAGGAAAAAAGCCTAAAGGTGTGATTAAATAAAAATACTGCTAAACTCGCTTTTCATTAAAACCGATTGAAGATGTATTCGTGAATCATCGCGATGGTTCACCGGAGATAAAACGCATTCCATTACGCGTTATTTAATTCATTTCGTCAATGACAATGGAACGCCCCTGAAAAACCCCGCGTTTTCGCTCTGTTATTTAACAATTTAATAATAATAGCGAAATGAGAGTTTTAGAATAATTCTCTTTTTTTGGAATTAAACCGAATAGAGTTAGAAATCCTCTTTCATTTTCTAATGTAATTTTTAGTGTATTAGGCGGAGTCATAAGCAGTTTTATTATTCGTTATTTATTTATTTAGTTTGAGTGTTGCCTTTTAAAGGTGATTTTTAGTCCTTTAATACATATATAATTGCATAATTATTATATTTTATTGTATTTTTTGTACTTTTTTATTTTTTTATTTTGTTATAATTTCCTTTTAGTTTTATAATTATTATATTATAGTTTTTATTTTTTATAATTTATAATATCAGTAATAATTGCCCATTGTTTCCCAGATTTAGACAAAAAATAACGTAAAAATTATGTACGTAATATAAAGTTAATTGTATGTGATTTAAATAAAATATTATTAGTTCCTCTTTGTATACACAGTCGTGCATACAATCTTTAGATACAAATAACAGCCTAATATTTTTTAGTCGCCACTTTCTGAATATTTCCGTCGGTTATTATCAACTGTTTGTGCTCTTTCAGTCCTGTTATCTCCGACCGCATTCCTTCTCTTTGTCTCCTTCGCAATTTACCTTAATTAAGTTGGCTTCACTCGCTCTGCATGGCTGTTCATGAGTTAGGAATAACAATTGGAATTCGTTTCAGGGAGCAACGCGGTCATGTGGAGCCCGACCCACGTCCAGGTGACGATCCAAAAGGCGAAAGATCTCCTCCTGAAAGGGAAGCATGACACTAACAACCCCTTCGTGACGATCGCGATAGGGAAGGAGAAGTACCAGACCTCGATCAAGGAGGGCGAGGGGAAGGACGTGCAGTGGAACGAGCAATGCGAGCTCCTCATCCCCCGTCACGGCAACGTCGCCGAAATCCACCTGACAGTCCTCCACAGGAACAACCTGGGCATAGACGAGTTCCTCGGGTTCGTCTCCATCCCGCTGTCGTCGTTCGACGTGTACGACAGGCCCCGGAGCAGATGGTACAAGCTGGAGGGGAAACCTGGAAGAGAGAAGAAGGATAAATACAGAGGGGAACTGGAAGTGAGGGTGGGATTCACCGTGAAAGCGTCCACGGGCTCCTTGATGGACCTGTCCAAGAAGGACAAGCACAAGACGTCTCTGGGGCACATATCCAATATGGTTAGTGGTAGTTTGTTAAGTTTAACCAGCGGGGAGAAGAAAGCGGGGATCAAGCAGATCGCAAAGTCAATTAAGAAGAAAGTGTCGAGGAAGAAGAGGGACTCGACGGGGGGCGACGGGGCCAGCGACGGGGGGAGCAGGGAAAGTCTGAGCAACAGTCCCTTCCCCACGCCAAAGTCCAACCACAGCAACGTCGATCCCGGCGTTATAAGCGAAGATGAGGACGAGTTTACGTTCGACAATCTCTCTCATAAAAGCTCAGGGAATTCGATAAATGCGAGCAGATCGACGCTGGAAAATCTCGCAGGGGGGGAATTCCTGAGGCGGTCCAGTAAGGGCCCCGCCAAGCCCCCTCGTGCTTTCCCGCCGGAGAAAGTAACGGACGAATGGGCCCAGAAGCTGTTCGCGAAGGGAGACACACTCAAGCGTTCTAACGTAGATTCAACAAAGCTGAGTCCCCCGCCGGTGCATGCTGAGACGGTCGTCAGCAAAACAGTCGAAAAACCAGTTGAAAAACCAGTGGAAAAACCGGTGGATGAGACAACAACTCCGATGAAACCGGCCGTCCCCGAGAGGAAGTCGTTAACTTCGTCGTTTTTGGAGAAAGAAAAGCAGCAAACGGTCGAACCGGAGGTGAAGGAAATGTCGAAGCTGGCAAAAGCATTCCATGCGCCTCACCTGAAAAAGAAAGAGAAAGAGAAAGATAAGAAATCACTGGACAGGTACGTGGTGGGTGAGGAGGTGGTGAAGGTCGCGGAAGAGCAGTCGAAGCACCCGAAGGACGTGCTCAGGCAGTTCGAGTCGAAAAGCAGGGACGATTTGATAGACATGGTGATCGAGTTGCGAAAGGACGTGACGCGTTCGAATCGTCAGTTGAAAGAGTTGGAGGATTATCTGGATCAGCTGTTGCTGAAAGTGATGGAAACGACGCCGAGGATTTTACAGAATCCTTACATTAGCTGTAAGTCGCAAGTGAATAGTTTGAATTACTGATGAGGTGCAGATGGTGTTACTTAATTATTGCAAGGGAAGGCTGTGTTCACTACCGAGGACAATACTGCCGCTGTTTTTGATACTCGACAAGGCAATTAAAGCAGCTAAAGTTCGTATATATTCTAATCAGAAAATTAACGATTTTAAATGATTTTCAGACGTAAATTATTAATATTTTGTTATTGTTTTAACTGTAAGATTTAATTATAAAAATTGAGTGTCTTAAATAAATGAGTGCCTGTTAAAAGAGATTATTTAGGTATCTTATATTTTAGTATATGTGTTTGAAAATATTCTCAAATCATTGCCTTTTTATGAAATAAAATGTCTCAAATAAGACTTTTACTGATTTTATTACATCTCTTTGGAACTTCAGTGAATTACTTATAAAAGAAGCTCTTTTTAATAATAAACTATAATATAAGTATCCAGTATTATATGTTAATACCTGTGAAGTGCCTGGAGTTGTGCATTTTATCAATTTTTTGCTTGATAAATTATATTTCATTACATCTTATCCAAAGCAAAGCTAAAGACAGTTCATATCTGTAAATTATTAATGAAATTGTTTAATCAATGCAATATATTAATAAGTAATGAAAGCATCAAATTTTACCTGAAATGTTTCAGGCAGAACCAACTTGTTTTTGCTCAAATGTCCAAGTTACAAATCAGAATTAATTTTACCTGGAAAAGAAAGCAATTGGTTAAGATTTTAATTTGTCAACTATTGATATTTAAACTTAAAAAAATATCGATATGAATTAAATTCAATATTAATTATATACTCAGATGCTTGAAGTTTTTTTCACCTGCGGAGATTTGGCATTAAAAAATCGTTCCTTTATTTTGAAAATTTATAAATTAAAAACTGTCACAGAGCTGCTTGAAAAAGAATAGTAAATTTCTCGACTTCGGTGTAGATAAAATTTAATGAAATGAAAGCAACGTAGTTTAATAGACAATTATTTATTAACATTTGAAACAACTTCACTAATTGCTCGGCAAATTTGCCTCTTAAGAGAATTGGTTCTAATATTTAGCTATTAATATCGACTTCAAAAAAAGTTTACCCTGCTATCATCTTTATTAATTCTGGGTTTTAAGCGCCATGATAATCTTTAAACGTTTATAAAAAAACGAATGAAAATTTCAAAAATGACATTTCACGATTTAATTATTGCAAATATTCAAACCCGGATTAAGAATATTCAAATGCAACGGTTTCGATATCTCGAGTGTTCTTACTCTATGGAAATACAGTAGATAACAACTTAGAGTACGGATGAGTTATTCCCTGACTGCTCTCGTTAATGAAAACAAAATAAAACTTTAGTCTTGCGCAGTTTTTAGCTTGACATTGCTCACACGGCATATATAGAAGTTACGAATTAAGTTTATTTGTTGCATTTTCTCAAATTATCTTTTTCAAATAAATGTTGAAAAGCTCAACCGTAATTTAGTACAAAGGTAGTAACAAATACATCGACCCAAGGTGATCTTAGGTTATCGGGAGTTCTGGTTCGGAAAGAGGGTTAAGGATTACGAAAAACCTTGGGTACGTTCTTGTAATGCCACATACACCGTTGTTAACTTTAGAATGAATAAATTAATGTCGCCGAGTACATTGTTTACTTTCAATTTTGTTTTTCATTGGAATCGGTTCTTTATGGCTTTGCCTAGTCAGCATGAGTTGTCACAATGTCGCTGCCGCAATTGCTTTGATTGTAGTAATTGGTTAGGATTAGAGAAGAGTTATTGACTTAGTGCACTTTATTTTAAAGTATGTCTTGAAAGTTTTGCTCCTTTTTTCCATTGTTTAAACTGAATTATAGATGACGTTTGGGAACTCAGTCCTTCTCAAATATGTGAAAATCAGTGCTTGGTTATTAGGTGCTTTAATATAATCATATTTGAATTTATTTTGGAAAAATTTGTACTTATGCTCAAAGTATGTAAATATTGCTGAATGCTGTGGCTTTTGTATTGATACAAAGTTATAAAATCAACTCCAGAAGTGTTTTTTTTCAGTAGATTCAAAATTGTTTCTGTACCTAATTATTTTCATATGAAATTATCGAGTAAATTATTAATATTATTGTTTTTTACAATGGGCCTTTGATTCTTAGATCATTTCCTTGTCTGTCTGATTCCTTCCTCTTCCATTTAATTGCTTCTGTGTGCTTTGAAATTGACTCAGAAAACAAAAAAGACAATGAGACTAAGTATTTGTCTACCGGATGATGAGACTTTGTTGTCCTGGTGATTAAAGATATTTTGAATAAAAAATCAAAATGGAGATTTCATTGTTAATTAAGAGTTGAAGAGAATCAGGGTAAGTCTTGTTTGCTTCCAATGAGGATTTGACTGACACAGTTTTAAGCATATTGAAAAAATATACACTTACTAATGGGCTACAGAAAAAGCAGAAGTTAAAAGTAACTATTAATATGAGTTTTCTCATTACTATAAACTTCCATATCAAAAATCCTATAGTTACCTTGATTTCCTCCACTTTGTTTTCCCTTTTTTAAGTATCCATTGTGATGATATGGAATAGCTACTGCTGTTCTGGTTGTTCTGGTTTCAGTGTTTAGTTTCTGAATAATTTCATTGGTTCTTACACCGTTGGAATCAGTAGATTTGTTGCAATTGTGATACCAAAAAGATACAAAGAAATGATTGGTCTCTTCAACGGGCCGTAACAACCCGAAATTGGTTTCAGATTTATGGATCGAGTGATCGGACGTCTGGACTGCCCTTGTCAAGATGGAGACTCCTGCAGTAACCTCGCCTGCTCGTGCAAAGGACACTCTGCCGCCGCACGATGCAATGCAAACTCTGCACAAAAATGGTACCGAAAGGTAGATCACAGGTACGTGTTTTGAAACGGAGTAAAATGGCTCCCCTCTTTGGCATAACTGACTTTCCTTTGATTCGCCACTCGATCATTCCACCGACCTAAAGGAAAAAAAGGAAAAATGTTTGCTATAAACACACTAGTGGCAATATTACAATACTTACACTGCAAAGACAACCCTTTCAGAGCTGTACATTATTCCGCAACTGGTGAATTGGTATTAAATGAACTTTGCTCCCCCTCGAGAGAGGGTGGGAACCGTTGGCGCTCTCAGAGTTGAGGGGGTTGAAAGACCCAGTCGAATCCATGAAACTTTCCTCTCTTATCGCCCATTCTGTTTGCATTCGAAACATTATACTCTAGGTCAAAGATAATATGTCAATGATAATGACTTAATTGTAACCGACTCACCACACGCGAAGAAAACCGTTTAAAAATGGACATACATAATTTGTATGCGCGCATCCGCTTCCGATCTTTTGGGGAAATGAAATCCTAAAATTTATTCTTTTCTATGGAAGCCTTTCTGGGACCATTAAAATCTAACGGGTGTTCGCCTTTTTTCCGCGTTTGCTTCTCTTCCATATTTGATATGCACGTTTTTGTCTTTCCTGTTTGCGATAGTGTTCAGTATGCGTGTCAGTGTCTTTTAGGCAACCTACGTTTCGTGTTTGAAGATGTGCATCTCGGTTTGGAACGCGTGCAATGAGCATTGTAACAATTATGCGTAAATATTTGGCGAATGACCGTTAAAAACCGTTAGAAGCCATTGAAAGCGAATTCCGACATCTCGCGGCGGATGTCGGTACCCATACAGCTGAAGAACCCCGGAGAATAACAGGCATATATTATCCCTCAAAAGAGGATTAGAAGCAGAAGAGAATGACGGATGGAATGACCACTGAAGCAAAAACAACCGAATAGATGTCAACGTCACTGGTCCGAGAACTTTTTGATGGCACTGAGCGAGAAACAGTGGCATAATCGTCTAAGAAATGCCATGTTTGCTTTCAACCGCGGCGCCATTTTGCTTTCTTTCGTGAGTGTCTGGCAGTGCGATCTCGATGACCGACCAGTTGCTTTCATGTCGGCTTTTCCACGGGCGGCTCTTTGAGGTGGTCACCAATTTCTCTCGGTCCTCTTCTTCGGTCTAATTTTCATTTTTGTTTTCGCTGGTAATTATTCATTCGCATTAATACTCCGTTTAGTATGCAGTTGGCGTTGGCGTAAAATATTGTCACTCATCAGATGTGTTTTCCGGGAGACGAACGGATTTTTAGGCGCGTTAAACTCAGTTCGGTCCGCCATTTTAGATTTACGGGCGATTCGAAAAATTAAAAATAAATGACAGCCGATGTGTCACAGTCGCGAAATAGAATCATATAAAACCCACACGCACTGTAGTTAATATATAATATCGAAGCGATAAATCTCTTCTTGCGAAGTTCGGTGAAGAGCAATTTGTTAACCGTTTGCTAGTGACACGAATTCGGCGCCATTATTTATCGCTTCTTGACTTTTTTTTAGTTTTTATATTGAGCTGCCCACGCTTTTTCCGTTAGAGGAGGCTCAACAGGACGTGCGTAGTACTCATTTTTGAAAATGTCCGCTTCTCGTATCCCTGAAACAAGAGATTTCTTTTATTATTATATCTATAGATTTCGAAAGCGTTTATTCGAACACTCGCGCTTATGCGAATTAAAGGCCTTTAATAATAGGAGGAATTTTTGAGGGCCCCTAATTATCCTTTTGAATAGTTGAAATGAGCTGACCTTCAACGTTTTCGACCGAATCTTGTCTTGACCTTTGACTTTATTTTTCAATAACGAAATTTATAAATATTTGTTTACTCAGTTTTATTTATACGGTATTTTTCTTTTCTTTGAAGTAGAGTTTGGTGCCCTCGCGTTAACACCTGAAATTATTGACGATTCCAAGAACTTCTTAATGACTCTCATCTGTGTCATTACCACCATTTCTCGGATTCTCTTATCTCCTCCCTCTATCTCGAATGCGATACCTGGAAAACCCATCCAAGAAGATCCCCTATCGCATCATTAAATATTTACAAATTAAAATATTTACGTCAAAGCCTCGCGGTAAGTCTACGGAAAATCACTCGACGGACTCTCCTTTGGAAAATTCCCGCGCTATTTTTCGAACACATTCAGCTGTTTCCTATCATCCGATCACGTGACCTGACCCCCGGCCATGATGCGAACCGCCGCGTTACCACCGCCACCGGCCCTTCACGTGATGCCTCAACCAACGGGAAAAGGCAACGTCTCCTTGGTGATTTCTAGGTAACTCGGTGAGGGAAGGACTGTTGATAGGCGTGAAAATGTCCTCCGGGAAGAAGTGTCGGTTCCCGGACGCGCCCGCCTCCGTGCGGAACATCCCTCCGAAGGGGGCACAGGACCAGGTGGTGTCCGACCTGGACAGACTCGCGCAGGAGATACTCACCCTGGGGGCGAATTACGAGATGGGGCCCCGGAGGCGGAGCTACTCGGAGCAGGAGGGGAGCTTCTCAGGAGAGGAAATGCGGTCGAGGAGCTCCAGCAGGGGGAAGTTCGAGTTCGAGGGGATGCTACCCCGGACGGCGAGTTTCTCCCTGGGAGAGCAGGACCTGGATTGCTTCGCGGAGGGGCAGTCGGGGATACGATGGGTGGACAAAAGGCCGCTGTCGAACAGGTGGGTAGAAGGAGAGAAGGGGAGAGAGAGAAAGAAAGAAAGAAAGAAAGTAAAAGAAAAGAGAAGGGAAGAGAAGACGAAATCATTGTCATTGTCCGATTGACATTATAACGGGCGAAGCGATCATTTCGACCTCTTAAATTAATTTTAAATGCTTCTATTTTTCAAAGTGTCTTTTTAGTTTATTTATGTTATTTATTTACGCGCTTCCTTATTTTTTATTTACACTTACATATTTTGAGTTTCGCTTTCTCTTTTGGATAACGTACCATTATATTTTTTCTCATTACATCCGGTCAAAATGCTACTTTCTTAAAATGTCTAAAAACTGTTCATGAATATTTGTGCGTTCTTCCGAAAAGGGAATAGAGAAAAAGTTGGGAAAACAGCGAAAGAAAAAAGGGGGAAAAGAAATAAAAATAAAGTAATTAATAAAATAAATAAAATTGAAATATACAAAAATACAAATGAAGAATTTATAACAATTATTAAAAATTATCATACAGTTGTAAGTGTATAAAAGAAATTTATCTCATTTATTTATAATACGAATGCAAATCTGATATAAAAGGAAAGCAATATATAATGCAAGGGTCATTTTGACTGCTCCCTGCCATTGTGGGTTTAAATCGGCTTACATTTATGATGCCAACTGGGGACTTTAGTCTCCGAGGATTACCGCGACAGCAGTCTGTAGATACGCAGGATTGTCAAGGACTGTAAGCACAGTCATACGGGGACTATTTATTTTTATCGTCACGAAAAGTTCATTTAATAGCAATTGGCTGGAGTGGCCCCGTTTAATGTTTTGAACGCCCTGCCAGTGTTCTGCCCCTTACAGCGGTCCTAAATTGATCTCTCTTTTCAGGATATTCGTCAACAGAAGTCTGCATTTAGAGCACATCAAATTCTATGGCTTCGACATGGATTACACTCTCGCAGGTATGGGGCTCACCCCCCTTTATTTTTTATATAATCTCATTTTGCCCTCGCATGAGTTTTGCGTCCACAGATTGGAAACCACTGGCTGCGATCCTCATAATCCCCACACGAGGTCACCACCAAAGTTGGTGATAACCTGAAACCAATTCATTACCGGTTATAACCGGAAGTATTCGTTCGCTGTCACTCCCCACCCTTCATTCATGACATTGCCGTTACACATTTCCTTTAATTTGGGGTACTTCGCCCCGTTGCGTAACCTCAGCGTTATCAGGCCGCGTTTCGAAATTTGTTGCGATTTAATTCCAAGTTTTTCTCGAGTGCAAAACTTCTTTCGCAATTTTAGAGAAGACGTTTTAAAGTTCAAGGAGCGGCGAAGACCGAAATTGGCTAATCGCTCTCTCAAAGCCAACCTGCCATTGGTGGGAGAGAGTGATTTATTGTGTCTCTGCTTTTGCACTGTATCAGTTTCAACCACCTAAAATCAATTCATTACTATTATTGTTTTAATTGTATATAAAATGAAGAAATTTTTTAACCCTCTGACTGTTAACATAAGATGACATTCACCCACGTAAGCTAAACATAAAATTCGAAATACTGTCAACTGTTCTAATTTTAAATGAAACGTTGGGGGAGGTTTTTCGGGGTTGTCAAAGCTCACGAATAAACACAAGCAGTGGATTCCTTCAGTTAAGGCATATCTAAACGCACCTTTTCTGTTACAGAGTACAAATCACCGCAGTACGAGACATTGGGGTTCAATCTGGTGAAGGAGAGGCTCGTGGCGTTCGGTTATCCGGAAGAAATTCTAGAATTCGAATACGACCCGTCGTTTCCAGTCAGGTGTTTTTATGAGATTTGGTAATTGACCAGCGATGGGAAACCTGAGAGCTCTGAAAAAGGACTTTGGAATGCCGAGCAACTTATCTTATTTTATTTTCCACTTTAAGTATTCGCCCTTTGACGAATTTTTCATAACCAAAATACATTAGCATCGATTTGATGCACCCAAAGACTATAGCAGACCACAATAATTAATTTATTATGAAAGAGATACACTTGAATATCATAACTTTTGATCGTGTTGTTCTGAGTTGAAGAGCCACAGGTTGTCCATCCTGAATGCGGTTGAGTGAAGGGAACGTTTGTGTCAAAGTTTTGCTTTAATTTCAGAGGCCTTTGGTTTGACACTTTATATGGGAATTTACTCAAAGTCGACGCCTACGGCAACATCCTCGTCTGCGTGAATGGATTCGACTTCCTTAAGCCGTAAGCTATCAATGTCCTCATGGTGACCCTAAGTGAACACTCCCTCGCCTATCGCCTGATTCATCAGTTCACAGGTGTACGAACTGTACCCAAACAAATTCCTCCAGCTGGACGAAAGCAGAGTTTACGTCCTCAACACCCTCTTCAACCTTCCGGAGACTTATCTCCTCGCCTGCCTCATAGATTTCTTCACGAACTCAACGCAGTACACCAGGTGAGTCCCCTCGCGCCCCTCCCTGCCCTCCCTCCCAGCTGACACTCATCCCTCATTTCAGGGAGAAAACGGGAGTGAAAAGCGGAACGTTGTTCATGTCGTTCAAGTCGATATTCCAGGACGTGAGAAACGCCGTCGATTGGGTGCACATACACGTGAGTTTCAGGCGAAGAGGAGCGGATTTGGATTTGGGGAAGTGCTCAAGTCGTCCTCGCGACTGTTTCAGGGAGACTTGAAATCGAAGACAATAAAAAATTTAGATGAGTTTTTAAAGAAAGATGAACGTCTTCCAATGCTGTTGACGAGGATTCGCGAGAGCGGCGCAAAACTCTTTCTCCTCACCAACAGCGACTATTGCTTCACTGATAAAATAATGACGCACCTGTTCGACTTCCCGCACGGGTCCAAGGTGAGCACACTAGTTCAAGCAGTTCTAGACCTCCAGCTCCCCAAAAATCTATTAGTTTCTACATGATAATCGATTTCCCCAGCCGGATGAACCGCACAGAGATTGGAAAACATATTTCGACGTGATCGTGGTCGACGCCAGCAAACCTCTTTTCTTCGGGGAGGGGACCATTCTCAGACAGGTCGACACGAGGACGGGGGCCCTCAAAGTGGGTACCCATATGGGACCCCTCCAGAAGGGACAGGTCTACTCCGGAGGTATTCTCCTCACAAATTGTCTTTACCCTTTCCCTGCACAACGCTCCACCTGTTCCTTTGTTTTCCAGGTTCTTGCGATGTCTTCACCGAGCTGATAGGCGCCAAAGGAAAAGATGTCTTGTACATAGGCGATCACATATTCGGGGACATTCTCAAATCGAAGAAGATCAGGGGCTGGAGAACGTTCCTGGTCATTCCGGAACTCGTTCAGGAGCTCCACGTGTGGACCGATAAGTGTCAGCTCTTTGCCGAACTGCAGAGCCTCGACGTGATGCTCGGGGAAATGTACAAGTAGGTGTTGGGGGCAGAAGGGTAGAGGTTGCGGGGAGCAAAGAGACTGACGGGTTGGCATGATTCGAAAGGAACCTGGACAGCAGCACGAAGGAGAAGCCGGACATCTCGAAACTGAGGAACGGGATCAGGGAAGTCACGCACAAAATGGATCTCGCTTACGGAATGATGGGGAGTTTGTTCCGGTCTGGGTCGAGGCAGACATTTTTCTCTTCGCAGGTGGTCAGATACGCGGACATATACGCCGCCTCCTTTCTGAACCTGATTTACTACCCCTTCAGCTACATGTTCAGAGCGCCTGCAATGCTGGTGGGTTGAACCCCTGTACCAAAACTCCACATAGCAACCATCCCTCTGTTACATCAACTACAGAAAACAGTTTCAGTAATTCCACTTCCATTTCAGATGCCCCACGAGTCGACTGTCGCCCACGAGCAGCGATTCGTGATGGAAAGTCCAGTTTTCTGCAGGTCCCGGACCTTCTCTGTCATGGAAGAGCACGAGGAAAACGTCAAAATCGATCAGAGGGTAACACCACCTCCGACAGACACAGTTAAAAGATTTCTTTGGAAACTCAACCCCCCACCGCCCCCAAAACCCAAACCTGAACGTTCCGCTCGTTTCAGGTATTCGAAAGGGGTCAGAGTCAGGTGCCTCACACCAGACCGGAAACGCCGAGGTCTTTGACACACTACCACGACGAGGATTACTCAGACGAGGAAACCGAAAGCAAATCCAATCACTGATGAACCTTTTCAGCAGTCCGATTCGGTCTAACGTTGCCTATGCCGGAAGTCATTGCACAATGAACGATGGTTTGTGCCACAGAGCAGTCAGTTTGAGGATTGAAAACGATTGAAAATGTTCAAAAGCCAAGTGAGATGGTCACTGCCTCAATCAATGCAGTTTGCGATTCGTTTTAGCGGAAACGAAGCTCACAAAGCTTACATTGCCAATAGAATCAAAAAATACAAATTAGTGAATTGTATTCCATTTGAACTTAGAGAGGTGATTGAATCAGCAACAAGCCTGTTATGTTTTTTATTGTTTTTGTTTCATTTTTTTTATTTTAATCAAAAAAATGTTTTTTATTAAAGAACTATCTGGAGGGAAATGTGGATTTTTTATGTTCCCAAAAATCTCTCATAGAAAAAAAATTTATTAGGTCAAGTCATTTGCAATTTCATTCAAACAATATTCTGTTGTTTTTATTGGGTTACCATGACAACAGGTTTTAATCTTTTGTCAACGGTTTTGCACTTAACCGTTTTTTTAAATTCTGAAAAGTACGCATTCGTCTTACGCAAACGTTTAAGTACTGACGACCTTAAAAGCAATATTGGGACATAAACAGAAATAAAACAAAAAATTTGAACGATTCTCGTTAAAACTAACTAAAAACTGATAAAAGCAAAAGTTATTTATGTCTCGACCTAATAAAAATAGCTCACCTATAAAATACAACGCGATGGAACTAATTTAACAAAAGCACAAATCCAAAAATAATTCATCGACCATGGCCTTTTGATTGATATGCTCCGATTAAACTTCAATACATAATTTTAAACATTAATCTTTCGCTAATTAAACTCATTAAAACTTAACTGTTCACTTGCAGAAAAACCGTTGACGGAATAAACATCGTGCCAATAGTCAAAAAAGAGAAGTGTCACTTGCGTTCCCGCGCACGATGTTTTCTCTATGGTCGGAGCAAAATTGAAAGCAGATTTTATTTCCTAAATTCTCTTCTTGAATTAAAGCTGAATTCAAACAAAGAAAAAATATGCTGCCCATTATGAGTGCACACCTTTAAAGCACTTTATTGTAGGGGAAATAATGTCATTGAAAAAAAAATGTTGCTTTTGAATCAAATAAAGATATCCTTATTTTATCGTTGGAAAAATAAATTTAATCCAAATACAAATGAATTTAATCAAGTTTAAATCCAAAATTATTTAAAAATTTGGATTTAAATTGTATTAATTTAAAATTTAATTGTGTTTATTGAATTTTAAACTGGGGAGGAAACGGCGGGAAACCTAACTGTGTTTAAAGGTCATGGACCATCATGTGAGTTCTCACTCACGCGCATGCGTGTGACACTACTTTAGCTCTTCGTTCAGTTTTTTGCACTGATTTTACACGAATTCGTATTTAACGGAAAATAAAAATATGAATTGGAAGTTGTAAAGCGTATTCGAATACTTTCCTGCGTTTCTCTTAAGGCTTCGGTCGTGTTTTACTGCGCAGGCGTTGATGATGATAATTCTCTTACCAGACGCAATCAAACAGTGATAAGAAAACAGATTCAGAAATAAAATATCGTTTCGGAAAATCGGGACTATGTTCGGGTTCAATAGAGTGAATCCGAAGATTTTCAGGTCATTGGTGTGTATAAATATTAGGCATTCTGGTTATGTCATTTAATTTGTAGTTGACTGATGGATTTATTCATACTTTTTCCGGCTGGTGAAGAGGTTATCCGTAGCAGTTTTGAATAAATTCACAGCAAACGAAGAAACAAAAATGTTCTTTATGACTGCTTAAAAAATTATTCCTCTGTATGTAAAAGGAAGTCATAAGCAATTTTCTTTTTTAGTCTGAGTTTATTTATTATGTTGATTACAAAGTATCCAATCTTTTATAATATACCTGATATAACAGGTATTGTTTTTATTGGCGATATACCTGTTTCAGCGTCGGGTGCAGCGTCGAAGCATTTCAGGTGAACCTTTGACCACCGACCAGAAACCGTTGCCGCTATGCTATCTGTCGGAGGAAGAAGCAGTTATGAAAACAACAGGTTGGTGGTGACTTCTAGGGGTTGAGAATTGTATGGGTTGGCAGCACTTCAGAAAAGGCGCCAAAATATAATAACAGTAATACAATATATTAAGCCTTCATACCGGCTGGAGGTTTTAATTCAGCTAAACTATGATAATCAACAAAATAATAATAAATAAATAATGTTCAGGAGTTGAGATCTTCATGCGCAGGAAATAGTGGAAAAAGAATAGTAATAAATAAATAAATAAAAGAGACAGCGAAAAAACATTAAAATAAACGAATATTTAAATAAATACATGTAAATGTATATATAAACATGTCATTAAGTTTGCAAATAAATAAATATTCATTCGTTGAAGTTGAAAAGACTTTGTTTTTCCAGTGGCGAAATTAGCTGCGGAAAAAATAGCTCCCTTCGTGAGAAAAATGGACGAAGAGAACAACATGCCCGAAGAAGTGGTTGAAACTTTATTCAGCAATGGAGTGAGTAGAACCGAGTCATCCCTCCATGACATACAGAATGCTTCATGAAATCGAATTTCAGCTGATGGGCATCGAAGTCCCTCAGGAGTACGGTGGTGCCGGCTGCAGTTTCACGACCACTGTCCTCGTCATAGAAGAGATGGCCAAAGTCGATCCCGCCGTGGCCGTGCTGGTCGCCGTGCACAATTCCCTCTGCTGCGGACTTCTGATGAAGCTGGGGACGGAAGAGCAGAAGAAGAAGTACCTGAAGCTGCTCGCCACCGAAGGGGTGCGCTGATCATTCGAAACCATTCTGAAATCGGTAAAGGTTTGCAACTTTCGTCAATTTGTGCAGGCGGGCAGCTTTTGTCTGACGGAGCCTTCATCGGGAACGGACGCGTTCTCCATGAAAACGACAGCAACTCCGGATGGAGACGGGTTTGTCATAAACGGATCCAAGATGTGGATTTCGAATTCGGACATAGCCAAGCTGTTTCTGGTGTTCGCGAACGCGGATCCCTCCAAGGGGTACAGGGGCATCACGGCGTTTCTGGTAGAGAGGGACACGCCGGGGCTGTCGGTGGGCAAAAAAGAGAATAAATTAGGAATCCGCGCCAGTGGGACTTGCCAAGTTCATTTCGACAACGTCAGGGTGAGTGGAATGGAGTTAGAGTTCACCATAGCTGCCGCAAATACCTGATCCGGTTCTCTTTGCTGTCGTTCAGGTACATAAAAGTGCGGTGCTGGGAGAGGTGTGTAAGGGTTACAAATATGCGGCAGGATTTCTGAATGAAAGTCGCATTGGGGTCGGTTCCCAAATGCTGGGCCTGGCACAGGGTTGTTTCGACCTCACTCTGCCGTACACCCTGGAGAGGAAGCAGTTCGGCCAACCTATATTTGACTTTCAGGTATAACTGCGCTTTCACCCGCGCCCCGCAAAATTAATAAAAGACCCAATCGATTCCAGGCCATGCAACACCAAATAGCTGACATTTCGGTGAAGTTAGAATGCTCGAGACTGCTCATATACAACGCGGCCAGAAGAGTGGAAGCCGGACTCAGTTTCGCGAAAGAAGCCTCAATGGCCAAATTCTACGCCTCAGGTGAGAATCGTCTCTCATGTTCCCCAACCCCTTCACCCCTTTCTGCAGTTTCTCCCTTTCAGAGGTGGCTCACGAAGTGACCAAGAGATGCATCGACTGGATGGGAGGCGTCGGCTTCACCAAGGACTTCCTCCAGGAGAAATACTACAGGGATTGCAAAATAGGGACGATTTACGAAGGGACGAGCAATATTCAGCTGACGACCATTGCCAAACACATAAAAAATGAGTACGGGTTGTGAAGAGGAGGGTTGATGGTTGGGTTTTGCCGAAGTTACCGAAAATTGCCGAAATGTCTTCAGAGCTTGTGACCCCTGACTGAGTTTTTTTGGGCCCGCAAGCAAACAATTAGACAATCATGAATTCATCATCAACTTAAAGTCAAATCACATTAATAATAAAAGCTTATTCTGTTTGTTATTAAGAGAAGATTTAATTTACCTCCATTGGACGAAACTCACTGTTGCATCAAATTCCCACCGTACTTTTCACCTGAAACTGTAGAAATTTTTCCACTCGCTGTGCACTGATGTCACAGAAAAATGAAAAAAACTGCGGTCTTCTGGAGGATTGCAGGATAAAAGCAAAAACTCTTCGCCGGCAAAAATTCAATTACGCCATCGTAATTTCTTAAATAAATATATTTCGTTATTAAAAACCAACTTGATATATGTACAAGTACACAATTGACGCTATTTCTCAATGTAAAAAAGAAAAATTTTGTCAAAACTATGGTTTGTTAACTCTTTACGCATCTTCTTATTAACAAAAAAAAAAAAATTAAAAAACTAAACAAAAGAAGAAAATTGCTATAAAAATTGCTTACCAATACTTTGTACTAGATTATAAAAATTCTTTCGCATCATAGACAATAGCATCTTTAAGATAAACTTTATTTCAGTTACAAAAATTATTATTCTTTGCGATTAAACTTACGTCTGCTTCTTATGCAACTACTTGGGTGTGATTTTCGAGGCAGTATAATCCCTTCGGAAAATTATAATTAATATTATAATCGAATGTGTCCTCTCACGATTTGAAGAGCGTGGAGCTGTCATATTTTTTTCTTCCCGATAAAAAGGAAACCCGATCGATTTGAAAAAACTTGGGCCGCCACATCGCTTATTTGGGACAGTCGAATTGGCTTGAAAGAGTCCAGTAATTATATGAAGAATAAGAAGAAGATGATGATAAAGTTGATGAAGATATCGACTAAGAATGAGATAAGAATATATGACAAAATATAAGGAAAAAAGATTAAGAAGACATAGAATAAGATGAAGAAGATAAATATGATATAGAAGACAAAGAGAAGTTATTATACTAAAAAATATACATTCATAAAGTATTTGTCAGCATTAGATAAATATAAAAATAAAAATAAACAAAAGCGGATTTGACGACTGTTTAATAGGTTAGATTAAATAATTTAATAAATCAATTAGTATTCTTTAATTAAATTAAAACAAAAGAAAGAAATCAACCTGTAAAAGTTGTTCACGAAAGAATTAACGGTATTCTGTGGCACCTTATGATGAATAACTTCTTTTTTTATATAATATTTAACCTTATTAGCAAACATCTCATAATTAACGCTTATCTAACTTCGAGAGTTATTCTATTACAGCGCGAAAGCTCTGAGTTTTTTTCAGTTTTGGATACATTTTATGATGTTAAAGGTAATCTACGACCGGGCTATTGTTCTTTATTCGTGTATCGGACATTCATTCAACATTATGGGTATTATACTGCATACGGAAATGAACTTTTCCTCGATGAAAATTATTATTCTTATCCAATAATAAAAATTAATATAATAAAATAAAACTCACGTCATTACGGCGCATTATGAATTCCCCTGCTGTACAGTCTTGATAATCCGTTCTCGATTTTAATAAAAATCAACACAAACGTTACCATTTGTTGCGATTGGGTTTTTACCAGTTTTGTTAGAAATACGTCGAAAGAGGAGGGACCAAAAAGCACCAAACGAAGGCAAATAAAGTTATTGTGTCCCGGTTTTTCGTAGCCCCGAACGGGACATCAGGTAGCTAATAGTATTTTAAGCACATAAAAACACTAATTTAAGTATAAGGCTCAATGGTTGAGTATAATTTTTTTACTATTCAGCACTGACCGTTATGAAAAAATTGCCTTTTCAATTTTACCCCTGCTGAAATTTTATTTTGCTTTTTATCACTATATGTCAAAGAAATTGGTGTTTGTGAGAAAATTTTTTAATGAAAAATCGTTAATCGCCACGAAGAAAAGAGACTGCAAAGGATAATCGCAGTTGACAAAAAATTAAACGATTTGACGGTTACAAAAAAGCATCCGACGCGGCCTTTCGAAATGTTTCAATCTTTTCACAGTGCTGCCAACCGCGCGATATCAACATTCACTACAAAACATAACAGTAGAAATATGACTTCCTATTAACAATATTGATTTAATAAAATTTAATTAGCAACTAAATTTAGACTATTGCCTAATCATACAACGTGTCCACAGGACATTAGTCGTTACTATTTCAACAGCAGATTGGATTTCGGTTTTTACCCGAATGCAATGCTTCATCGGAAAGGTGCAATTAATTATTGCTCTGCTGTCTTTAATAAATAGCACTAAAAGTAAACGCAACTTTTAGTTAAGTTTCAAAAAACACATACAACTTTTTACTTATGTAGTTTTCAATTTTCTATAATATTTATTTATATGATTATCATTTAATGCCTCCCACTTTTACATAAAAATGTGAAAATTAATTAATGTGTTCAATTAATTTATATCCATTTATGTATTAATTTTTTTTGTGGATATATGTGCTATTTTTATGTGTAATATGTACATATAATTTTATGTATATGAAAGGCCTGTAATTTTGTATAAAGTAATTTATTGTCCTAAGTTTTTATTATGTGTGTACTTTGTTGTAACATAGTTATATTCTTTTTTTCTGGATATCCACACTTTTATGACTCAGGGCAAAAACAAATACAGTTTATGGGACGAATATATATATATATAATTATATAACGATATTAGCTATAACCTTTTACGGCAATACAATGTTTCCATTATGTGGAAAGCTTAACATTAAAAGTCAGCGTTGGATGAGAACAAATGCAGGAATTTAATTCGCACCCTTCGTCAACGCCATTCTGAGTTCGGATCGGATTATCGAGACTGTACAGAGTGTCACGTCGGCTAACATGCTAACACCAGCTAACATGTCCCGTCGCGATTAAAAGAAAACAAAACTTTTCTTCGAATATCGACGCCATTAAAAAAAGACGCGAGCGGTAAATCTAACGCGATATAACTTTATGTTTTTTTTTAAAAATTATCATTTTCATTTACTAAAATCTAAAACTAATCAGTTGACTAACTTTATATAAATATTTATATATATAGTTTTTATTTATATATTACATAAGGGTTAAAAACTTAATATTTCTTCTTTAATATTTTTTTTTGTGACATTTTGGCAAGAAATATATAATAATAATAAACTTTGTGTGAATATATAAAACGGAAAGGAGAAATTTTTAACTTTTTACCAGTGCTTAATGACACTTAAACGGCGAGGATGGGTCATTTTGACCCCTGATTTGTCTGATTTTTAATGTCATCCTGAAATTATTAAAATTTAAATTTAAAAAATCAACAGATGGGGTCAAAATGAGCTTCGCTTTAAATAAAACGAGTCAAAATCTTTTAGAACGGAGTCATAATTACCTTCATTTAAAACCTGACGATGGGGTCATTTTCAAAGAAATCATCGCCGCTTTAGTGTTAATAAGAGCTCGTACATTAAAGGGGGTCTTTTGAGGGAAAGAAGCCGGCTACAGTTTTGTTTGGGCTCGGTTTGGTCCTGTTTTTCTTTCCCAGGGGGGATGTTTATAAATTTTTAAAGTACACTCAATTTTTTTTTTATAAACCTCATCATACTATTCATTTTCAACGGTTTCCACTGCCGTGGAAATAATATTTAGTAAATTTAACAGTAAGTCGACATCGTTTTTAAGCCGAATTCATTGCGCTGTTGCTGTCTGATTACGTGAGCATAATTAAAAAGCGAAATCTACCGGCTTTGATGAGATAAAATGGATCATGATTGACCGCGCACGAGAGACTAATACTAAATCACTCTTTACCTGTTTCCGCGTAGTCCTCCTCGTCTAATGTTATCACTAGGGGAGCCGATTTCCTGTCGGTCCCGTGCTGTTGCTGCTCGTGGTCTCTTGCCTCGACGGCGACGACGGGCAGCTCCGACGTCGCACTGATTTTAACGAAACTTTTCAAGTTCTCCTTGCCGTAGTGTCCGACGAAGCCGCCGAGGGGATCCACCGCCGGAGAAGCCTGCTCCGGTTCGTCCAGCCTTCGCTTCTTCGGGTCGGAGTACAACAGCAGGTGGAGGTTCGGGGAGGAGCTCCTGTCCTGGTGCCCCGAGCCGACCTCCTGCTCCTCCAGGAACCTGTCCATGTAGTCGGTGATCCCCGGGTGGAGGGAGTACTTCTTCTTCTCGAGCCTCGACTTGTGGGCGTACACGTCGTGGCGCTCTGTCTTCTTCCAGAGGTAGTAGAACTGCACCAGCTCCCCGACTGACCGCGTTCTCACTTTGTTCTTTTGAATCGTGTGAAAATCCTTTCCGTACATCCGCATTCCCGTTTCAAAGTTTCTGCACTCTTCCTCCGACCAGATGCTCATGGTGTCTGCGGGCGGGACGGCGTTAATCCTCCGCCTCCTGAGTGCCTCTTCCACGTTGTAACCGCACTGCAGCAGCAGGTACAGAGCCTGTTCGTCGTCCTTGATGTGTGCCCCGGGGGGGACGTGTGCGTTATTCAGCAGGGACTCGTGCGCCTTTATTAGAAAGTCCTCCGTCTGCTTCTCGGTGAGGGGCGAGGGGTCCCACAGCATTTTGTCATCGTTCTCGTAGGGCAATGCGTCATCGTATTTACACAGGCCGACGGGGACTTTGGCCTGGTAGTCGGAGCCGACCATGATTGTTTTCTTCCACTCCTCCTCGTCGGGGCTGTAGTCGCAATCGTCTTCCTCCTCCTCGCTCTGGGGCCTCGAGACGGAGCGCAGGAGGCGGCTTGTCCCCCCTGCGTCGTCGATGACGCCCCCTGTGGGCATGTCCGTGTACAGCTTGACTAGTTCGGAGGGCTCTCCTTCGATCTGATCAGTCTCGTTGTTGTCCTCTAAGCAAGTATCACTTTGTCCGTCCGCCTGCAGAGGGTCTTTTAAATCTTTGTCCATGCTAGTGTCTGGGTTGGAAACTAAATCTTCCGAATCACTATTTTCGTTTTCGTTCTCGTTCTCGTTATCGTTATACCCGTACATCGCCAATAGCTCACTGAGAGGCATTTCCCCCTCTCTCTGTAGGTTGGACAGCTCGATCTGTGGGTCTTCGTTATTCTCGAGAGCTTCCTCTTCCTCTATGGTTCTCTCGTCGTCGTAATCGTGGATCATCATTTCGGCGGGCGGATCGAATATCAGGTCACCGTTAGAGTCCAGATTTTTATCCTCTGTGTCAGAGTTCATTGTTGAAAAATTTGGTTTCCTCAGATTCTCATCAGGTAAAAATTTAACCATAGTTACTGGAAACTTTGCAAGTGTGACATAAAAGAAGCACATTGATGGACTTAAGGCTTTGTTAATGAAAATCCCTGAAAAAGAAACAAATCGTTAGCAGGCAAAACAAAATATAATGCACAATTATATTTATAAATTATTTACAATTACATATTATTTACATAGAAATTTTAAGTATATTACTTCTGGTATTATTTTTGTCATTTTTTACTTATTTTTATATTTATTTTATTATAATAATGTGATAAATCTGTTAAGGGAACCAATTCGAACTGAGGTCTTTTCATTTATAAATTTTAGTTATATAATTATTTATTTGTTATTATCATAAAATTATTTCTTGTATTTGCATAAGATTTTTAAATAATGACAACAAAAAAAAATTAAAACATATGAAATTGTACATCTTTCCTTCCACCTTATTTGACATTCATAACCTTTAAGTCCTGCTTATAACTGTCAAATAATAATGAGCTTTCTCCATCAAAATCACCCACTGCAAATTTTACCCTCAAAAAAATGGAGAAAGTCTTTAAAGAATCTACTGAAAATAATTTCCCCTCAGAGTTTTGAACTTTTCCTCAACAATCTTATTAAAATAGGTAATCTGTTGCCAAAAGGGTTGTTTTTGATTACAGGATTTTAAGTAGACTTATAACATAAGTACAATTGAACTGATATGCACTATTACTTGTTTTTTGATTACAGAGTTTTTGCGACGGGGGGAGAGGGGGTGGAGCGCACTGTAAACAGGGGGAGGAACCCCTAGTTTACAGTGCAGAGGAATATGCCAAAAACAAACGCTCAGTACTCTGGATAAATAAAATTGTCTCCCTCGGGACGAAGATTATCGCAACTTCACCAAATCAACTGAGTATTTTGACTGTGTATATGTTTGTTTACAATTTTATGAAACAATCTGGCGCATTTTTCCGCCTAAATTTGAAATTCTTGAAAGAAATCCAATGAAATTATCGAGTCCTGACACGACCGAGTGTAATTTCCTCGGTTTGGGAATGAAATTACATATATTATCAGAAGAAGACGACAACTAAAAGGACAAACAAACGTTTTTTCAATGAAAAGTTTACCTGTATAGCATCAGAGAAACTAACAAACGTTTGTAAACAGTCCCGCGCATATCGTTTCAGTTTAATAAGATCAACGTTCAACTAGAAAATAATTCCCTAAACGGGAAATAACTGAAAAACATATTTTCGAAAATCTAAGACAACTCTGCAACCATGAAGCGTAAAAAACGTAAAGTCTGCGTTTTAAAACAATAAAATGAAAATACAATCTTACGCCATTTGTCAGTACTGCCAACTAAATTTTTTAATTTCCGGCGATATTTTTCCCTCCCAAAATGTAAGAAAATGGTTTTTTATTAATATAATTTTGTAGTTATTAATTAATTTACAAACAGAAATTCATGATTGTGTCGCATTTTTATATATACTTTCAATTATTTTCACTCAGCTTACCTGCAGTGAAAAATTATATTTTATGATTGTTTTTTTTATATTTTAATGACATCCAAACAAAAACATGTCATCAGTACTTACTCTCCATCTATCTTGAAGGTATTTTTTATTTTCCTGGAAAACATTTATTAAAAGCTTTAAACATTGAAATAATATTGACTACTTCGAGTTAGAAATGGTTAATGAATATTTCTAATTCAAAAATATATGGCTGCTATTTTATAACATTCATTCGCAATAACAGCTTTGGATTTTGTTACACAGTGTAACTACTTAAAAGTAAATATTAAATTTTTCAGGAAAAACCTTGTAGAAAAAGCTGAGTATTGTAATTTTGGTGAATTTTAACAATCGTATCATGAGGTTGATACGAAAAGGAGATTAATTTATGTTACAGCCTTTTCTCTATGCAAATGTATTTGTGTATTATTATTATATGATTCTGTTGAAAATTTAGAAAGTAAATATCAGATGTATTTACTTAAAAGCTGTTTTGTGTTTTTTTGGTTTGAGTTAGTGTGTAAAAGTTTCAAATAAAAACACTTGTTTCAGGTTTTTACTTCAGTTTGCTTCAAACCACTCAAACAACTAAATGCAATTGTGCATTTGCTCAACAAAAGACTATTTCTCTCTGGACAGGATAACTTATTTATTCATCCTCAATGTGTATTGATAAGGCTATGATGCCAGCTACTGTACCTGGGAGACAGAGATCTGAAGCAGAATGGCAGGCTTTGAAAAATCACATAATCAGGGAAAGACAGAGGAAAAAGCAAGGTGAGTTTATTGTACAGGTGGAACTGTTGAAGGATTCAATGAATATGATCATCTTTTTTGTGTTCAGAGCAAGAAGCAGATGCAGAAGTGCAGAGGCAAAGAAGAGAAAGGGAACAAAAACAAAAGCAAGATGTAATGACGCTGGGGGAGACAAGAGAGCAGATCAGTGTGCTGGAGGCAAAGTTGGCAGGACTGACTGAAGAAAAGCACCAACTTTTCCTGCAGCTGAAGAAGGTTTTAAATGAAGATGACAATAGGAGACGACAGGCTGTGGTCAAAGAGACAGCTAAGTGAGTGCTTATCTACAACTTTGGATTGGCAATTATTTCAAAGTCAAATTTAACATAACATGGATAAAATCTGTAATTCCAATAAGCAGTGTGCACTGTATAATTTTATTCAGTGAAATACTGTCTGCCTTATCAATGACATTGAAAACTATCTGATTAAAATATGATCAGTGATTAGGTGAAGATTTGGCTCAGACCAGCCCCTTTTATTTATTTCAGCGAAATGATTGGAGTGGGGGGAACCTATGGAGGTCTTGGCCCACCTGGGATATTCCTGCAACCCCTTCCTGGCAGAACACCCTTATACAAAGTGGCTGGAGGAGCTCCCACTAACACAGCCCCTCCAGTGAGTGCAAAGCGCACGAGGAGCCCGTCCCCGCCACCTGCTCAAGGTCCCAGCTATCATCCATACAACTACAAATCGCAAAGTTTTCAGCACAAAACGGAAGACGGAAGGAGAGGACAAGAATATGTCCGCGCAGTTCTATGGAACAGTGAGTTGGATTTGGTAAATTTCATCATTGTACACGGCAGTTTCTCCATTGATTGTTCGTTTGTGATTTCCAGAAGGCACAGCTGCCACATATGGTGGTGTTTATGGCGTCGCTCCGAATCAGCCCGTTTATTCGTATTCGGCTGCACCCACTCCCTACGAACCAGTGTATTTACCTCGACAAAGTAAGCTCCCTTTTTCAGATTTCCAATTTCCTCAAACTGTGAATTAACATTTTTTAATGTGAATGTTCGACAGCTTATGAAGGGAAACCGGACAGTGATAAATTATACCTGAGGGGACCGTCCGCTCCCCTATCGATCCCAGTGCACCCTGCTCAACCTGGAAAGCCGGGAGGAATATCGACCGGATTTCCGGTGAGGGCCCCTCCGCACCAGTCACAGGTAAACATCTCGTTCCCTTCTCCCCCTTTGCTGAGGAAGGTCCTTCATTGATTCTTCTTCCAGAATATGTACCTGGGGCAAAGTGGGACGACGAGCAGTCGACTTATATACGGGGGCGCGAGTGCTCCCAACCCAGCCAATCGATATCCTGGTTCAGGTACTATGTGAACGGCAACGTACAAATCAGGTGCATAGTACTCAAACAATAAGAGTTATTATAGGAAAATATTAAACAGTAGAAATTCAACTTAACAATAAAAATTAGATTGTACTTAAGAAATTGATATTGACTTGGTTTTGTACTGCAATAAAAATCCATTAGGTTTGGATTTGGGAATTATGTAAATTTTTAGAGTTATGAAAATAATAATAAAAAGAAAAAACATTTTATATGATTATGTTGTCATTCTCTCCTCAGTCCCCAGATTTCATAATCATAAAATTTTTTAAAAAACATATAATTAAGGAATGTGATGAATTAAATTTATTTCTTGTGAGAAAACTAATTAATTTACACTGCAATATTAAAGAAGCTATAAAAATTCCTCTACTGATCTTTCTTTGAATTTGTTACTGATGATTTCTTCTCTACTTTTATTTTTCCTCTGCTTTGTTCGTACAAGTTATTCAGATCGAATGTTACTCTGACATTGTCCTTCAAAAGAAAATTAAATGAGTTTTATTAATTGTTTTAGTGTGATTATGAATTTTTTATTTGATGTTAATGTTACCTCAGAGAAAAAGAATTTTTGCAGCTTTCCACTGCTGTCCACCATGGGTCTCCTGATAACTTCTTTCCCATTCTGAAAGAGTATAAGAGTAGGAAGTTGCCTACTCACAGGAGAATCGCTCACGTGATATTTTTTCCCAGCTTCAGGATACCGTCCTATGTCCACTTTCCCAAACCTTAGATTATCTGTATGGTAACTGAAATAAAATTGATAAATTAATTGGTTGAAATATGAATGGAGAGTATAAAAAAAAGAAATGCTTGAATCATCACCTCGCTGAAAGCTGAGCAAAAGTGGGCGCGAAGTTATTGCAAGATGGACTCCACATTGTGTAAAATGCAACAAGCCAATTCACGCGCTTGTCCCTTTCTAGTTCGTCCTCTAAACCCTGTAGTCCTCTAAAATAAGTCACATTTTGAGGACCTGAGTATGTTGGTTCAGGAAAAAATAATCCTGTCACTAAAATCAAAAAACAATCATTGCAGTTTTTATAAAATTCCGTCTTTTGACTTTTTCAATTAGTAAATACACTTTTCTGATTCACGGGTTCAAAATTCAATTTGGGCCTAAATCAGTGAAATTTCTTTGAATAAAAACATAAAATTAATTTCCATGACTCTAAGTTTAAAATTTTGTTTTTCTAAATAATAAAACTTCAAAAGGAGTTTCAATACTAAGAAATCATAAATGACTTCCTTTGACAGTTTCGTAGATTGCGACCGTTAACGGTTGCCATGGCAACAAATCAGTTTCCGTTAATCTTTCCGTCAACGGTTTCCTGTGATATGTTGAACTGTTATTTTTAAAAGCATTCCTTTAACTCTGAAGTTGGAGTAAAAATTTTTATTACTGAAAATTTATTTTAATCTGACACATCTTTGAAATGAACAACAATGTTTTTGTAAATATCCCTGTTTTATTAAGCTTTCAACTGATCCTGGTTTTTGAATTTACATACCTTGAAACTGTTACAATATCCAAACAAGTGTGAAGTTTAAGGGGTTCTGAATGGCACTTATTGAGATATATCTGATCTTATCTGAATAAGATATGTAACTTATTTTGAATTGAAATATTGCAAAACATACTCAAGGAATAACAAGTTACATAAAGATAAGAAAAATGCTGACAATTTTTACAATTTGAAAAGTGCACTTTCAAAACATCTTATTTTATGAAAATTTTAGCTTATTTTTTGCCCTTTCAGTTTCTAAAATCTATTCTCCTTTCAGGGAATTATGTCATACAATTTTTAAATTGGAGAAAATCTGTCCAAAATTTTTCACCATAAAAATCTTCACATACTTTGTATCTTTTTAGGTCATGAAAGTCCTAACTCTAATCAGGTGTTAATAATGATAATGTCAAACTTTCCCCAGAACATTTTGCAATATAAACATTGGCAAGGTTATAAGAATCACTAAAACTCATTTGCAGTATTGGAAACTGTAACTGATTGATATTTTTCAACTTACAGATAAATACTTACATACAAATATAACAGAATAAATCAGCCCCAATCTAATATCAGCATAAAACCAAAGAATCATATTTGTAACTTTGGTGTAAATAAATGAAGACGACAAGTAACTGATCATCGTCACGCTTCCAGTTTTTCGAGTCCGAATCATTACGACAATCAATAAGAAAAAAAGGATTTCGGATTCTCTCTGAAAACAAAACCCCCAAAAAATTGAGTATTTTATGAATGACTTGTTTCGATTTCTTCGGAGCTGCACCGTCGACGTGCTAAATAAAATTTGGGGGCGTGCATCAATGAAATTATTAAAGTGGAGTTGTTTACTAATAAAGACATCAGTTTTAAAAATTAGGTCAACTTACCGAATCTAATTCGCATTTTGTTTCGGAATTAAAAAATAAATAATCACAAACATATGGGAGCTTCTTAGCTAAAATATATGACAGAGACAAAAAAATATTAATTAAATAATACGGATGAGTTATCCGACGCAAATCTTTCTTAAAAGACATTTTCAGTTAAAATCCCATGCTCAAATTAAACAAGTACTGAATTACAATAAAATAGTTTTTGTTTACGGATCGGCTGCTAAGTATTTATCCAATTCAATATCATAGAGTATGAAACAACGGATTTCCTTTGGCAAACTCGATTTGAACGTAAAAGGAAAATGGCGGGAGTCCTTAGATCTTGTACATCAATGAGAGAACACTAGTCGTAATTTTTATTATTTGAAAGAACGAGAATAAAAATGCAGAATTATGAAAATATAAGAAAATGGATTCTACAGTCTTTTAAACTTCACGGATTTTCAGTCAGGGCGTAAGTTAATTTTGACTATTATTTGAAGAAAAAATATTTTGTAGTTTTGTAACCAATTTATTTCTGTTATTTGAACTTAGAGATGCAGCCAATTATTTAGCAGAGCAGTTTCTATCAATTCCAGACAATAAAAAGGGAGAAAATTTGGAGAAAATAACGGATCAGATACGACTGCTTAATTTAGAAACCCTCGTTGTGAATAAAGAGCAAATCGAGCATTGCTTTAAGGTAAAATATTAAAATTGTGACAGTCCTGCTGAAACTTTTCAAATAAAGTTTTTTATAAACTTTAATATTTAGTTAATCTTGTTTTCAAAAAATCGATTAATTTCGGTTTTATACAGATATTCTAAGTAAGACAAATTTTTTTTATCAGGAAAGTCAACTGGAAAAACCCAGTTCAGAAACAGTTTGGAGCATTATTAATGCCTTCCAATCTCCCTGTTTTGTTTACAACAGAGAAAAAAGCAAATATGAAAGAGATGATTCTGTTCTGAGCAAAGGATTATTTTCAGATGCATCCTCAAAATCATTCATGAGAAGAAGACTGTATGTTTTTTGCAATGAATTTAACCAAACTTTGAATATTTTTCACTTCCCACAACAGTTTTAATATTTTCAGGTATCATTCAATCATGCAGAAAACATTAAAACACAGTGCTTTAAAGAAGGTTTACACAGTTAATGGGAAAAGTTTTCAGTATTCATTCAAAACTGTGGAGTGGTTTTTATGTGCAACTGAAAGAATAGGTAAAATAAGATACTTAAAATTGGGTGAAACAGTTTTTCTATTTGTATTGTGATCAATGATTTTGTTGTCTAATTGACAGAGCATGCAGTTATTATTGGATTGCTTGTTCAGAAAACTGATAACAGTTATGCAGTGGAAGACATCAGTGGGACATTAGATATAGATATATCAGAAGCAAGATTTTCAGATGGTCTTTTCCCAGAGCACTGTTTTGTTTTTCTTGAGGGCACTTATGAGGACAAAATGTTTTATGTCACCAAATTTGGTCTGCCTCCTGCTGAACCTTCCAAAGTTTCCAGGTGATTGTTTGATGAAGATTTAATAGTAATTTTAAAAAAATGACATTTGAGATTTGTTTCAGACCTTATTTTGGAGAAGTGAACACTTTTGGTGGACCTTCTGAATACAGTCTTACAAAATCCATACCTTTGAGAAAAATTGAAGAGAAAAACCCAGATGCTATGATTGTGTTTTTGTCTGATGTTTGGTTGGACAAACCACAGGTTAGTCTGCTGTTGTTTAGTTGACTTTCAAGAAATTTCCAAGTTAAAATTTTCAGGTTTTAGATAAATTAAAAGTTCTATTCTCCGGGTATTCGGAGTATCCTCCCTTCGCTTTTGTGCTTTTGGGAAACTTCCTCTCCTCTCAGAAAGGCGCTTACCATGGAGAACAGTTAAAGAAGGGTTTTGGAGCTTTGGGGAAAATAATCGCAGCTCACGAGAACATTCGAAAGAACTGTCACTTCGTTCTCGTGCCCGGGCCTTTCGATATCGGCTCGCCCCGAATACTGCCACGGTAGGTCGAACGATTTCCCGACACCAAAGAGAAGTCGTCATGAACTGTTGTTTACTTTCAGGCCTCCTCTTTCGAAGCACCTGGTGGAGGGTCTGACATCGAAGGTCTCCAAAGTGGAGTTGGCGTCGAACCCCTGCAGGATTCAGTACTGCACGAAAGAGATTGTCATCATCAGGGAAGACCTCGTGACGAAGTTGTGCCGAAACACGATTCACTTCCCCAGTAACGCAGCTGATAAAATTTCACTACACGTAATGTTCAAAATGTCTCACTTTGTATTCGAAAGGAAAGGATCAATGTTTTGGTTGTTTCAGTTCACGAAAACTATCCTCAGTCAGGGGAACCTCGCCCCTATGTCACTCCTGGTGTGTCCGGTGTATTGGAATTATTCCCACGCGTTGGATATACACCCTTTGCCCGATTTGATCGTCGCCTCGGATCAGTATAACTCATTCACGGAGTCTTACGTGGATTGCAAAGTGATCAGTCCGGTGAGCGTCCCATCCATTGAGTATTCGCATTGGGTCTCCGATTGTGAAACAGTTTTTACTTTCAGGGATCCTTTTTCAAGGAGAAGTTCGCTTTTAAGGTTTACTTACCCGGGAAAAATGAAGTGGAGGATTCGTGCATTCCTGAAGATACGTGACAGAGAATTTTATTTTAGGGATAAGAAATATTAATAAATTGGTTTTAATTTTATACGTTAAACTTCGTTGAAGTTTGTTTTCATCTTTCATTGCCCTACCAATGAAAAAAATTCTGTATCATTTTCCTGCTGAACCCAGAAAATAAATAAGAGAAAAAAAGTTACAATCTTTTATATTATAAACGCACTAAAAGGTACAAATTAATAAAAAGTATGTGCACACATTCATGTATTTGCACAAAATAAATTAAGAGAAAAAAGATTTTATATAAATAAAAGTGAGTGCATTAAATATACAGAGCACTACAGAGTGTCTTATACAAAACACTCAGCCATATTTTATTTATATAAAGTCTTTTCCTCTTAACTTATTTTGTGCAAATACATTAATGTGTGCACATACTTTATATTATTTTTGAATATTAAAAGATTGTAACTTAAAAACTTTTTTCTCTCTTATTTACATATTAACTTTTCAGTCACGAGTAGACAAGACTAAAAAGTTGACCTGTAATTAATACAATTATAAATAAAACCGTTTAAAAAAAACAAAAGACAATCGCCAAAATATTGTGACGTCACATTCATTCATACCGCAGAATCTCTGTCCTTTGAAATAACCGACCGTTAAAAGATCCTAATTGTAAACGATTATACCTTTATTATTTAGCCTTAATAAAATGCAATTAGGACACAAAGCTCATCTTCTTACGTTGAAATTCCCAGTCACAATAAGTGTCCTTATGGACTGCTCAATTCTTATTTTTCGGAAAAAAATAACGGCCGCCATCATAAACTGCCCCTTATTTGATTCTTCTTCTTATGTTATTTTTGTGGCGCAAACCCGGCCGGCAGGTAGGAGTTAAATAAAAGATTATACTAAAAACCGATAACACCATTCTTTAACAATCGCAAAAAATCCAAACCTGCAAACTCAGAACTGTGGGAATCACCACTTCATCCGTTTTGGCGTTTTTACCGAAATGATCGCAGTATTCGACTTGTTGCCGGAGGTCTGTCGGCAATATTACGAATAATTTCTTCGATTTGTTGCAAGTTTTAAAAAGTTAGCACACAAAATTGTAATTTATTACCGATGTTTCTCAGTCTGAATGGAATTTTTTTAATGGCATTTCAAAAGAAGTTTCTAAATAGTCTCTACTTATTATACTACGATAGTACGTAAAAGCGTGTTTCCACCAAAGCAGCAACGATTAGCTGACAGTCAAAGTTCACAAAGTGCAAAAGGGTTAAACTTATTTTTTCATATGTGGAGATGGTGGAGATACACTTATTTCTTTTTGTTTTAATACCCGATTCCCTCCCCTCGCTTCCTCATATCTTAACTATTTATGTGGAGTTAATTTTAATGAGTGGGTGAATCCGCCCAACTGCACCTTTAATAATGGAAGGTAACCAAAAGCAGCCGGTAGGGAGTTTATTTCTAGGAATAAAAAGGCAGTTTCAAAGGTGAATCAAATCTGTTTTCTTTACATACAACACAAGGAGACAGACAATTGAAGACAACGGAGCAATTACAAACGCAAGTACTCAGTACTTATATAATTCGTTTAAATGTTAAAATAACCATTTAGATTATGCCTATTTTGTTGGCAACATCCAATGCATCATAATCACTAGTTAAACGAACGTATGCTTTCTTTTTCCCGTCGGGCTTAATTAAAGTGTTCACTTTGGCTACTTCCACGTCGTAGAGTTTCTTAACGGCCGCCTTCACGTGCCGCTTGTTTGCCTTCGTGTGCACGATGAACACCAGAGTGTTGTTGTCCTCGATTTTCTTCATCGCCGCTTCGCTCGTCAGGGGGAATTTCACGATGTTGAACGCGTCCATTCTGTAACAGTACAATTTCACGTTAAATAGTTCAGACATTTACTTCTAAAGGGCAGTATTGCAACAACGAAATTCTAAATTATCAAAGTGAATATATAAAAGGGTTGTTTGTGACTCAGCTAATGAATCAAGCTCATGTTCAAATATTTAGAAAATCTGAGACACATCACCTATTCCTCCTAGGCACTGATTTCCTAGGGTATTTAGGATTCCTGGGCGGCCTAAACGTTTTAGGCCTTCTAAAGTGCACGGAAGTCCGTATTTTCCTAAATCTCTGGATATTGGCACCCTTCAAAACCTGAAATTAAAACAGAACGATGTTATCAATGCCGAGGGGTTGATTTTTAAGCCGACAAAGAAAAAAAGCTCACCCTCTTTTTCGCCTTCAAAGCCTTCGTCACCGCCGGTTTGATGACCTTTCCACCCTTCTGAGATTTAGGCGCAACGCTCCTCTTCGGCTTCTCGATCTTCTTAGTGGCAGGCGTTTTGATGCCGGTTTTCGCCTTTGCCGCCATTTTGGCTGATGTCTTTGTGGCGGGAGCGACTGGTTTGGCCAAAGACTTAGCGGGCGCCTTAGCGACTGTGGAATTAAATTTACATTTTGATAAATCTGTTCAGTGGTGGCGGGAAAATGGGAAACTCACCTTTGGCCTTTGCCTCTTTCACAGGAGCTTTCTGACCAGGTTTCTGGGCAGGTTTCTGAGCAGGAGGAGGACCCTTTGCTGCTTTCTTGGCTGGAGGCGGTGCGGTCGCGGGTGGAGCAGACGCGGGCTTCTTCACTGCCTTGGCTGCTGCTTTAGGAGCTGGGGCAGGTGTCTTAGCTGTAGCTGGTTTCTTCTCCTGTGCTTTTTTGTCTCCTGCTGCTTTTTTATCACCTCCTGCTTTCTTGTCGCCATCAGCTTTCTTCTCAGGTTTCTTTTCAGCTGGTTTCTTCTCTGCAGCAGGCTGTTTCTTTTCTGCAGGCTTCTTCTCCCCTCCGGCGGATGCAGGTTTCTTCTCGGCAGGTTGCTTCTTATCCACCTGCTTTTTCTCACCTGCAGCAGATGCAGGTTTCTTATCGCCAGCAGGTTGTTGTTTTTTCTCAGCTGGTTTTTTCTGCGCTCCCGCTGATGCCGGTTTCTTGTCTGCAGCAGGCTGTTGTTTCTTCTCAGCTGGTTTCTTCTCTCCTCCAGCTGAAGCTGGTTTCTTATCCCCTGCAGGTTGCTGTTTCTTTTCAGCAGGTTTCTTTTCTCCTCCTGCAGATGCTGGTTTCTTATCACCAGCAGCTTGCTTCTTCTCAGCTGGTTTTTTATCCCCAGCACTTGCAGGTTTCTTTTCTGCAGCAGCAGCAGCAGGCTTCTTCTCCCCTGCTGGTTTCTTGTCCCCTCCTGCAGGAGCGGCTTTCTTATCCCCACCCTGTTTTTTCTCTGCTGGTTTTTTATCTCCACCGGCAGATGCAGGTTTCTTCTCAGCAGCTGGTGCCTGCTTCTTATCTCCCTGCTGAGGTTTCTTCTCTCCTGATGGTCCTGCCTTTTTATCTACTGCTGGCTTGTTATCTTTAGGAGTTGATGGTTTTTTGTCACCACCAGCTCCTCCAGCCTTCTTCTCTTCTGCAGGCTTTTTCTCATTGCTTGCTTTCTTCTCTCCTCCACCTGATGAAGGCTTTTTATCGCCACCTTAAACAAGCACATTTTAAAGCTCAAATACCAAATCAAACATGTTGCATTTTTACGAAATAAAATGAAAAAATCAGAACTTTGAATTCCTCAAAGGATTCAGAGAGATTCCCTCAAAGTTTTCATCATTATTTAGTAAATCCAGCACATTTTTTCATGAAAACCACAACGATTGTACAGCTAAAAATGACGAACCGATAATTCCCAATGGGGCCGTGGAGCGCTGAATGTCAGATGAAACTCACTCGATCACAACCAGAAATTTCATCAATCCTCTTGAATTATTAAAAAATCCCTTATTAATTTTTCTAATACATGCATTTGGAACCCTCCAACCCACGAATAAAATTATTAACTGCATTAAAGTGGTCACTGTTCATTTTAAACAAGTAAATGTGACCATGTGGCAACCAGTTGCACACAGATTTTTCAAAAAAAGAAGCTGTACTATTAATGAATTTATAATTAATGTAAGTTAAAACAATCAGCGCTGCAATCCTAACAAATAATGCTATGAAAACTTTTCCTTGGGATAATAAAAGCCCTAATTACCTGATTTTTCAGTCGGTTTCGGCTTTGGAGCCATCTTAAAAAGAGTTTACATTGAACGAAATGACCATAGAGGAGGGTTAAAATTAGGCTCCCGGATGTGTTAGCAGCGGTCAGTTTGATTTTTCTAGTGACAGTCTATTTTATCTTTTATTTGTTGGGCGAAAATATTTAATACGTGTTTTTATTAGTCTTCTTCACTATTCTAAACGCATTAAATAAATTTTATTTAATAAAAAGTGGGAAAAAATACAATGAGGAAGTTTACCATAGAGTTAAGAAAAAATTTGACTTCCGGCCACAATGAAAAGTTCAGTTTATTTCTAAAATTTATAAGTAAAATAAAAAGACGTACTCACGCAAAAAGTCTTAAGTTTTTCTATAATTTCTTATTTGTGTATAAAACAGCATTTATATCATTAAAAAACTATTAAGTTTCTATTTTGACTCTTACCGAAACATTTCCACCTTAATGTTTACACGTAGCAGAGAAAATATATACAATTTTGCGACATTGCCAGTTTTAAGATTTTAAGAACTTTATTGAAATTCTAGAAGTATAAAATCTTTAAGAATCATTATTTCATTCATGTCACATTGTTCGAGATAAGGTTTTTGACGGCTGGATATATTTAAAGTTTTCATTTGGCAGTTTTAAAGTTTCTCAGACCTTTTTGGCGGATATTGAATCATTTGGCAACACTGTAAAATTCGAAGTTTGGAACTTGTTCTCTTTCCTTCAAACACTTAACACTTGAATTTAGCTGAGTTTGGTGGTGTCTTAAATCAAAAATATTTTAACATGTCCGTCGATAAATTAATGAGTTTTGACAACCCGGTGTTGAGGTCCTACTGCTTTTATGTAGGCGTTTTAGGATTAAAAATGCTAGCCATGTCACTTTTAACCGGTAGACAGAGATTTAGAAAACTTGTAAGTATTCGCTTAATTTTTTTTTCTTCGGGTAATTATGAATTAAATATATTACTGAGAGACTAATATTCAGTAAGAGATAAAATTAAATAATTTTTATCAAATTTAAATAATGGTATTCTAAATTGAATATTTGTGAATTGTTTTCAGGTATTCACTAGCCCAGAAGATACAAAGAGATTCAAAAATGCAAAAGTCAAATATGATGATCCAGATGTTGAGAGAGTCAGGAGAGCCCATCTTAATGATCTTGAAAATATCCCAATATTTACAGTTGTTGCATGGTTATTCCTCATGACAGATCCCCCAGCACTCATGGCCATTAATTTATTCAGAGTTTATACAGTCGCCAGAATTTTGCACACCATCGTCTATGCTGTCTTTGTTGTGCCTCAGCCTGCAAGAGCCATTTCCTGGGGCATTGGTTATGCCATAACCATGTACATGGGATTGCACTCATTGGTTTTTTTTGTTAAATATTTCTAAAATTTTGGATTTGGTACATTTCAGTTGAATTAAATGAAGGCAGTTGTTTGTTAAATACTTTTGACTAAGAAAAGTTAACATTTTTGTGTGAGGTCATCTTTCTGGTTTAATCTGTTTGTCAGTTTGGATAGATAATGATGACTTGCATAATTCTGATATAACAAAACCATATCATTGCTATAAGTGTTAAATGTGTGGGTTGAAATGATAATCTTAATGCATTAAATACACAAAAACTTTTGAAGACTTAAAAAAAAACACTTTTTATACCAAGGAACTTGAAATTGATAAAATACTATTGCCACAGCTAGTTTATCAATTTCTCAAGCAGGAAGTATTTGATATTTAACAAAGAGGCTGTGACAATACTGTGACAATGCCCTTGCATTATTTTGAATTAAAAAAAATTAAATTGTAATCATTAATTGAGTATCAAATAATAATTGTGTTTGGTTCTCAATTCTCTCAAGAGTCATCCTTGGACTTTGACCTTTAATGATTCTCTAACCCACACAAATTATGTGTAATTTAATATTAACAATCAAAGCTTCTGCTAAGTTTTTATTTGTTATTGTTGACTCCTTTTTTAAGTTCATAAATTGGTTATGGTACTGCCATATTTTGATGTTATACATTATGTCTTGTTAATCTTAACTTTATTTTGATTGGCTTCTAAAAAGGTTGAGGGTTAATAGAAGTATTTAAAATTAGGTTAAGGTGAAACCTGTTAATTAATTTTTTGTAAAAGTTTGTATTTGAAAACTGAAAATCATTCCATTTGGGTTTTGATTAATGGAAATAAATTTTACATATTTTTAAGATTTTTTTTTTATTGAAAACATATATTTTACATATATTCCTTGCTTTAAGAAAGAAAAATTGTGGTGGATTTGTGGGGAGTAGGAACAACAATAAAATTTATTAATATTTTATGATTAATGATAAACATACAGTCTTGAAAAATGTTAGAATTCAGTTCGTTGATCCGAAGATCCTGAGCAATTGATTTACTTCTTATTTTCTTTTAAGGTCCACCTGAGAATGGTTTCTCTCCATCTCTAATTTAATTATTAATTAGTTCAGTGATGCCCAAATTTTCATAATGTGCGGGCCAAAGTTGAGTTTGGTGTAATTTCGCGGGCCACAACGTACGCGAAAATTAAATATGGATTTTTAATATTAGTTTTTACTCTTTCTTCTCATTTTCCCCTTTTTCTCTTTTTTTCTCTTTTTTTTCTCTTTTTCTCTTTCCTCCTTTTCTATTTCTTCTCATTTTCCCCTTTTCTCTTTCTCTCTTTTCCTCTTTCTTCTCAGTTTCTCCTCTTCTTTTTCTCCTTTTCTCTTTTTTGCTTTTTCTTTTTCTCTTTTCCTCTTTCTGCTCATTTTCTCCTCTCCTTCTCTCTTTTTCTCATTTTCTAATTTTCTCCTCTTCTCATTTTCTGCTTTTCTTTTTTCTTATCATTTTCTTTTCTCTACGTTTCTGCTCTCACGGCTATTGCCTTTGCCTCTTTTTTCCGGCTTTGCCCTTTTACATTTTTATGCAAAACAGTCCTTTTGACTTATACGACCGAATGGATTCGAAAGCGTAAATTTTGCCGAAAGGTAAGAAAGAATTTAAAATCACCAAATACGTATGTGAATATAGGAATAAAAGAGGGGGCGACATGCAACACCTTCACGGGCCGGAAATGGCCCGCGGACCGTACGTTGGGCATCACTGAATTAGCCCATTAATTGTCCAGTTACGCTCTTCCTTTTCCTCTATTTTCTTTTTCAGTTATAAATAACATTAATAAAACATTTATTAATATTTCATGACAAACGATGAACATCCAGTCTTAAAAAATGTTAGAATTTAGTTCGTTGATCCGAAGATCCTGAGCAATTACTTTTCTTTTTTTTCTCTCCTCAATTGGTTTTACACTCTTCTTCTTTCTTTATCTTCTCCTTCAGTTCCGAAATATACGTCCATTTTTTTTTTAACATTAAAAATTTCTCAATAAAAACATTTATTTTACGATAAACATGCAGTCTTTAAAAACGTTAGAATTTAATTCGTTAATCCGAAGATGAAAAAAATACGAGAGTTGATTTACTTTTTCTTTTCTTTCCCCACTTTCTTTTTTTTCTTAAAAGGTCCGAGACCTCTTCTGACCATTGTCCCTCTCCACCATGCCTGAATTTTCGTCGCCATTTCATTAATTAACAATTTATGCTCTTCTTCTTGTCTTATCATGTCTTTTAATTCCAAATAATCGTCCATTTCTTTTTGCTGTTCTTCGTACTGAAAAAAAAACTCACATTTTAGTTTTCATAAGGAAAAATATTTGACAGACTCTACTTTTATTTTATTTTAATAAATTTTTTGATTATAATTTCATTTAAATAAAGGCAAACATTGCGTATTTTCAGTAAAATTATTTATTTTCAAACGTTTTCATTTCCGTTAATCTTCGGTTAAGTTCGGAAGTGTTCGCAATCAATGAAGGTCCGATTAACGGTCGAATTATTTAATTTTTCTAAATAAATAAGTAAGTCTGTTCATTTTTATGTTCAAATTGTGGTTTAACTTTCGAAACTCACCCGCTCCTGTAATTTGTGATGTAGAATTTGCTGCTCTTTCGTCCTGACTTGGAGCAATTTAATTTTTTCCGTCCGCCTTTTCATCTCCCTCTCGTAAGTCTCTTTCCATTTTTCCAACCGCTCCAAAAGCACCTTCAACAAAAACCACATTTCAGATCGATGAACTCACGCATACATCCTCTTCACAGACGATGATTTCGCATTTTCTGCAAAATGGACAACAAAGACCGGTGAAAGGAGGATTTTCAATTGAAGAACAGCTCTTGAAATTACCTAATTTGTTCTTTTCAGACTCTCATGCAGAAATGGGTTCACAGAGAGCACAATGACACCATAAAGTCACAGTAGGAACTGAAGGATTATTTAGTAACGCATACAAAATCTTAACGTCTTAATAAGCAGTCGTATTGACTGATTATACGAAAAAATACAATGGTGCATTTAAAAATATCAAACTGATAGTCATCCAATGGTCAAAATGACTCCTTTGACCGTTACACAAATAATAATCTCAGGAAAGATCAACACAATTGTGCCAACATTGTCATAATTTGCTGTAACGGTGCAATGGAGTGCAAATAATGAACTCAACACTTTGTGGCACCCCATTGCGCCTTTACCTTCTCTTCGAGAGCCAAAAAATTGCTGATTTCATCGTGTGCCCTTATTTCGTTCTCGTATTTGTCAGCAATCTCCTCCAGTTTCCTCTCCAGTTCCATTTCGGCATTTTCGTACCGCATTCTGCTCTGACTTTGCCTCGCTGCTTCCCATCGCTCCACGTAGCGCAGTTTCACCTCATTTTTCGTTATTTCCTCGTGGATCTTGTCCTGAAATCGTCCTCTTAAGTGGTCGTCTCCCGTACTTTCAGCACCGTCCGTACCTTCAGTTGGGCGATCACTTCCTGTTTCTCGTTCATCTCCTTTTTCTTGGAATGTTCGTGCCCCCTCAGCTTCGATCTAAGCTCTCCGATCCGTAGCTGATTCTGCCTCAGAGACTGCTGAAAGAGCTCGGCGACTTTTCTGCTTTCCACCTCTTCCTTCGCCTTCTCAACGAGCACTCCGAAGGTTCCGCTCTCTTCTATTTCTTCTCTCGTACGCTCGATTACTTCCGAGACTTTTCTTCTGTAATGGTGGAACGCCACCGAACGGTCAGAAGAGAGCTTTCCATGTCCGAAGTGCATTGCTTACCTCGCTATAATATTTGAACAGTAGGGGGAAGTCGAGCAGGTGCCGAAGTCTATGATGAACAGCTGAAGGGAAGCCATTTCCAAGACGCAGGAGAGAGCTGCCACTTCCAAAGGGTCCAACTGACCCTCTACCTGTTGGAGGAGTTGGGCATCCCCTAAAAGCCGTTGCGAGGGGTTAGGGGTGGTTGGCGAAGAGGAATCACCGGAAAACTCACCCTTCGATTCGTCCTCCTCTTGTTCTTCTCTTTTTTTGGCGAGAACTTCGAAAGCGAGAGAAAACCAGTCCATTTCGAATGAAACCGTTGCCATGCAGTTGTTAATCGATTAAGAAAGGAGTGGTTGGAGCGGAAGTAGCGGGTTCTCGATTAACCGGAAGTTTCGAGAAGTCGTTATTGAATAACTGACATCATAACAATCGAGTGGAGGTCTTTTATTAAAAGTTTTTTTGGTATTCCGTGGTTTGTAAATTTTTTTTGTGTTTGAATACCTTCTTTCATAGATGATGCACCATTGTATTTTTTCCACGAATCCAGTCAAAAATTTTATGAAATATTTTTGCTTTTTAACCCATTAAGCGGCTCGGTACGTTGCGAGTAGTGGTTCTTGTAGTGGAGACATATTTGCAGCAGCAGGCGTATATATACGTCATATCCATTATATGTTATGTTTTTATTATTTTAGGTTATGTTTATTACAGCTTATAAAAGTACAAAGCTAATGTATATACATTGAAGAGTAGGGAAAAAATGAAGGACACTTTATGTATCTTTATGTAAACATAATGCTCCTAGCCTCCCTCTATTACCAGAAACAATCGAACGTATATTATTAAATAAACCAAGAAAAATCATCTGACGTATATATACGGCATAGCCGCTACAATGTACAAGACATCAAGCGTATGTATACGACATATCCACTTAAAGGGTTAATTCAGAGGCAGAATTGGGGTGGCCATTGATGACTTACCATGTTTGGCGACGTGAGTGCGTAAGGAGCCATGGCAGGTGAAGTCCTCCCCGCACAGGTTGCACTTGTACGGCTTTTCCCCCGTGTGTATCCTCATATGAGCCAGCAGGTTGTTCTTCCATTTGAGCTTCACCCCGCAGACCTCGCACTGGTAGCCCTTCTCCAGGGGCGGCACACCCTCCCCGTAGTAGTTGTGGATGGTCTGCTCGTGCACGGCCAGGTATCGCTTCCTCAGGAAGAAGTTCCCGCACAGCTGGCACTGGAACTTCTTCTCCTGGTGACTCTTGAGGTGGCCGTGGTAGTTGCTCGTCCTCTTGAACCGCATCCCGCAGATGTCGCAGATAAACCTCCTGTCGTCCGTGTGTATGAGCATGTGTTCTTTGAGAGTGCTCTTCGACTTGAGGACTTTCTGGCAACTCGGGCACTGATACACCTCGTCGTTGTGCACTTTCTTCATGTGCTTCTCCAGGTGCCGCCTGATGCCGCGAAACTCGCACTGGGCGCAATTTAATTGCTCCGCCTCGTGGATGTTCCGGACGTGGTTTATCAAACTGTGCTTGTTCAGGCATTTCCTGTTGCAGAGGTTGCAGGAGATTTTTTCCTGCTCCGGCACCGGCTTCTTTTCTTTCTTTGGCTCCGCCGCCCTGTTACTGTGAACGGTTCTCACATGCCTGTGCAGCGACTTCTTGTTCACTTCCTTATCGCAGAGGTAGCATTTCACCCTCACCATTTTGTGTACGTTGTACACGTGCTTTCTCAAGTTGAGTTTGTTAGAGTACATCTGATGACAGAATTTGCATTCTACGCCTGTGAATGTTATGTCCACTTTTTTCTCCCCTTCGTTTCCATCTTCCTTCATTTCGACTTTGCACAGCATCTGACAGGGATCCATGCTCTGATCTTCCCCAAAGCCCCCTTCCGAGGAATCTTTCTTCACAGGGGCACTCTCGCTCTCCTCCCCCGAGGGAGCACCCACACTTCCCTCCCCCTTCTGCTTCCTCCCCTCCGAACCGCCCTTTTCCGGCTCTTTGCTTCGGCCCTCGTGGGCCCCGTGAACATCTCTCAAGTGTCTTTTGAAGGATTTTTTAGACAATTCTTTCTTGCACACATTGCACTTGGCCTTGGGGGAGGGCAAATGGATACTTCTCACATGCTTCTTAAGGGTGAGTTCGTCGGGGAGGGAAGTGCAGCAGAGGACGCAGGTGAGGGGGGGAATGGGAGCGGGTGTGCTTTGCTGAACCTTTTGGGGAGAGACGTAGAAAATCTCGACATCTTCCGTTTTGAAATTTAGATTCATTTTGAGAGCCGTTTCCGGTTTATTCATTGAATTGCTTGCCCTGTAAATAAGAACATCGTTTGGTCAGCTGGAGATTCTTATTATTGGCATGGAAATACAGTGAACGCCGCTTATTGAAATCACTTTTGAGTGATATTACATATATTTGTATTACATTACACAAAGAAAATTTCCTTTATATTAGTTTCTTTTTCCGGTCAATTGCTGACGTAAAATTTATACATTTTAAAAACTACAATTAATTGCTGAAATGCTAAATTAAATATTTCTTAATCAATAGAGCAAAACTTTTGTAAAGTTTTAAAATAAATAAATAAAAATTTCGAGTAAAACTTAATTTTATTTATTAATGAGTTCGGTTTATATTATCAGTCGATTAATGTTATCAAAAACCACGAGTTACCATAAGCAGCGTGCACTGTATTTAAAAATAAATAAATAAATAAATAAATAAAGCAGGGGGCATATTGCTTTCGACTTTTCTAAGTTACTACCGACAGGGAATGTACTACACATCACACTATTGTTTTTTATATTAATATTTTCCGTATGGAAATGGCGATGGCATCTTTTAGCCATTATTCAGTAGGAGACTATTTTCCACAGTGTGTGTTCTTTTTTCCTCCCAGACGGTGACTCTCCTCCGTATGACATCTCCAGGATATCTTCATCCAATTAATGAAGAACTGAGTGATCGGCCAGTCAATGTTCCCCGTACCAGTTGATCCCAGATAATGTCTGGGAGGAGCTTTCGAATCAGCCCATATTAAAAGCAGACAAGAAATGATAACATGCGTAACAGCCGTGCATGCACATGCGTAATTTCCCCGCTTACGTCCTGATTCATGCTGAGGATATCCGCAACAGAAAACGGACAAAACAATCATAAACGCGGGTACTATCCAATAAAATTTAATTTTTAAAATTTAAAACAATAAAAAACAATTATTAAGGGTTTTGGTAGTTTTTTGATTTTAGCCAACATTTAAATTGTTTGCTTATCGCATATAAATAAAGCATGGATCATGCAAAACTTTAAAACATTATAATTCTTTTTATAAAAGTCCGGTTGAAATCGATTCGGTGATTCTCGAGTTATAAGTCTACAAAACATGACTACAACAAAAACACAACACCTTTGACAACAGATTTTTATATTGAATACATTCAGCATGACAAATAAATAAATGAATCTCATGAATAATAAATAAAAATACATACATATATTGTGACAATGAGTTAAAAAAAATTGTCATTTAAATGAAAACAGGAACGGATTAACTCAAAGGATGAAAAATGATTCTCGTAACGGTCACCGGAAGACCGTTAAGCAGTCCTATATCACACCGGCGCCATCTTGCCGGACCACAGCCTTCTCGTGCGTCTTCACGATGTGCTTCTTCATGTCGCCCTTTTGGGCGAACCCTCTCCCGCAGATGTCGCACACGTGCGGCTTCTCCCCCGTGTGCGTCCTTATGTGCAGCTTCACGTGCTCCGTCTTCCTGAACCGCTTCTCGCAAATGTCGCACTTGTACGGCCTCAGGTCGTTGTGCACGTCCTCGTGCATCTGTAGCGACGCCTTCGTCTTGAACGCCTTCCCGCAACGCCCGCACACGAACGGCTTTTCGTCTGTGTGCGCCAACCGGAAGTGCGTCTTCAGTTCACACGGGTAGATATAGTGCTTCCCGCACACCTTGCAGAAGTAGTTCCTCTCCTTCATGTGTCGTGGAACGGGACACTTCTTCCCCGAGGATTTCTCCCCCGTTCGTTTCACCCTCACCTCCCTCCGACGTCTCGGAGATACCGCGTTCAGGTGCTCGCAGAGAGGGTCGTCCCCCCTGAACTCCTTCGAGCAGATTTCACAAGACCTCACCAAAGGGTGGCACCTCCCCATCGCAGTGTGAATGTTCAGACCTGTGTTCGTGGTGAACTTCTTGTGGCAGTCGTTGCACTGGAAGTTCAGCTCCCCCGTGTGTTCTTTCATGTGGGCCTCCAGGGACTCCTTCTTGACCAGTCTCTTCTGGCAGATGGCGCAGGTGTACTTCTTGGGGAGCGGTCCGTCGTGCAGGCCGTGCACCCCCTGCTCGTGGGTGCGGAGGTGCGTCGTCCGCTTGAATGACGTCCCGCAGATGCGACACACGTGAGGGCGCTCCTCCGAATGGGCCAATTTGTGGTTCTTGAGCGTCATTGAGTAAGCGAACCGTTTGCCACAGAGCTCGCAGATGAACTCTTTATCGCGGTAGTTGTAGTGAGTGTAGTAATGCCGGCGGAGAGAGCGTTGGGTGGTGAAAGCCGCATCGCATTGGGTGCACGCGTGAGACCTCGGCAGCTTCTGGTGCACGATTTGGTGCGAGACGAGGGAGGACTTGTAGGAGAACTGCTTGCCGCATATGGGGCAAAGATGGCGCTGCTTCTGATGGGTGGTGAGGTGCGCGTTGAGGGTGCGGTTGTGGGTGAAGGTCTTGGTGCAGAAGTGGCAGTTGAGGAGGGGTTCCGGCGGGCGGTCGGGGAGACTTCCGGTGTCCTCGGGGGCGGCGGAGTGGGCGGTCTCGTGGATGACGGAGACGGCGTTGTTCTCGTCGGTCTTCTTCTTGTGCTTGGAGCCGTAGATGGCCTCCTTGATCTCGCTGAGGCTGAGGTAGCTGAGGGACTTGATTTGGCGGGAGTCCTCCTTGCAGTTGAACCTCTTGAGGTGCCTGGTGAGGGAGGCCTTGGTGGAGAAGGTGGTGAGGCAGTGGGGGCACTTGAGCCATCGTTTAAAGGGGCTGTTCACCGTCCGCTTTTTAAAAATGTTCGCCCTGATCAGGTTAACCTGGGTCTCTCCGTAAGTAAGCGTCTGGTCGTCTTGCTCGCGTGGGTTATCGTGGGTTCTCTGTAAGGAGCTGTCATTTCCCGGTGCTACACATCTGGAAAAAAACGACAAGGAGTCTTCAATACTGCCAGAGTGAGACACCAGTTGCGGGTGGGGAGGTCTGTACCGAAACGTCTGTACTCAAGTCATCTTTGGAATTGACTGCAGTCGATTGAATGTCCCTATGCAAAAGGGGATTGTTGAGTTTTGAGCTTTTAGGGTTAAATGGAAAGGGAAATTCATTTCACTTCAAATAAATTCCAACTTGTCATATATTAAAATTATAAATAATTTAAGCATTACTATAAGTACATCGCAAATAAATATAAAAGGTAACTAAAAAGGTAATATATGTTAATATATATGTATGACCAGATTACGTTGCTTCACAGGGAAAACCCTCACGAGACTCTATTGTGGATCTTCCGGTGCTTCTTCATGTCCCCGATCTGGGCAAAGCCCCGCCCGCATAGATTGCAGATGTGGGGCTTCTCCCCCGTGTGCGTTCGCGTGTGCAGCATGAGCTGCTCCGAACGCCTGAACCTCTTCTCGCAGTACGTGCACGGGTAGGGCCGACTGTCCGAGTGCACCGCCTGGTGATTCTGCAGAGTGTTCTTCGCCTTGAACGCCTTCCCGCACTCGTCGCACACGAACGGCCGCTCGTCTGTGTGACACGTTCGGATGTGCTGCCTCTTGTCGCAGTTGAATATGAACGTCTTATTGCACAGCTCGCACTCGAAGTTCCTCGGCTTGTCCTTCCGCAGGACCTTTGCCTTCTTCGAGCGGACAGTCTTGTCCCCCGGCGCCCTGTTCCGTTTCTGCTTCACGTGCAGGCACGGCTCCTCCCCCGGTTTGAACTCCACGTTGCAGGTCTTGCACGTGGTCGTCTTGCTCTGGCACTCCCCCATCGTGTGGTGCACGTTCAGTCCCATCTGCGAAGCGAACCCTCTCCAGCACTTGTCGCACTGGAAGGGCAGCTCCCCCGTGTGTTTCCGCTTGTGCACCTCGAGGCGTTCCCTTGTGGTGAAGGAATTGGTGCACTCGTCGCAGGCGAAGTTCCGCGCCATTTTGGTGTGGTGCACCCCGTGCACTTCCCTCTGGTGCTGCTGCAGGTGGCTGGGCCTCTTGAAGGCGGACTGGCACATCTCGCAGTAGTAAGGCCTCACCTCAGAGTGGGCAGATTTGTGGTTCTTGAGGTTGATGGTGGTGGTGAACTTCTTTCCGCAGACCTCGCAGACATAGTTTTTGTCGGTGTCGTGTGTTTTTAAGTGGTTCTTGAGTCCCCTGGCGTTCTTGAAGGCGCTGGGGCAGATGGAACACTTGAAGTTCCTCGGGATGTCCATGTGGGTGTACTTGTGGGTGTTGTAGTTGGACTTGAAGGCGAACTCTTTCCCGCAGACGTCGCATACGTGTTTGTTGGGGAAGGGAGAGTGCAGGGCTCTTTTGTGGGCGTTGAGATTGTACTTTTTGGCGAAGACTTTGGAGCACACGTCGCACTTGTACGCGTTCTCTCTGACGTTCGGGGCGAAGTCGAACTGCTCCTCGGCGGTGCACTCCCCCCCCTCGTGTCGACTTTCATCGGGGAGCGAGTTATTTCTCATTCTGAGGACGCTATTCCGCTTTTCTTTACTCCCTTTGCTCCTCTCATTATTAGACAAATTTAACTCATCTTCCATGTCCTTCCCACACCTGGAAGAAACCGGATAATCCACTTTCAAATTAGACTGAACGTGGCAAGATAACACGGGACTCGTTCGCGGCCTTGTGTCCTTTCTTTCGGTCCTTTCTCTTTGCACAACTCGTTTCCTGTTTCATCGGCACTCGGACAACGCAAACGGAAACCGGAAATGGGAAAGCGGAAGAAGGGCAGTTCGGATTTTGGCCAAGAGAGGGCCGTTTGATATTGTTTCATTAAACTCTTAATGACTAGAGTTGATTTCGTTCCACGAAAAGATCTGCAGAAATATTTTTGACCCCATTTCTTAATTCAAAAACGGTAAAATAAATTCAGAAACGGTTAAATATTTGAATTATGCCCTTAAAAGGGATATTAAAACAAAAATTCCTCGAAAAATTGTGGTTCTTAAGGGATTAATTTAAGGTCATTAATTTCTTTTTCATTGTTAAATTAACTGTCAGTTTATAATATTCTCATGAAGTGGACACATTGTAGGGTTTATTTTGGAATATTATTCTCAACCACTCTCTCTAGTTAGTTATGTTAACGGTGGGTGTAAAAAATAAAAAGGAATAAGTGAAAAGCCGCCATTTTAACGTCGGGAACTCACTCAAACGGTCATAGAGTAACAAAACGCGTAATCTCCAAATTAATTCTCATACGGAGAAATAACTTTCAAGAATAAAATAAAAATAACTTTTTAAAAATATAAACTATACTTAAAAAAAAAAACACGAAAATAAAATAATAAAATACACTTATCGGCGGAAACCTCGGAAATATTTCCGATCAATTTGTCAGTCATAAATGCATTTTTCTTTTAGATAAACCGTTTCAATTATTTATTTGCTTATTTCCCCATTGCTGTTTTAATTTGTTGAACTGTTTTGTTAGGAAGGAGTGCGAACTAAAGGTTTTGTATCTTTTTTACATAAAATCGTTATTTATTTTTTATGATAAGAAAGAATCTAAACTCAAGAATTCACTTTTTTGACATAAAATCGATGGAATTATTTATTCATTTTTTTGTTTATTTAATTAATTATTTACTTCCCCATTGCCATTAAGATGTTCTCGCACTGTTAAAAAGAAATATGAACTCTCAGCGCTGTTTATTATAGACCTAAGGATTTCATTGGCTATTTCGCTCTATAATTTTTCGAAATCGGATCAAAGAAGGATTTCATCGGTTGTTTTTTTTATCAAATTTCGAGCTGGAAAAATTAAAAGCGGAAGTGAAACTATTTTCAAAATATAATTTATTTACTGAAAACCTAAAATTGAAACAAAAGATAAATGAACGCCTCTTAAGAATCGAACGTGAGGTAGGTGATGTCCACAAAATCCGCCTTGTCCTCCTTCTTGACGGTGTTCGACGCCTGGGCGCCCCCGTGCTTCTCCTCGTTCTTGCTGTGCGTCTTCTTGTGCTTCTTGCAGTCCCCAGGCTGGGAGAACGCCCTCCCGCAAATGTCGCACGCGTATGGCTTCTCCCCCGTGTGCGTCCGCATGTGCAGCCGCAGGTTATAGGGCAGACGCAGCCGCTTCCCGCAGATCTCGCACTTGTAGGGACGCTCGTCCGTGTGCGTCTTCCTGTGGGCGTACAGGCCGCTCTGCGCCCTGAACCCCACCCCGCAGATCTCGCACTTGAAGGGCTTCTCCCCCGTGTGGATCCGTCTGTGGGTGTCCCTCTGGCACTTGAGCGCGAACATCTTCCCGCAGTAGTCGCACACGAAGTCCTTCTTCCCCCTGTGCACCCTCTGCTTGTGCAGGTACAGCCCGCTCCGCCCCTTGAACTCTATCCCGCACTCCTCGCAGGGGTACCTCAGCGAGAGGTGTATCACCCGGTGGTTCCTGAGCCCGTTCTTGCTGGAGAAGGTCGCCCCGCAGACGTCGCACGCGTAGGGGCGTGCGCCCGCGTGGAAAGTGCGCACATGCTGCAGCAGACTCTGCTTGAACTTGAACACCTGCTTGCAGTCCACGCACTCGTAGATGTCCTCCTGGGTGTGCTCCTTCATGTGGGCGTTGACGGAGTCTATGTCGGAGCACTCCTTGCCGCACTCCCCGCAGATGAACTCTCCTTCCTCCTCCTGGGCGACCTCGACGATGGCGTAGCCGTCCTTGAAGACGGGCACCTCCTCCTCGATGCCGTTGCAGTTGTCCTCCTCGAGCACGGGCATGACTATCATCTGGGAGGTGTCCTCGGAGGGCTCCATTTTGATGCCCTCGACGATCTCGATGTCGTCCTCGTCCTCGGCGAAGAGGTCGCTGACGGGGGGCGGGGGGTGCGTCTTCTCGTGCTCGAGGAGCTCCGCCTCGTTGTTGAAGTTGGTGCCGCAGCAGGAGCAGATGAAGATGTTCATGTCCTTCTTGAGTTTGTGCATGAGCATGTGGTCGATGTAGAAGCTGTGCTGGGTGAACTTCCTCTTGCAGAGCTCGCAGGTCCAGTCGTTGGAGTGGATGTGGGCGAGCTTGTGGCGCTTCCTGGCGGCGGGGGAGGAGAACACGTGTCCGCAGACCTTGCAGGGGTAGATCATGGAGTTCCTGTTGTGGACGGTGACGTGGGTCTTGAGGTCCTGGAGGCAGACGAAGTCGGCCCCGCAAATGTGGCATATCATTTGGGAGTCGCCTGCGTTGTGGATTTTTAGGTGGGCCTCGTAGGAGGTGATTTTCGCATAGCTTTTTAGACATACGTTACACCGAAACAATTTTTCATTGGTGCTTTCGAAAAGGTCGCGCAGATCGGCGGAATCCAAGACTTGCTTTTCGTCTTCGAACTCATCGTTCTCTTGTTTCATCCCGGCCAGGATAGATAACAGATCGGATCTGGAAAAGAGATAGATCTATAGTGTCAACCACATCACAATTATTTCGTCGGGGGGAGCCAAATCACAGAAGGGCGCCTTTCCAGTTCTTCTGCACCCACCGGAAACCGTTTCAAATTCAGGCAAGCGATGGATTCCGCCGATGAACTTCCCGTGCGATTGTTTCACTTCCGCCCCCAAATTCCCCACCTCAGAACTGGAAAACTATCAGCAGTGATTGCAAAACATTACAAAATAAGGCGCGCTTCACTCGGAGATTGGTAAAAGCCACAAAACCTCAAAAGAACTATAATCCAACAAAACTGTCAATATACTTCCATCACAGAACTGAATTCTCTACCAGATGCTCGACAGAGCTTTAATCAAAACCGTACAAAAATAGGTACAAAACCATACAAAGACGATAATACTTCGTTTAGTGCGGAGTCAAAATACAAATGGAATGAAATAAAACCACTTCAAAAACTCCAGAGACTTTATAAAACTGCTAAAAACTCGATAAACTTCGCGTCTCAAAGAAACAAATGTCAGCAATGGTTCGAAACATTAAAATATACAACAAATTTCCCTCGAGGAGAAACCAAAATGCCAATGGGAGGCGATTCAGGTGATAAAAACGCTTTAATAAGATTTGAAAACTTTATAAAAAATAGTCCTTATTAAATCGAATCCCCCAAAAAAACGTCATTTTCAGATTTGGAATCAGAAATACTTAAAAAAAATATTGAAAAATTATAATTCTCCAGTGACGGTGCACAGTCAAAATGTAAATGGAATGTTTAGAGAGCTTTGTAATACTTCAGCAACTGCTTAAGACGATTATCATCGCGATCCACAATTGTATTTCCATTTAATAATGTCATCAACAATAACAATCTGTACAAAATCCAAATGGAAGGAAATAAAAACAATTTAAAAGCTCAGAGAACTTTATTTAAACGAGCAGACATAAGTGCTTATCACATTCGTCCAACTCCATTCAAAACCTGACGACTGTCAGCAGCGCTTACAAATTATTACAAGACATGGGCAAAGTGTGCGCTCACGACGCCGAGACCTCGTTGCGATGCTTCGCCTTCTCGTGCTTCTTCAGGTACCTCTTCTGCGAAAAGCTGCACCCGCACAGGGAACAGCTGAACGGCTTCTCGTCCGAGTGCACGTGTTTGTGCCTGTTGAGGTCGCACTTGACCCCGAACGCCTTCCCGCATATCTCGCACTTGTGCTTTTTCTCCCCCGTGTGGGTGGTCAGGTGGCCGCTGAGCTGCGTCTTCCAGCGGAACTTCCCCGGGCAGTAGGGGCACCGGTGCGGGAACTCGTTCGCGTGCACCTTGACGTGTATGCACAGCGAGGCCATCGTTTTGAAGGCCTTCCCGCAGGCGTGGCACACGTAGGGACACTCCCCGGTGTGAATCCGGCGATGGTCCTCCCGAACGCTCCGTTCGGGGAATCCCTTCCCGCACAGGTCGCAAATCCAGTCCCTCCGTCCTTCGTGCACGTTCCTCACGTGGCGCACGAGCGTCCCCTTTTTCTTAAGGGACTTTCCGCACACGTGGCAAATGAAGAGGCCCAGTCCCAGGTGGGTTTTGCGGTGGCGGGCGAGGAGCTTTTCGCTTGAGAAGCACTTCCCGCACTCCCCGCAATTGGGGACTTTGTCCCTGGACGCGTCCGAGGACTTTGTCCCGTCCGTCGCCTCCTTATTCACATTCGGGGCCGGACTTTTTAAGATCGGTGACCTGGGCGAACTCTTTTTCGGAGGCAATCTTCTCTCGCTTTTCAAGACGCTACTCGCCAACCTGTAATGTCAAGGTCGAATCATTTCAGAGACGAACGCACACACACGTCACCTCTCTGCCAGGCAGAGATCGGCGAGAGCTGAGCGGCGACAACCTACGAGAGGACACAAACACACTGTGTTGTACTACGGAGAATGGAAAGGAACAGCCGTAAATTGTACGCAATGATTGAAAACAGGTAAAAACAATAATTTAATTCAATTCGTTGACAGTCTATTGGCACTATTGACACACGCTGGATTCGCTCTGCGGACAGACAATCACGGTGGGGACGGGGAGGGCCGCGGGTATGGTGGGCAAGTCGATGGCGGACAGGGCGACTGTGCTCTCGCCGGGCTTCCCCGAGGTGTTGTCCTTGTGATGAGCCTTTGCGTGCCTCTGGACGTACTTCTTGCAGGTGAATGTCATTCCGCAGAGCGTGCAAGCGAAGTCCTTGGTGGCGTTGTGTATGGGGCGGTGCCTGGTGAGGTCCCACCGCACGCCGAAACCCTTGCCGCATATGTCGCAGAAGTGCTTCTTCTCCCCCGTGTGCATGGTGAGGTGGCCCAGGAGCTGCTGCTTGAACCGGAAGCGCTTCGGGCAGAAGGTACATTCGTGGGGGAAGGAGTCTGTGTGTATCTTTCTGTGTATGCAGAGGGAGGCCATCGTTTTGAAAGCCTTCCCGCAGGTCTGGCAGACGTAGGGACACTCCCCCGTGTGTATCCGTCTGTGGTCGTCGCGGGAGCTCTTTTCGAGGAACGCCTTCCCGCACAGGTCGCACTCGAAGTCTCTGCGGTTTTCGTGCACGGTCCGCACGTGCCTCTGCAGCGCGTAATTGTGTTTGAACTCTTTCCCGCAGAGGTGGCACACGAACATCTTCTTCTCGTGCGTTTTCAAATGCCGGTCGAGATTTTTCTCGGTCGTACAGATTTTGTCGCACAGGTTACACCCGAAGCACCCGCTTCTCCGAGTAATTCTCAACGATTTCTTCTTCCTCGGCTTGCTCCCCTCCAAGCTCTTTAGTGGCTCCTCCTGCTCCACCCCTATCGTCGTTTCAACCGGCAGAGCTATAAGCACTTCGACGGTTTGTATTTTGGGGTTCGAGTCTTCACAGGTCCGACTCCAACCCCCGCACCTGGAAGATTAATCAACGTTTCACTCATTACCCAACACAAACACAGCATGGGGAAGCAAGCATCTGGGCTCGTGCATCTATCTCTCTCTCTCTCTCTATCTTTCTCTTTCTCCCTTCCCCCCTCTCTCTCTCTATGTCTGGTTAAACACCAACAGCAATTCCGGATGCGACTTTAAGTGGTTTAACAGGTATCGCTTTTGTTTGAACTTCCGCCCGCAGTAATTGCACTCGAAGCGGTTGACCGCCGTGTGGACGAACAGGTGTCGCTTGAGCTCCTGCTTCACCTCGAACCGCCTCTCGCACAGGTCGCACGCGAACGGCTTCTCCTTCGTGTGGTGCCTCCTCGTGTGGTGGATCCGCTGCTGGTTGAACCGGAACTTCTCGTCGCAGTACTCACACTTGAGCACCTTGCTGTCGTAGTGCAGCTTCTGGTGCGAGCGGAGGGACCCCGTCGTGCGCACCCGCTTCCCGCAGGTGTTGCACTCGAACGGGTACTCCATCGTGTGTATCCGGAAGTGCTCCTTCAGCTTCGATTTCTCCCCGAAGCACCGGCCGCACGTGTCGCAGATGAACTCCTTGAGCTTTTCGTGGACGAGCTTCACGTGGCGGATGTAGCTGTGCAGGGAGGCGATTGTCTTCCCGCAGAGGTTGCAAGTGGTCGAGCTGCTCTTGTCGAAATTGTTCTTGTGGTCGGTCCTCAGGTGGATGGAGAAGCTGCGGGTGATTGTTTTCTCGCAGAGCGGGCACTTGATGACCTCTTTGGGTCGGGAGGAGGTCGACGGCTGGCAGGGGTCGGCCTCCTCGTCGATTTTCAGCTGGACCAGGTTCCCGGAGAGATCCCTCATGACGCACTTGATCTCTTCTTTGGGTTTCGACTCCTCCCTGTCGCTCATCTCGACATATTCGATCTCGAAAACAGTGTACGCGGTGTTCTCCGTGGGGCCCTCATCGTCTTGGCACACGATTATTCGTTTTTCTAACGTTTCATCGGGTCTCTCATCTGAATCGGTCGGCTCCTCTATTTCATTCACATTTTCATCTTGTTCCTCCAACCTGTAAGAGTCGGACCTTCACTAAGTTACAATGGAACGTCTAAAGTCTTTCGGTGGGAGGTTCTTCATCGTTCGCTTCAAAGACAGTTACAACTACAATTTTACAACTACGAGGGTGCCGCGAGAAATAACGCCAACGAAAGGCAACGCTTCAACCGACACCCGCGCTCTCTTTCTTGTGCTTCGCCTTCTCGTGGTTCCTCAGGTAGCGCTTCTGGGCGAAGGACATCCCGCACACCAGGCAGAGAAAAGGCTTCTCCTGCGAGTGGACCGGTTTGTGCCTGGTCAGGTCGTTCTTAACGCCGAAGCCTTTCCCGCAGGTCTCGCAGAAGTGTTTCTTCTCCCCCGTGTGCGTCGTCACGTGGCTCAGCAACTGCTGACGCCAGCGAAACCTCCTCGGGCAGTAGGAGCAGGGGAAAGGGAAGGAGTCCGTGTGCGTCTTGCTGTGTATGTACAGGGAGGCTTTGGCTTTGAAGGTTTTCCCGCAGGTGTGGCAGACGAAGGGCCGTTCGCCCGTGTGTATCCTCCTGTGGTCCTCTCGCGCGGCCTTCAGGGCGAACTTCCGCCCGCAGATGTCGCACCCGTGTTCTTTTATCCCCTCGTGCACGTGTTTGAGGTGGTAGGAGAGCCCCGTGGAGTGGCTGAACTGCTTCCCGCAGAGATGGCACGTGAAGTACTTTTCCCCGTTCTCCCCGTTCTTCGCTTTACTGTATTTTTTCCTCTTTCTCTTTTTGTGCGCGACGAGGCAGTGCTTTCGAAACTCGGAGGCGCCCTCGAAGGTTTCCCCGCAAGTGTTGCACTTGTTCCCGTGAACTTGGGACAGGTGTTTCGAGAGAGAGTTCCGGGAGTCGAAGGTCTCCCCGCAGGAGACGCAACCGAGGTCGTCGGAGGACCTCAAATGGTTCTGAACGTGTCTGACGAACGTTCGTCTGCTGCCCTCGTGTATCTTATCGCAATACTGACAGCGGTACACGTCTGGGGATCGGTCCCGGGGCAAATCGTCCCGGGCTAATTGCAAGGGACAATGGCCGTGGAGTTTGGTGGCGGACGTCGAAGTCTGAGTGCCCGACCTGGAAAACAAAGCCCCGAATCATCCTAAGGATTCCACCACAAACACTACAATAACTGCACACGTCAGGGGTGGTCCGATCACTTTTCGGGGCTGCGTTTTCCAAATCGAATCGACGAACCACAGTAATGTACAGCCAATTAACGCTGTAACGGCCGCTCTTTCATTTAACTCAGATTTATTTTCGGACTAAAAATAATATACTTGTAATAATTGTTGTAAAATATTCGCATTTTTCCTCTTATTTTCATTCGTTTCCCTTCTTTTCTCTTTGTCTTTGCTTTTCCTTATCCCGCTGCTTTTATCAAGCATGACGATGACAGGTAGAAAAAAAACAATGCTCGTTATTTGAGAAATTGCTTTAGTGAATATATAACATAAAAAATATTACAACAACATTTAACAATATTTGACGGTGGGTCGTTTTCGCACATTCGAGTTCAGTTCTGATGAGCCTCCCCCTTCGCCCCAGGGTGGTGACTCTTCATGTGCACTCTCAGGTACTTCCTCACGCTGTAGCTCACCCCGCAGAGGGGACACACGTGGGCCCGCGTGCACGAGTGTATCTCCACGTGGCAGTTCACCTGGGACTTGGTTATGAACCGCTTCCCGCACACCTGGCACATGAACGGCTTCTCCCCCGTGTGTATGGCCAAGTGGTTGTTCAGCCTCTGCCGCGTTCTGAACGACTTGTCGCAGGAGCTGCACTTGTGCGGGGCGTAGTTCGTGTGCGTCCGCCTGTGTATGTACACGCAGTTGGCGGTTTTGAAGGTTTTCCCGCAGATGTGGCAGACGTAGGTGCGTTCCCCGGTGTGCGTCGTCCGGTGGTCGTTGCGTGTGTTCTTCGTGGCGAAGGACCGGCCGCAGAGGTCGCAGCTGAACTTTTTTATTTTATCGTGCACCTCTCGCACGTGCCGGGAAATGTCTTTCTTCTCGAGGAAGCACTTCCCGCAAATGTGGCACGTTTGGGAGCGCTCCCCGAAATGATTTTTCATGTGCCGCGAGAAGCCCTGTTTCGTCACGAGCCTTTTATTACAGAGGGTGCACGTGATTCCACCCTTGGACTTCGCCCTCGCCTCCGCCTCGCACAGAGACTCTATTTCTCGCGCTATATTTCTACTTCTTTCTTCCTCCGCGTCGGATTCTATTTGACCGAGACAATTTTCTTCAGTGAGAAAATCTTTGGCGCCAAAGGTTGAATCCGACCTGGAAAAGAGGGCTCAATGAATACTCTTAAAGGATTACTCATCTTCTTCGGCCACCTCTCCTCCCCCTCATCTCTTTCTTCTCTTTTTCGGCGTCATTTCTTGTCTTCTCTGTGTCTTCTTTCTCCTCATTTCCGGTCCATACTCAAACACGGCTGTTCCGTAATTGCACTTAAAAATCCGTAACACTCGCGTCGGGTCGTCCGATTTTAATAATTCAATAAGAGACTTTGCAACATTGAGTAAAAAATAAAAGCGCTGTTGCCGAACGGACTCTGTCCGGCTTTTATTTTTATATGTACCAAAAAAGGGATAAATTTTAATTACAAAATAAATGTTAAAATATTATGAGAAATCTATACGCTGGTCATTGTTCTTTTGTATACGATAAAATTTATAACTGAATTTCGTTGACCACTCCAGCGTTGCCAACTTAGAGGTTTCCCCCCAAATCTTTTAGGCTTTCTTTTTAACTTAAAAAGACTAAGATATGATTCAAAATTGATTATATAATTCATATAATAAAAAATATTTAATTATTTTAATAACAGGGGGAACTTTTTCTCAAAATTACAGGGATTGATTTTTTTAATTAATTTTTATACTTCTAAGTGGGGGTTGGAGCGCGAAGCTCTATTATATAAAACAGTTGCACCAAAACTTCCTCAGGGGATTGTCAAATAAATATATTCTCTAATTTAAAAATATATAACGTTTAATAAAAATCTTTTCTCGACAAATAAAGCAGTGCTCTTCTCTTTTACGATAAAACAATAAATTTTTAAACAGGCGAAAGCAGAATTTTTATGGAAAGGCATTGACGTCATTGTAAAAATTATACTGAGAAATATGTGATGACGTGGTAAGCCTTTCGCGCCATACAACAAACGAATATATATTCAAAAACTAAAAAATACAACCCGATGGTATTTGTTTAGTATTGCTACTTCTCGATTTGGATGTTGTGAGTTATACCATATTATAGAGAAAGATGAGCAGGTAAAAAGTTAAAGTGAACGGTTTCAAAGGTATTCAACTTTAGATTTTACCAAAAAATGTAAACAAAACGATGATGTCGGCCATTACGATCGGAGGTGTTTTTTTCGAGATATTTATGAAAACACTCAATAATAATCTTAAATAACAATTTTTTTATATTCCTAGTAAGTCGACAAATTTTTTAAAAGCAAAAGTTTATTCGCAAAACACATACAATCAAAATTAATTTTATGAATGAGAGGCACTGATTTACACAGCGGACGAATTCTTTTTGGCGAGCGGATGAATTTTTCTTTCTTCGTATTCATCCGCCATTCAAATCTTTCTTCGTTTCAAATTGTTTTGGCGCGTTTAAACGTGCAGTATTGCAAAGCTGCAAAGTAAAAAATTGAAATCTTTACAAAACTGAACTAAAACTTATTCAAGTTTTAAAATGTAACTGCTTTTTAATTCTTACTTTTCCGGGGGGATGGGAGGGGGAGCACCAGAGCCTTCCCGACAGACTCTCAGGGTTTGTTTATCTTAAGGGATCTAAACAAAACAGACAGTTGTAACCTAAATACTTTACTAAACACGATTGAAAATAATCAATAATAACTTACAATCGGATGAGGGACGCCAGTGTACACGGATGCTACACATTTCCAGAATTCGTGGAGTCTCTGCCTTTCGTTGTACAAAATCATAAATTTTGCCTCCGTCAGATAAGACTCAAAATCTCGCCCTCTACCATATCTCGCAGTGTACTTCCTTACCTCCCTCCAAAGACGCTTAATGTTTTGCGTATGCGCTTCAGTTCCGGGATCGACAAAATTTGTTTTATGATTCCCACTCAAATGTGTAAATCCCTCCCCTTCTAAACCCCAGTATCCCCTCCATCCGTCTGTAATTATTATGGTCTCTTTATTTATTTTTTCGTTTATGGAGTGCATTAAAGTATCTCTATTTCTATTATCGACGGGTGTTAGGAAAAAATTTTTGGATCCCCTTTCGATTCCCCCCAACACCCACTGCCCATCCAAAACCCTCCCTTTGTTATTTTTTCCTTTTCCCAATTTTATTTCGTCCACTTCGACAATTTTATTTTCCCCTCCGAGTTTCAAAAAATTTTGATTTTCCCAAATTTCCAAAATTTTTCTAATTAGCCTGCAATATTTGAAAACTGTCGCGCTGGAGCATCCTGTGTGTCTCACGATGAAGTTCACTCGAGGAGGAGGACGAGATAAATAGAGGCTGACAATGGTCGAGATCGTATTAAAACAAATTTTGGCATTTTCGAAAATGGTCTCTTTAAAGATATTACATGAAAAGTTACACTGTCTTTTACTTTTTTTATTCTTTTTTTGGCACCGAAACATAAAATTATTTTGAATTTTGGAAAATTTTAAAACGGCCTCGCACTTTTCGCATTTTGTGCAACAAGGCAGGACTCCGTGTTTAACCAAAAATGCCAGCAATTCCCCGTCATTACTTTCTGTGACCCTCATTTCATAGCAATCGACTTGACATCCTTTACATGAATTATACTGGCAGCGCATTTTAGGTGGCCTGAAATTTTGTAAAAATTTACTAAATTGAACGCAAAGCCTAACCTTAGTGGAGAAGTGATGGTTGGCTAAAAAAACAAATGAGTCTTGCAACTGATTTGCAATTAAAGACATTTTCCACACTTAAGGCATTGACAAATCGATCAATCAGAGTGAAATGATAAGGTTTCGTCCGCGGAAAATGCCTCAAAATGTGGAGCTTTTCACGATTTTGACGATGCTGATCTTCTCCGTAACGTTCCAATTTCAGTAAATATGTCGGCCAAAGCGAATAGATTCAAACCGTATGTTATTTGATAATTTGGAAATAAAACAAAAATCTGACCTGGATAATATTTAAATTTACTATGAATTCAAATGACAATTGCGTTCACAAATTTTAATTTCTTTTAAGCAGTGCTTCAAAGTATTAATGGCTTCAACAAATGAATGTCTTCTTTGGCGGTTATTTCAACTAATAGGAACTGAGACAAAGCAAATGCTGATTGCTTTAAATATCAACCAATCACAGCTCGGGTAATTTTTTAATGTTAACAAAGTTCTTGCTCCGCAACGAAAAGTAGTTCAATTTGTACATAAATTTAAAAAACCTTTTTTAGTGAGGGAATATTTTTAAAAAATCTTAAAACCTACCGGAAATGCGAGAAAATTGTAAAACTTGACATTATTTGAGTATTTTCATAAATATTTAGAAAAAAACACCTCCGATAGCAATGGCCGCATCATTGTTTTGTCTACATTTTTCAGCAAAATTTAGTCTAATCTCTGAAACGGCTGATTTGCACAAGAAACGTTTCACTTTTTACCTAAATACACTCCCCTACAATACGGTATAACTCACAACATCCAAATTGAGATGTAGCAATACTAAAGAATTACCAAAAATATATATAACAATCGTGTGGGGGGAACTTCAGTGATTCGGCGAATATTGCCAAAGTTTTTTTTGATTAAAATAAGGGCAAGCGAAAACAAAACATATAAAAATCAAATATGTATACTATCAAATAGGTTTCAAGGCCGAATGGTCGACCTTGAATGATTGCACTAAGTTAAAACTAGACAGATTTACTCGCGATTAGCTCCCGCACACAACAGCAAAAAAGGAGGGAAAGCGTAAAGCCTTCGGGCTAACTACAACATGTTTCTAACGATTTTATAAGGCGTTTGAATTCCGTTATACTTAAAACTATTCATGGCAGTATAAAACCACGATGTATAAAAGTCTGCGGTTATTATACATTTCTCGGTATTTTTATAAAGTGTATGAACGATTTTTTCGACAGTTAAATTCAGTTACGCGTCAGAGGACGGCCGTTTTATTGTATTCGATTTTGCAGGAGGCAAAATCGACGGCCATTTTGGCATAATCGATTCATAACAGAAGGCAAAACAATTCGAAACTTAATTCGCAACACCGTCATGGATATCCCAAACATATAACAGATAATAAAAACATCCAGTGTGGATTTTTTTACTTATAAAGTATATAAAATCGTTCAGCCGCTGACAATTTCGGGGTTTCTAGTGAATGAAAAGCCAAAGTTCTGAGGTGGTTGTGCGCGCTGTCGTGGCACCAACAGTACAACCACTCTCATTGTGCTATGATATCGGGACGATTTGCTCGCATGTGATATTTTCCTCCGAGGCATCACCCCTCGAGACCAACAGCGCGGCGATGTCGTCCTCCGGCTCGGGGTTCATCTCCTTTGCCTCGACCGAGTTCTCCCTGTGGTGGTTCTTCACGTGCAGCCTCATGTGGCTGGAGTTGTTGAAGCCTTTCTGGCAGTGGGGGCAATAGTAGCGGAACTTATCGCTGTGTATCCAGCTGTGCGCCTTCAGGTGCACCCGCGTCTTGAACAACTTCCCGCAAACCTCGCACTCGAACGGCCTCTCGTCGCTGTGGGCGGAGGCGTGTTGGTCCAGGTGCTGTTTCGTCCTGTATCGCCTCCCACACACCATGCACAGGTGGGGGAAGTCGAGGGTGTGCGTCCTCTGGTGGATCTTGAGCCCCTGCAGCTGGGCGAAGCACTTCCCGCAGTGTTGGCAGACGTACGACTTCACCTCCGAGTGGATCTTCATGTGGCTGGTATAGTTGGAGGTGTCCCGGAAGTCCCGGCCGCAGACCTCGCACTTGGCGACGACCACCCTCTCGTGCACCCTCCGGATGTGGGCATGGAGAAGGTGCACCTTCTTGAACTCCTTCGCGCACACGTGGCATATGAGCAGGTTCCTCTCAGGCGGCTCCTTGATGCTCAGTATTTCCATAATGTCTTTCTCATCGAGACTCATGATAACGCTCTCGCACTTTTTCTCGCTTTTCGCCCTCTTGAGAGAGCCTTTTTTAACTTTTCCCTTCGCGGACTCCGAACTTAAAACGTCCTCATTATCTTTTTTTGCCGACTTTTCCCTTTTCACACATTTCTTTTTCGCCGACCTCTTTCTCGAAGTTTCGCTCCTGGAAAACAAACGGTTAAAATGAGCCTCAGCTTCAACTTGACTGTCTTGGGTGGTGGTTTCGCCCTCAGCTTTAGACACATTTTACAACCGGGCATTGGCTTCGCAATGCGTGGCGATTTTTCAAATGGAGGCTCAATCCGTTCGATTGATTGAAGCCCTTGTTGCAATGCTCGCAGACGAAGGGCCACTCGTCTTTGTGTATCCACGTGTGCATTTTGAGTTCGCTTTTCGACGCGAAAAACTTCCCGCACGTCTCGCACTGGTGATTCTTCTGCCCCGAGTGCTTGAGAAGGTGCAATTCGTAGTGCTGTTTCCGGCGGAACTTCTTCGGGCACTGCTCGCAGGAAAAGGGGTAGCTGTCCGAGTGCGAGGGCAGATGCATCCTCAGTCCCTGTGGCTGAACGAACCCTTTCCCGCATATCTGGCAGATGTAAGACTTCACCCCCGTGTGGATGAGCAAGTGTCGCTTGTAGTTGGACACGTCGTTGAAAGTCTTCTTGCAAACTTTGCACTCCCCTCTCACCACCCTCTCGTGCACGCTCAGAAAATGCCTCTGGAAGAAGTTTTTATTGGAGAAGGTCTTCCCGCAGGCGTCACAGCTCACTTTCTCCGCATTTTTGGGGCTCACGTCGTGCTCCTCGTCGAGGTGATCGCTGAGGGCGTTCCTGCTCAGAACTTTCCCACAAACGGGGCACTCCACGAAGGGGGTGGAGCCGATCGCTCGCGAACCGCCCTCTGACACTGCTTTCAAACCCTGCAACCGGTTCGCTTCTTGGATGATCGCGTCGATGTCTTTTTCGTCGACCAACCCGAACAGATCCTTTTCGCTTTTAGAACTCGAATTTCCCGATTTATTCGGTTTCCTTTTCCATTTTCTTTTCTTTTTATTTTTACTACTCTTCGCTGGGTTCCAGTCGTTAAGATCCATCGCCGAGTTTAAACTGTTCAATTCATTTTCGAGAATATCATCGAGCCCGAATTCTTCTGGAAAAGTCATCCTGGAAAAATAAAAATCCAGAGAGGTGTCATCCGGAAAAGTCGACAAATCTACAACATTTCCTCCGGGGATTAAAACAAAATTTATTAGAAAATAACAATGGATTCACACATGTTATTCCGCGTGTATTTTACTGTGAAGATACAGAGAGCTCTGAGTCCGAAAAGCACAGTTGCATATGTGACAGATGTAGGGTTTTTCACCCCCGTGGGTCCTCCTGTGCTCCTCGCAAGCTTTCTTCTCCGCGAACAGCTGATCGCAGTACTCGCACTTGTACGGGAAGCTTATGATGCTCGCGGCCACTTCCCCGTGCACGTTCACCGCGTGCTCCCTCAGGCTCTTCTCCCCCAGGTACACCTTCCCGCACACCGTGCACGCGAAGATGTTGATCGGCTTGTGTGCAGTGATGTGCGCCCGGAGGCTGAGCATTCGGGGGAACGTCTCCCCGCAGATCCTGCACCGGAACGCCTTCCGCCACTTCCCCTCCCCGTAGGGGGTGCTCACCACCTCCACCTCCTTCACGTGGTAGTTCATCACGTCACTTTGACGGCACCGTCCTCCGCAGTGCTCGCAGACGAACTCCTGCGTGGACTCGTGGCTGGCCAGGTGCTTCTTGAGGTTGTTGCTCCTGTTGGAGGTGTGCCCGCAGAGTTTGCACCGGTAGAGCTTCTTCGGGTGTCCGTCCGCGGGCTCGCACAGGATTTCTATGCTGTTGAGGTGGTCCTTCCCGTCCTGCCTTTTCTGGTACCTCCTCCCGCACTTGTCGCACTTGTACGGGAGCACCTTTTTGTGTGTTTGCAAGTGGGCTTTCAAATTATTGCTTCGATTCGTTTTGTGACCGCACAATTTGCATCTGTATATGCTTTTGAGTGAGCCGTTCGCACTTAACACGGAGATGGATTCCATTTCCTTCGGAAATTTTCTCTTTTTCGACATATCGACACTATTTCCCGGTTTCTCGGAATTCGAAACATCCCACCTGGAAAATCAATGTTCAGTTTTTGGTCATTTTCCGACTCATCGCGTCCACCATCCGGTTCAATTTATAATATTTCTATCACTTCGCGATAAATTAACCACTGACTCGGCATCCTTTCGAAAATAACAAACACTTTATCCTCCATTTGTGTATGAAATATGAGCTCGACGTGTCTATTAAAATGGCGATCGAAACGTTTTAAAGTCGCTTCGTTCTAATTCAAAAGGCATTCAATTCTTTTCCATTTAAATCATACAAGAAATCTTGAGCTTACATACAGACAACAATTACCCCATTCAACCCATTGAACATAAAACAGTAGCAGAACAACATTTATAATTTTACGAATACACAAAAACCGTTAGAAATCGAAAAATGGCGGAAGCGTACACCAATCGCGTCTCGCACATGGAGACGTTACGTTTCATAACCAGTTAAACCAATTTCTGAGCAATTTTAAAGCCCAATTTCGCAAAATGAGAACAGTAAGTGGGGGAATGAATGGGTGCCAGGTATCAAGTGTTAAACTATTCGAATCGAACATTTTTTCCAGTGATAAATCTTTGTGTTATGATTGGTTCTCCGACAAACCATTCCGGAGGTCATCAGAACAAAACAGGGTGACACAGAAATAAAATAAATCACCAACAGGCGACCACACCACTCGTAATAAAATAACTCGACAGAAAAACGGAAGGAGACCAAAATCCGCTGACGACGAACTAAATTAATAAGACGCGTTCCGACGAATTACGTTGCAATGCAGTTTTATTTCCAGGCGATAAATTCATTATTACGATCCAGTTTGTTTTTACTGGAAAACCGTTTCATTTGCTTTTTTGAGTTTCCAGTGAAATTATGAAAACAATAAAACCACACTGCGTCAAAGGAAAATGGAAGAAAGTTTTTCTTTTTCAACAACACTTAAGAGCGACAATGATCACGTTTCGTAATAACTTTCTTTCTGTTTAAACGTTTAATTGATGATAAAAACAAAGTCTTACCTTTCTTTGTCTTCTTCCTCTTTGGAATTAGTTGCAGTCTTCTCAGTTTTAATTGTTACAGATTTACTCTTTGCTTTTGACTGCAAATCACAAAAAAAACTTCAGTCAAAAAAAGAAGTTTTTCCCTTTCCCAAAACCCCTGTTCAACCCAAATACTCACAAGAATTTTTTTCTTAATTGGGGTCCCTTTACTTTTATCTATTAATAATTTACTTTTACTAGTGATTAATGGTTCGTCATCTGAATCAACCATCTCTGTTTCTCCATCCATTTGACTATCGTCATATAACTGGAAGTGAGAAATGGTTTAATTATGGTCTCATTAATCTCATTTCCATGAATTGTGAGTAATTCTTGTGCTTACCTCTCTATTTTTACACTCTTCTGCTGCTTGCTGTATAGCCTTAAGTTTCTTTTCTGCTTCTAAACAGCTACTGATCATGGTATCCCATGCTATTAACGTTGAGGCACATTGATAACACAATTGTAAAGGTAAGGTATCTGTTGTTGATATCTGAAATGAAAATTTACATTATTTTTGATAGAATCTTGTCATGTTCTGTTTGTACAGTACTGCAAAGGTGATATAAAAATTAATTGGATGATCAAGCAATAGTTATCTATGCAGAGATGGGCAACTTGAGGCATTTCTAAAATTAAATTTATACACATTGCTTATAGCTGCCATAAAACCAATTATAATAAAATGACAGTAGAAACTTGTTTTCAGTTCAAATCAAAGAAATAGTGCCAAATTTCTCATTATAAATTTTTGGGATTATGCCCCTAATGCCTACTGGCAAAATGGGGGATAATATATTTTTATATTACTCTCATTTTTTCCATTATTCAATTGTATCAAACAATATTTCAATGATAGTTATCTCCAGTAATTTCTCTCCATATTAAACATAATATTCTTAATTACAATGGAATATTTTGTCAAAATCACAAAAATCAGAGAGAAAACACCCATTAATATAACTGATTTCTATAACAGTGCCTTTAAGGTTTGTTTAATTTGGAAATTAATAATGGGAATAACCTTTAGGTTACAAGTCAGTTCTAAGTGGTTATAAATTACCACTGCATTAATTTTTAATTACAGTTCAGTAAAAAAATGTCTTTGACATTCCATTCACCAAATATTAAAATACATTTATAGTTATTCTGACTTATTTGAAAATCAATAGAATACCTGAATGGGTAGATGTTTCTGTATTTTGTATTCTAATTGATGCTCCAGTCCTTCACCCTCATAAATGGGTATTAAATAATCGCTGGTATTGGCGCACGACCGACATAATTGTCCTGTGTCTGGTGGTTTTCCTCCGCTCCAGTTGCTTTGTGATGCAGTTTCCGTTTCGTTTGTCGACTCCATAGGCGCATAAAAGTTTTCACCCTCCATCATTCCAGATTCTAGCACAGTTGAAGTCCCCACTGCCATTTCAACTGCAACCGAAAACACTTGGTGTCTAATTACGTTTACCACAAATCAAACATAATAAAGCAATAAACCTCATCGGTTCTAAACGACGCTCGTAAGGCGGAAAAATAAAATATTTATCATAGATATGAGTTCCAGAGCACCACATTGAAATAAATTATTCGATATTGACATAGAATAAAAAAAGTTTTGTTTTTGCGTATTTGCATGTGTCGGTACCAACAATAAATAAATTTGAAACTTCTCTCTGGCGAAGTATATATTATCCTAAAGTAAGAAAACGTTTTAAAACTCACATTCTTTAGTATTTCCTTCAGTCATATTTCATGAGGACGAGAAAATGGATTCCAGTGTAACCAAGCTACGCCTATGGTTTTCTGACTCATTAATCCTAATGCAACTAATATAACAAGGAACAATTAAACTGTTGCGAAGATGGTAAAAAAATACTAGAAATTAGCTCCTTTGCAAAATAAATTTACTCATAATTAACAACTAACTCGAATATTACTAAAAAGAATGCGGAGACGCCGAGTCATTTGCCTCAACCAATACAATTTTACGAAATATTCATTTGTTACTTTCGATAAACCACTGCTTTGCGTTGTTATTGATTTTTATGTCCGGGCTGTAACCGCTCTTAGTACGAAAACGGCATAATTAGAAGGGTTTGCTTTTCACTCCGCGAAATGTAAAAATGAGGCTGCAAACTTTTTTTGGGGGAATACCAAATATTAACCAGCTATCTAACAGTTTTCTTTTTGGGCATGGTGAGTTCATTCGGATATAATTATGATGAAAAAGTATTCCTAAAAATATATATATTTATTCAATCTATGCACTTGTGATGTTTTGAAACAAAAACCTTGAAATCTAACTGCACACTGTTTGGGTTCCAACTTATATTTTTAATTGTCAACGCGGTTATAAACCTTTTATTATTTAATAACATGTGATTTTATTAAGTCTAAAATTTAAAACTATAAATTTAGTTTTGTTGTAAGTTTATAAATACATTAATTTGAGTATTTCTTGGTCGAGTTTGTATGATTTAAGCGTATTCGATCTTTATCCGTTTCCGTTGGGTGAACATGCGCGTTATTCAAAACTGACCGCCAAAACATTCGTTTTTAAATAATTAATAATATTCATTTAATAATTAATTTTTAATAACAACTAAACACTTCGCTATGATCATATGTTTAATTTTAAATATTCTAATGCTGGAATTGCTTAATTTGGACTTATGTGCCTTATTTTTCAAGTCCTACTTTGGAATAAAAAAATTATTTGTAAATGTGTTTTATTTTTTTTTCAGTTATCGAAAAAATTTCTATTTATTAATTAGCAAGTGTTTGAGTTTCCTGTATCAAAGAATCTAGATTTTATTATAATAGCAATAGTGTAAAAAATACTAAAAAAGGAAAATCAAATAAAGTCAGTTCGAAAACCTTTGTCTAAATGTCTAAGATTAGTACAGATGGAAATTGATGTAAGTATTAAGGAATTAAATTTTAAAAATTAAATAAATGAGAGTTTAAATTTTATTAATGAATGAAGTCTTTATGAGGAAGCAAAACGACTTTTAGAGCTCTTAGTGCAAGTTTTAAAATTTTCATGAATAAAATAAACAAAATTAACGCGGAAGAAAAACCGCCATGTTTGAGTTTAACATAAAATGGCTTCCTCGGAAGGAAAACAAAACATTTAAATTTTAATTTATTTATGAATTAAACCCCCGAACACAAAACTTATAGAAATAGGAATAGTGTTCACGTTGTACTTTACCTACTTTCATTAATAGAAATGAGTTAGTGAAAAAATTGATGAAGTTATATGACATTTGATATGATCGTAACTGTACGGACATTTGTTTCAGGTCTTGACATGATCATATAAATGGCCAGCGCTAAAGAAAACCTATTTATTTGGTCACCTCTAAATTTCAAAGAAGGGAAAATAAATCCTCAAGAAAAATCCACTGTCTCAGAAAGTACTGAGAAATACGATCCTTTAGTGTTTTGTAGAACTTGCGCAAGTATGGACCCCTGTCTTGTGCCTATTTATAAAGAAGAAGGCTTGGAATATAGTTTAGATAAAAAAATAGAAAAGTATTTACCTATTCAGGTGAGTCACGAGAAATATACGGTAGCTTTATTTCAACCGGAAGGGCTTTTATTCAGTTTTCCTATTTGTTGTTCAGGTTTCACAAAATGACGACCTTCCAGTCCATTTGTGTTATCACTGTGCATCAATTTTGATAGCTTGGGATAGCTTGGTGATAGGATGTGTTGAGGCAGAAAAAAAATTAACATCACTCAGGGAATCTTTAAGGGAAAAGGAACTTGAAGAGGTAAGAAATTTAATAGAACTTAATACTGAGTCAGTGAAAAGCAAATGAACCATTCTTTGAGTGAAAAACAAAAATGTCAAAGGTAATAATAACTCTTTAAAAAAACCAGTCTAAAATCTGTAAAAAAAAATGCATGCATGAAAATTAACATTGGGTAGTACAGTTTTAAAAGCATTGACTCTAAAGTGTTTGAAATTACTACTTGAAGAGAAAAAAATTTATTAATTAAGCAAAAATTATTTTGTCTTATTAATGAATAAATGATTAACAAATACTCTAAAATAGAATTCTTACTAATGGGAAAAGTTTACTATCATAAATACTAAGGTGATTTAATTATTAAATAATCATAATTTTAGAGAACACTCAATTTTAGAATTAGAAAATTAGATTAAATTGAGTATAATAATTTTTTACAGTTAGTATTTTTATTTTATATTATAGATTTCAAAAGATGATGATAGGCTAAAAGATAAAAATGAAGAAACTGATGATGAGCCATTAATTAATAAAAAAATTGTAAGTCAAAGTTTTTATATTTGGATTAACCATTTATAACAATTAACTAAAAAATTTTTTTTAGAAAACTAATGAGGCCAAAAGAGATATTTTACAAGAGAAAAATGATCAGATGTTAGAAGAAATTCAGGTTCAACCTGTAAGGTAAGCATATTTCAGTTTATTTGGAAAGGGAATTTATTGTTCTACGCAAAGAGATTCCATCATTTTTTTGCTCTTTGTCGGGTTTAGACAAACTGCTTTTTATTGGGATTTGTAGATTTGATGCTTATTCTTGTGTGTTTATTTATTTGTAAGCTGATTAGGGAAATTGCATGCTGTTTATTCATTTTGAGGTATGTAAAACCTTATTTATGTTATAAATCATCTAAATTGTTGAATTTTGGCCAACTTTCTTTAATTTTAATGTTTAGGTGGATGATTCATAGTTGCATTTGATTTTCAATTCTTTGAAACTTTTAAAATTCATTCCTGCATTGACATTATTAGATTGTTATTTTGTTTTCATAAAAGCCATTTTTTGTTTTGATGTTTTAACTCCCTTCAGTTCATTGTCTTGTGGCTTTTTAAAGACTTGACTTGCTTAACTGTGATTGTGTCATGTGCTACACCATTGTTGTTGTGTCTGCTTGTGTCTGCATTGCTGAAATGTGTGTCACATTAAATGGATTTTTTGTGTATTCCTGATATAAGAAATGGAAATATCGGATTATAATTGTTAAAACATTGCAGATAATCATTTTGAGTGTTTTGTTGTCATCATAGAAAATCACCCGCGGTAAGCAAAGCATAGGAACACGGGATTCTGTTTATTTTATTTCGTCATGATGCTCTCAATTTGTGTTGTGAATTGCTCGAAGAGAGAGATTTTCTCCCTAATGCTCCCATATCGAAATCCAGTCCGAACTAATCAGATAAACTGGTTTTATTTCCAGATTAATGGAAGAACCAGATTTATCATTTTCGACTTATCAGCACCAGTTCAGTACGCGCAGACCTTTCATATTTCAAATACTCAATTTAAGGATAGAAAATCCTTTTTGTTGTCAATCGTGCACGACAATTTCAAACTTTAAACTGAGTTTAATTAAACCGCCACTGAAAAAGTTAGAAAAACACCACAGAAAAAACAGACGTAAAAAGTCGCACTTGTTCGAGCGGGCCATTTGCGAAAATTGCGGGAAAACGTTCTCAAATAAATTCAGCCTAAAAAGTCACATGAAAACTCATTTCAACGAGAACACGTTGACCTGTCACCTCTGCGGGAAGACTTTCAAGCACCGATACAATTTGCTACGGCATTTGAGGGTCGTTCACGAGGGGCTTCGAAACCACGTGTGCTCCGACTGCGGAAAGCGATACAGATCGCGCGGAGAGATGAAAGATCACCGAAATATTCACGAAGTGCACGAGAAGATCATCTGCGAGGAGTGCGGCCGAGTCTTCTTGACCAAGTCTTCCTTCTACCCCCACAAAAAGAGCCACAGGATGAAGAAGTCCGGCAAAGACCCGGCGGCCTTCGCCTGCGAGGAGTGCCACAAGAAGTTCACCACGAAGAAGTCGAGGGACCAGCACCTACTTATCCACACCGGGGAGAAACCCCTCTGCTGCACCGCCTGCGGGAAGAAGTTCAGGACGAAGGCGAACTACAACCAGCACGCGAAGGTCCATTCGGACGTGAAGCCCCACGGGTGCGAGCACTGCGGGAAGGCCTTCGGGAGGAAAGATCATCTGAGGATACACTTGAGGTGCCACACGGGGGAGAAGCCCTTCGTGTGCAATCACTGCGGGAGGGGATTTGCCCAGATGAACGACATGAAGAAGCACTCGAGGATTCACCAAAAGAAACCTTAAATGGGGTGCGCATTCAATTCTGTACTTTTTTCTCATTCACGCACACATTCGGGACTGATTTTCATTAAAAATTGCAAATTTTAAAAAACATTTGAGTCCTAAGTAACTTCCTCTTTTATTTTGTATTTAACTAGTCAAGCAAAGTATGTTTTTTTTACGAGTTTGTTTTCGACTGACAAATTTGAATGTTTTAATAAATGTTCGGTGTCTGAAATCGTAACGCACGCCTTCGAATTCACTGTGGCGATATGATGTGAAGATTTTTGGTGTTAATGAACCTCAGTTGCATGGATTTTAACTTTCCGGATAAAGAGGGAATATGAAAAAGAACAGTGAACGACTAAAATTAGTGCCGAAGACGCATTCAAATGAGAAATACAAGAGAGAAGGAAACAGTCGAAAAGAATTCGCCTTCGACTCTGCCTCAACTGAATCTGTAAACAACTGTAAAATGTCGTTCAAAGAAATGAATCTGCTTTGAAGGAAACGCAAAAACGTTTTATTTAATTTAATGTTAAACATATTTTATGGTCTCGAAAATTGAAAAAAATCGTCCGAACCGGAAAACATCACTTGATTATCTCATTAATAGAGATACAGTATGTAAATTTATTTTCAGGAGGCGGAGGAGGAGAATTTGGAAACGAAAACGTAAAATCTCACTCAACGGAGACGACAATGAAGCTCGAAACGAGGTTATTAAACACCCGCCCTGGTGCTCGTGTTGCGAGATAACCCCCGAAAACATCCATCATGGCGTCGGGGATGAGGAAGAGGGCCGCGATGGGGTGAAGCACCGGTGCCCCGTTTGCCGGAAAACGTTCGAGGACGCCCTCCAGTTCGCGGAGGACTTGTACTCCCACCTGACGGACGACCTCATCGGGGGCTCGGACGCCTGGGAGCAAGAAATTTGCAAAGTCTGCAGAAACAAGTACGACTTGATGGAAAAGCTCACGAGACACATCATTTTCCACCTGGACGAGAAAATGCTCAAGGAGAACACCAAAAAGGTGTTCGTTAAGAAAAAAAAGAAAAAGAAACTACAAAAGAAAACGCTTATTTGTGACGCCTGCGGGAAAATGTTCGCGAAAAAGTACGCCCTCAAACGACATTTGGCCACCCATTCGAGAGAAAAGACGTTCACTTGCGAGTACTGTGGGAAGCAGTACTCGCAGGAGTCGGGACTGCAGCGGCACCTCACGGCCATACACGAGGGCGTTCGCAAATACAAGTGCCCCATCTGCTCGGAGGTGTTCACCTCGAACGAGGAGCTCAAGTCTCATCAGGACACCCACCCCGACTCGAGACCCTTCCAGTGCGACGAGTGCGGGAGGACCTTCGTCAGCCAGAAGCACTTCTACCACCACTGGAAGTACCACCACCGACCCAACGGAATGCGGGAGCTGTGCACACTCTGCGATCGGTACTTCTCCAGCCCGAGCGTCCTCAAGCGACACCACAAAGTGATCCACCTCGGACTGAAGGAGTTCCAGTGCCACATCTGCAGCACGCAGCTCACAACGAAGCACTATCTGCAGGAACACCTCAGACTGCACTCGGACGAGAGACCGGAAGTGTGTTCTCACTGCGGGAAGACTTTCCAAGTGGCGGGAAATTTGAAGCAGCACCTGAAGACTCACATGGGGAAGACGCAGATTTGCCACGTGTGCGGGAAGGGATTCACTCGTCGGTGTCATTTGCGGATACACATGAAGTGCCACAAGGAGGTGGAACACCCCCGGTGTCAATTTTGCGAAAAGACTTTCATCTTGAAAATCGATCTCGAGAAACATTTAAAAAAGGATCATAGCGGAAAATTAAAGAAAATGGCTGAAGAAGGAGCGAATGTCAAAGAAAACGCCATTGCTGCTAGTTAGAAATTCTTATTTGCTCTGATTAAAACTTACTTGGCAGTTGTATTGTCTTCTTACCGGTTTGACTTCTTATTGGACCGGAAATGGTTTAATTAACCGAAGGAACTGTTTGTTTGCAGAGAGGAGGGGAAACTGTCGGTTGTATTAGCGTCCAGTTCACCCGATGAGTTTAGCGATGATCCGGAAGGGTCCAGTCTGGGACTGGAACCCAAGTACTCGAGACTGGAAGAGTTCGATATGAGAAATGGGAATTTGGAACCGGAGCCAACGGTGAGCTCGTCGAAAGAGAAACGCTTTTTCAAGTGCGACGTTTGCAGAAAAGTGTTCAACCGGAGGTTTAACTTCGAAAGGCATTTGCTCGTTCACTCGGAGGAAACGTTCACCTGCCAGGCGTGCGGGAAGCAGTACAGGCGACAGTCCGTCCTCGACAGGCACGTAAAGGTCGTGCATCAGCAGATAAGGCTCGCCAACCTCTGCTGCTCCTACTGCAGCAAAGTGTTTTCCTCGACGCAGAGCCTCGAAGACCACTTTCGAACCCACACGGGGGAGCGGCCTTTCATTTGCGAGGTGTGCGGGAAGGACTTCAGAGCCAGGCCGAACCTCATCGCCCACAAGAAAATACACACGGGGGAACTGCCCTTCGCGTGCTCCCTCTGCGACTATCGCTGTCGGATGAAGTGCACCTTCGTGGATCACTGCCAGAGGCACGAGGGCACGAGGGCGTGCCTATGCTCGATATGCGGGAAGGGATTCGTCAACAACTACGATCTGAGGAAGCATAAGAAGACTCATTCGAAAGAAAGGCGGTTTTCTTGCTCGTTTTGCAGTTTGACTTTTGTCATGAAGAGGTATCTTCAGGCCCATTTAAAAATTCATGCAAAGAAATCGGATGTTCTCACGCAGAAATAGAGAGAACGAAAGGCAGAAGAGGTCTACAAGAGGCCTAATTATAGGTGTGTTCGTATTATGCATAAATTTCTTTTGACCCAAGTTAAATGTATAAATATATTGTATTAATAATACAAAAGCATTTACAACACAATACAACGTAGTAGAAAAGTATTTTCAATAATTCACAGTGAAGTCATATTATTTCTTATGTTTCTATTTTTACTCGTTTTTTTATTTTATGTTTGTTTGCTTTTCTTTGAAGAGCAGATCCCGCGTTTTTTACATAATAAAAATACAACGAAGTGATTTTATTTACTTGCAGAAATTGCTCCTTCGATGAAGAAAAGAGAGAAATTCTGGAAAGCTCACTACATGAATCGGGAGATTCGGAAAAGGAGGTCTTCGACACGGGGCAGGATTCAAGCGCGGACTGGAACGCCATCCCCAAGTCCTGGCTCAGCATCATATCCTGTAAGCACTGCGGGAAGATCAGCTGCGCGCCCAAACACCTCAGACAGCACGAGAGACGCGGAACGTGCACGAAAAGCTTCCAGTGCAAAGACTGCGGTCAGTTTTTCGCGAAGCAGTCCAATCTGGAGAAGCACGTCAAGAGACACCAGAAAGAAAGTGCTGGGGACGAGACGAAGAGATTCAGCTGCAGCGTCTGCAATAAAAAGTTCAAGTTCGAGGACAATGGGTTGGCCCACGAGAAAATCTGCGGGAAGACCGAGTCCGTTCACAAGTGCTCAGTTTGCGGGAAGCGGTTCGAAACGAAAGCGCTCGCGGATCAGCACTGGACGAGCCATCACAAGTCCTGCGTCTGCCACATGTGCGGCCAGTCGTTCGGGAAGCCGGAGTCGCTGAAGCAGCACGTGAAAACCGTGCACGAAGAGTTCAAAATGGTCTGCCATTACTGCGGGAAAGAGTTCTCGAGGAAGGCTCGCCTGCAGGAGCACCTCCAGCACCACACGGGGCAGATGGACTTCACGTGCCACGTCTGCGGCAAGGGTTCCACGAACGCGTACTCCTTCGGCGTGCACCTGGCCACGCACTCGCAGGAAACGCCCTTCTCCTGCTCGTTCTGCTCGAGAACGTTCAAGCACATGAAGTACGTGTACCTGCACGAGCGCTCGGTCCACCTGAAGCTCAAGTCGGGGAAGACGTACGTGAAGCCGAAAAAGCCGGGGAAAAATGTCGCGCAGAGGACGTGTCCGCTGTGCAACAAGACGTTCAAGCGGGAAAGCGCCATGCTCATCCACAAGCGGTCGGTTCACGAGGGCAAAAACGGATACATATGCAAGCTCTGCGGTAAGGACTTTAAATACACTTATTTGCTGTACGTCCACAAAAAGAAGCATCACTTCCCCGAGTTGTGCAAATACGTGTGCGAGTTCTGCGAGAAACCGTTTCCGGTGAAAACGGAACTGCAAAACCATTTGCGGAAGCACACGGGGGAAAAGCCGTACGTTTGCGGGGTTTGCGGGAAAACGTACTCCTTTCACGGCTCATTGAACATGCACAAGAAAACTCAGCACGAGAACAAAAAGAATTTCAAATGCACCGTCTGCGGATCTTCGTATAATTTCCAATCGCACCTGGCGAGGCACATGAGCGTTCATGTGCATAAATATCCGCAAGTTTTGAACAACGAGTTGTCGCAGAATTGAAAATACACGTCTTCGTCTTTTCTTTTGAGTCTTTCACTCCTTTCCTCATCTCTTTTTTTCATTTTTTCCTCAATTCTGTTCGAGCAGATATAACGTATGCGAGTTCCGATCCCGTGAATTCTGATTAGGGATAATGAAGAGTGTCACTCGGGGAATTGACAGGAGATCGAAAGAGCCGCTCTTGGCACGGGAAACCTTGACATTTTGCCAGGTCAGCAAAGATGTTAAACACGCCTCTCATTAAGTAAAGGTTGGTAGCGCTGTTTCCACTCCGGTGGTGGTTCTGTAGCTTTTTGCTTCGGTCGGGGGTAGCCGCTGACTGTTGACTGTTCAGGTGACCGGTTGGTCGTCTTCTCGAATGGGATCCTCCCTCGTTTTGGGAACAAACCCAAGGTCCCCTCTCTTGTAAGCGAGCGAAGTCCTCCTCATGCTGGAAAAGAGAAAGGAAAAGTGAGAGGTCGAACGTCGAGCGATGGCGGCCTTCGCTGACTGCTTACAAGTAACGCTCTTTCTCCGACATTTCCGCTCTGTTTAATATCTGGAGTAGATTGCTGAGCAAGTCCAGGCGTTTGCTGAGAATGATTTCTTCTGGTTCGTTGGCTTCTTGGTGAATTCGGGCGGCTTCCTTGACGGCGTTCATCGCTTTGTGTAGCGTCCCGTAAAGTCTTCGGGAATTGAGTTTTAGGGCGGCAACGTCTGCGTAGAGTTTGGCCGCGTTGCTCTGCCCGGCTGCCAGCCTTTGCTTCAGCTTCTTTATCTATTTCATATAATATAACTCTTAGAAATAAACAGATCCATATAAAATTCATATTCATGTTTTAATAATATAAAAAAGAGCTGATTAAACAGGACTTGAATTATAAATATTGTAATTATATATATTTATTTATAAATTATTGTGTAATTATTAAATATTATATTTTATTTATATATATTATAAATACAGTATATTTTTTTACTATCCCCTCCCAATTCCTCAGTGGGAGATGTTTGTTCTTATATTTTTATGACGACAAATTATGATTATAACTTGTTATAACACTGATAATTTAATTTTAAACTTAATTTATCATTATTTGTATTTTTTATATTAGTAAAGTATAAATTTTTATATAGTATGTAATATTGTTTTATTATTATTTTCGTTGTTTCTGTCGTCTGGTCCATTACTCAGAACATAATTTGATTTTGGTTTTGTCACCTACCTCATTGTTGGCTTCTTCCAATCTTTTCTCGCCATCCTCCAGCCTCTTCTTCAGGGAATTACGTTCCATAGCAACCGCATTCAGTTCTTTAATAGTCGCCTCTGCCTCGTTTTGCTTCGTTATCAGCTCGTCTATTATCTGGAATTGTTGTCTGGGGGTTAACGGCACCAACGGCCTTCGTCAGCACTCATTCGTGCTTACCTTCATCCGCAGCTGTCCTTTCCGCAGTGCTTGGTCTCTCTCCTCCTCGCAGAGCTTCGCCGCTATCTCCGCTTTCTGGCACTTTTCCTTCATCTTCTCGCAATTTGCCATCATTTCCTTGTGGGTTTCCTGCATTGCGGTCAGCTGTTGAAAGAATATGTATGAACAGAGGGTTCGACTTCGGAGGGGAAATTCAGAAAAGTGATGACCTCGTTGTTGACGGCGATGTTTTCCCGGATCATCTTGTGAGTGGTGGCTGCGATGCGGATATGCGTCGCCTCCTGAAACTCCAATGACATCTGAAGAAGTCGAGTTTCCATTTGCTTTTTCAGCCTGTGGAAATGAGAAAAAGGGTTAACTGAAGACAAAATTAACATTAACATGTAAAGATGGAATTTTTAATGTAAAAGATTTTTTTTTCAATGGTCAAAGGAAAGTATTTTCACAAACGGGGCAAATGTTTACTTGTTTTTCTCAAGAATGAAATTTTTCTCGTTTTGATAGAGATTTTCCTTGTGAACTCTTTCCTGCTCCGCCATTTTCTCTTCTTGAGTCGCAAATTTGAGCGCGAGTTCTTCCTTTTGCGTCCGAAATTCCTCGAGGGAGTTCAATTTCCCCACTGAAAGTGACAAAAGCAAAAGCTTTAGAGATGTCTTCCCTTATCCCCTCAACTCCCACACGAATCGCTCACTCAGCAGTTTAATGTCGGACGTGAGCTCCTCTTGCATGCTCTTGTATTCCTGTTCCATCCCGGATATTCTTTCCTTGTAAATGGCCACCTCAGAATCCATCAGCTAAAAGAAAGCCAAAGTGCTTTTCAGGACACCGAAGCAGAAGAGCGTTGGCGGGTCAGCAGAAGACGACTGTATTTGTCGCCATACAGTATAGTCCGCTTCTTCGCACCTGTTTGAGGCCGTCAAACCTCTCTTGCAGTTCGATTAGTTCGTTTGTTTTCAGTTTGAGCGTTTTCTTCAGATAAGCGATGATGTCTGATCTGTCTTCGTCGAGCTTTTTCAGCTTTTCCTCCAGCAAACTGTTGAGATTTTCAAGTTCGCCGTTTCTCGTTCTTAGTCTGAAAGAATTACCCAATTCCTCGCGAGCTTTTCTGAATCTCTGACGAAAACCACTCCACTCACCTGTTCAGCTTCTTGTTCAGATCTGCCAACTGAATTTCGTAGAACTCTTTGTCGACTTCCGTTAGAATGTCCTTCTCCTCCTGTTCTTTTTTTTTCTTCTTCCCATTTTTTTTGTTTCCTCCCATCTCTACGGGCTCAGTTTATCGCAGAAGACGGAGGGAAACCGGAAGCTCTGATATAACGTTTTCATTAAAAATTCCCTCTTTGTTTACTGGGTATTGATTCGGACGGTTGCTAACGTTGGTCCCCCCACAGCGGCAGCAGTTTAGAGATTTTATGGATGAGTTTCTTTTGCTGCGTGCAGATAAGGAATTTAACGTTCGGTTGATTGGCTTCAGAAAGAGAGTGCAATCTGTTGAGAAATTGAAAGAATTGCAAAATTTATCCGCAGGAGAGAATGTCTCTTATTGTCTTCTTCTATAATTTCGCTTGGATTTATTTTTTTATGAGAACTGCTGCGATTTCTGCAAACTGAGGATACCACAAACTAATTTCGGCTGCTTATTTTTAGCGAAATGGCCACACTTTAATATTTTAACTGTTGTTTTAAAGTTTCAAAATTATAATTTTACTGTCCATTTTCATATATAACAGTGATGTTTGGGCCATATTCGGCCCGTGAAGGTGTTGCATGGGGTCCGCTCTTTTATTTCTATATTCACATACGTATTTGGTGATTTTAGTCCATTTTAATTTTTAAATAAAGGGTTATATTATTATTATTAATATTAGAATAACTTTCAATTTGAAATTCTTTCTTAACTTTCGGCAAAATTTTAAATTTACGCGAAAGCTTTCGAATCCATTCGGTCATACAAGTCAAAAGGACTGCTTAAATAAAAATGTAAAAAGGGTAAAGCCGGAAAAAAGAGACAAAGGCAATAACAGGAACATAGAGAAAAGAAGAAAATGAGAAAAGAAGAAAATGAGAAAAAGAGAAAATGAGAAAAAGAGAAAATGAGAAAAAGAGAAAATGAGAAAAAGAGAAAATGAGAAAAAGAGAAAATGAGAAAAAGAGAAAATGAGAAAAAGAGAAAATGAGAAAAAGAGAAAATGAGAAAAAGAGAAAATGAGAAAAGAGAAAATGAGAAAAAGAGAAAATGAGAAAAAGAGAAAATGAGAAAAAGAGAAAATGAGAAAAAGAGAAAATGAGAAAAAGAGAAAATGAGAAAAAGAGAAAATGAGAAAAAGAGAAAATGAGAAAAAGAGAAAATGAGAAAAAGAGAAAATGAGAAAAAGAGAAAATGAGAAAAAGAGAAAATGAGAAAAAGAGAAAATGAGAAAAAGAGAAAATGAGAAAAAGAGAAAATGAGAAAAAGAGAAAATGAGAAAAAGAGAAAATGAGAAAAAGAGAAAATGAGAAAAAGAGAAAATGAGAAAAAGAGAAAATGAGAAAAAGAGAAAATGAGAAAAAGAGAAAATGAGAAAAAGAGAAAATGAGAAAAAGAGAAAATGAGAAAAAGAGAAAATGAGAAAAAGAGAAAATGAGAAAAAGAGAAAATGAGAAAAAGAGAAAATGAGAAAAAGAGAAAATGAGAAAAAGAGAAAATGAGAAGAAATAGAAAAGGAGAAAAGGGAAAAAGAGAAAAATGAAAAGAAAGAGAAAAGGAGAAAATTATAAAATGAGAAAAAGAGAGGAAAGAGAAAAAAGGAAAAGGGAAAATGAGAAGAGAGTAAAAACTAATTTTAAAAATCCATATTTAATTGTGTCCCGCGAAATTACACCAAACTCAACTTTGGCCCGCACATTTTCAAAGTTTGGCCATCACTGATATATAATATACGGCTTTTGTATTTGTTAATTAATTTATATCCCACGTATTTGATCAAATTATGGTAATTTTTTTGTACTTTTTGAATTTATTTTTAATCTGTCTTGGGTTTTAAGAATTTGTTAACGTGTAACTTATTATAATTGTATAATTGATGCTTTGGGCAGATTAGGCTGGAATATATTATAATACAATCAATTATTTTTTTTTTGAAAATAAAGAGAGATGCAACAACTGCGATTTCAGTATTCCACCATTTGTAAAAGATGGTTTTTTCCATTTCAGAACGGTTAATAAAAACCGGAGGAAAGGATCTGACAGAAGCGAGAAGAGATTTCTCTTTCGAGGCGGAAATTTTATTTTTAATGGAAAAGTTACCTTCCACCAAGATGATGAGATTATCTGCCGCTTTCATGTGGCGCTTTATCAACCCCAAAAGGTAAGTTCATCCCCGTCCGGGGGGGAGTTAGGGGGATCAACTGCCCAACGCCTTTTGAAATCATTTTTCGAAAGCCCCGAGACCGAATTAAATGAACGCCTTTCGGCGCGTTCTGTTCTTCAACTGAAAATTTACTTAATTTAATTGCTTAATTTGCATTTCCTTATCTTTCATCAATGTTCTTTCATTCTCTCTTCTCTGCATTATCCTTATCTTCGGCATCTTTCTTTACTTTTTTGTATTATTTCGTCATCGATAAAAAGTCTTCTTCTTTCTTAAAGTAATTATTAATTCCTAATTTTTGGGGGGAAATATTAATTAGTTTTTATTTTTATTACTTTTTTTCATTTTTGCTCTTTAAAAATTCGTGTTTAAGTTCTCCTCTGTGTTTATTCTGACAAAATGGCGACACGTAAACGCCAAAACGTATCTTTGGCCAATTCTTCCCAGAAAGTGTCAAAGGCTTTTGGGGCCAAATGCGAATAACGTGTCGGGTGTTAATTGATTTCTGTGTCTTCGATGGTAACATTAAGAGCCTTCCATTGGTCGAGAGAATCCTCACAGGGAATTAATTGGTTGTTTAAATGAAAGATGTACATTATTGATGGAGTGGATGAGTGGGAACGAACGCACATTTATCAGATTTGGTGTTGGAAACGTTTTCCAAAATCTCTGAGAATTTCCGTTTTTAGTAATATCTTTCTCTTCAATTTCTTATTAATTAATTAGAATTTATTTCATAACTTAAATTATTATCAAAATTTTTGTATAAAAAGAAAGGATTTTTATTGTTATAAAAATTAATCTTTTTTGTCTTTTTCATATTTGGAGTTGAATTGTTGGATGTTGAGGATCGGGGGAGAATAGAAAATAACTTCAGTGTGCTTCTCTACAGTATATTCAGTATACAGTATTAATAAAATACTCAAATATGTAATTTGAGAAGTACATTCAGTCGATACCTCGGGTTGACTTCACGCGAACCTGACGAGTCTTCCGGTAACATGCAGGAGTTTCCACAGGGGGTGGCGCCTCAATTGGGGTTCTCGTTGCTCTTCTGCGGCAGAAGGGGGGAACTGTTGGAAGAAGTCGAGGGGAACATCATCGGTAACTTCGGAAGAGCATCCTGCAGCGTCCCGATGAACGCCGCCGCGATGCTGGGGGAGCTGGGGGGCAGGAACCCGTGAGCGTTGTAGAGGGCGGAGAAGTAGACGGGGTCGAGGAGGGGCAGAATGGGGTGATTGTCGGGGAGCTCCTTGGGGTGCGTGGGGTCGAAGTAGGGGTAGGGGAACTGGGGGAAGTGCGCCCCCGGGATGGGGGGGTGAAACTCGTCCTTCACTCGGCCGTGATTGTCTAAGTCGTTCTGCTCGTGATTCGTTGTGCTATTCCCGTAATATTTTACATTTTTATGGCTATTCTGACACGACTCCCGGTTGGAAGTCTTCGGGTCGAGCGACCTCCTCATCTGCTGGAGCAGCTTCTGCTGCTGCTGCATCGATCTCCGCTGCTGCTGCTGTATCTTGGCGATCTGGAGCTGCTCGGGTATGGAAGGTTTTTTACTCCCCGAGTTCACCAGTTTTATTTCTAGGTTCGACCGCGGGAAGGGCTCGCTTCTGTGGTAGTTCTGATATGTTCCGCCGTCATTGGAAGTCTTTTCCTCCCCCGCTTTGCCTCCCTTGCAGCTGAGGTCCAACGCGCTAGAGGAATTGCTCTCGAAGGGGGCGCTCGCCCCGACGCTCTCCCCCCCCAGGGGAGTTGTCGATGCTTTTGATGTCCTCCTTGGGGTTCCCGTAGACGAAGCCGTCCTCGTGGGAGAATATCGACCTGGACTGCGTGACGTGGGCGTTTTCCCCGGCCTGGGAGTACCTCCTGTAGGGTTCGGCCCTTCCGTGAGAGGTGCGGTTGTCCGGGGAGGCGTCCGCCTCCGCCGGGGACTTTCCCTCGTCGAAGTTGGACGAATTGCACATCTTCTTTGTGGTCTGAACACCGTCATCCGGTTCCTTCCGGGCAGAGTCCGACTTGTACTGATCCGAATCGAATTCCATCGAGTAACACCGTTTCAGCATTGATATGTTGTCGAGGTACAGAATGGTGAAGAGGAGTGCCCCGCAGACGAAAAGTGTATTGCACGAGCGAACGTTTTTCACGCACTTGAACGAGTCAGTCACTTTAGTGTGGTGGCAGTCCCTCGCATTGAACCCTGTCTCCTTTCCTCTCAATCTCTTTTCATTTTTCCGCAGGGAAATGTTAAGTATTGCTCGCACCGGTGACGTTTCAATAATTATCCTTAGGCAGACATTTTGGGGGAAAAGCCCTTCCATGACAGTTGGGTGTCTGACGGTCACATTTCTCTGAAACGAAAATTCTTACTTTAAAATCTATAACATTTAATAATATTATCACTTTTACTAGAGGCTTTTGCTTATATTTTGTTAACTTTTTTAATTTCATAAAATGATTGTATTGCTTATTTACGAGTTTTTATATATTATATTTATTTATTTCCGTACTTATTTAATAAATTCTCCAATTTATTTAATTATCTCTTTGTTTATATTATATTTCCGTTAATCTTTATTATATTTACATTTATTATTATTATATTTACATTTTAATTTTATAATGAAATTACTTAATAATATAATTATTATTATTACTAATATATCATTAAGTAATGAAATTATAGTTTATATTATTGTATTATTTCACCATTATTTCTTTATTATTTATATGAAAAAAAATAATGAAATAAATTTAATAAAAATACTTCTTTAAGAACATATTGTATGATAGAAAACCCCAAAAAAGAAGAATTGTGTAGTTGTTGTAATTGTATATTGGGAGGTTGTATTTGAACAGAAAGTGCCAATGAATAGCTGACTGAATGATAAAAGAATATTAAGAACACTTGCTAACATTCATATAAGAGGTAATTATAAATTTTTGTTAGAAAATTGAGTCAAATATATATAATTAATATTTAAATAATCATTCCAGCTGACACAGGATTTAATATTAGATTAAAGCAATGCAACAAGTCAAATTAATAATAAAATATGATCCATGATTATATCCTAAATAATTCCACAAAAATGTTTCTTTGTTCCCCTCTTATAAAATTCACACTCTGCCTGCATTTCATCACTCACACATTATATTATTATAATATAAAAAAATCATATGTTGGAAATGAACAGGACAACCTGCTTTAAATAGGAGCAGAATTCTGCTTTCAGAAGGTTAGGACACGATGAGAGGGATTCAAGAGCACAAATCGAGGGATGAAAGCCGGGGGTGCGTTTAACCCCGGATATATCGAAGGAATTCCTTTGGGAGCAGGCGGAGGGGTGGACAAAGCGACCAACATACATGCAATTATGAACGGGATCGGTTTTCGCAGGGAATGTCGGAAACGGGGGGTTGTGAAAAGGGGGAGGTTTAGCAGGTGTGGAAAGGGGAACGGGGGACTTCACATCTCTATTTTTTCACGAAACAAAAAACCAGACACCAAACGAGACAAAACTTACACACTTTTCGCCCGTTTTTCCCCCGCGAATGCCAACACCGGTCGGAAAACCGCCCGAAATCGTCAGGAAAAGCTCGGAAAATGGAAAATTTCCTTCTACTGCCCGCTCGGAGAGTTTTTCTCCTCGAAAACCCGATTTATAGAAATACAAATAAATGCAAAATGTTTTGTCATGTTGACATGGTGTACAACTGCGCTCTCGATTTCCAACTCGGCGATGACTTGCGCCCTGAGGGCCGTCACGGGTGTCATGTTTCTTCCAGCAATGGACATCGATAAATAATTATTCCGGATCGGTCCTCTGCCCGACGACCCCGTCCGTTACTCCGCGATGTGCCCAGCCCCCGCCCCCCCGTGCCCTTCGACCTTTCCCACGGCCCTCCCCTCCCCGGCCTGAAATTCAACCCCTTCGACGCTTAATTAAAAAGGAAATTTGGAGTTTCGTTGACATGTTCGAAGAGCCAACCCGATAAATCAGTATGATTTTTCATGCGGGGAGAAATCCTCGGGTGATTTTGCGTATAAACTCGGCGCTTTCATCCCCCTCGCTCTCATCCCTTCATCCCCTTTCCTTTGTCCCACCCCGTGTTCGCTTTAAAACAAACAGG
>JAQIBA010000086.1:520529-544124 GCA_028293925.1 Brueelia nebulosa
TACAGTACAAAATACTGTATAGAATTTTATGCTGTATTACTTTCCTCTGAGTTAATTTTACTATAAAACTTACCGATCAGCTCAAAATGGCGGAAAACTAATTTTTTTGACTTTTGACCTCGCGCCAATTTTTTTTCTCAAGGAGTAATGAGGACTTCCGAAATTTTCTTAAAATTACAATCAATTTTCAGCTTCTTAGTAATTTTTGTAATTTCTTTCCTGATTTTTCCTTAATTAATTAATTAATTCCTGACTAATTAATTTCCTGACAATTTAACTGTACTAATTAGGAATGTAATGCAGTGAGTAGAATATTAAAAAATTTTGTTCTGGACAATTCTTGGGAATATTTTAGAAATTGTAAATATATTCTCGCAGTTATTGTAAATTTTATGTCGTTATCTGTTGATCAGCCGAAAAGGCAAATAAATAAAAGTTTTCTAATTTCATAAAAAGCATAAATTTCGTTTACTTTTCTTTGTTTACTACAGAGCCAATATTTTTTTATTAGAAACAGGTTAATTTTGCGAATATCGAGAGCAAATTATATTTAAAATTAGACGGCGCGTGTTTTCAGCATTGATTGGGGTGAATAAAGGCGCCAAAGTTAGAATAAAACGAAGAGTTTCTTCGAAGTGAATTAAAATGGCGGATCGAAATCCCCGTTCGAGTAAAATTGGCGAACATCAAAAAGGTGTGTTTTCAAAATGAGGATTTAACCGTATGCAATTTGGGCTCGTAAAACGAAATGTCTGAAATTAAGCTGGCCCCAATTTCCACATGAAGTCATGCAAATCTCACTTAAGTCCCCTGCGAAGAAAATATTTTCTCATCGCAGAAACCCGAGAGGAACTCACATGTAGTGTGCGTTCAGGAACTGTGGCGCATTGTGACGTCATCGAATGTTCCCTCGACTGCAGTCGTCCGTTAACGTTCAGTCGCTCCTGGTTTTTCTCCAAAGAAAGGTTCGGCGCAGGTGAGCCATTTTATTTTAAATTTTATTTCACTCACATCCGTTTTTAATTCTGTTAAAAATCAATCTCTGCATTGCATTTCGACTGAAATCACGTTTTAAAATTCAAACTCCGAATTTTTAAAAACCGATAAGGGTAATAACTGAGATTTTTGGAAAATTCCAGAACGATTTCTAGGATTTTCATTATTGATCTCAAAGAAAATAGGAAGTCGGTTAAAAAAAACCGTTTTAAACGTTTTTTAACGGTTTTAAAATTCGATTCTCGTGCTTTTTAAATTTTAATATATTCCAAAATTAGATGTGTTTTTCTCTAATCAATACCTGTTAAAACCCCTCGAAGTCGATATGGGAAAATTAGAGTGTAAATTTTTTATTTTTGTACAACTGAAAATTTCCAACGAAAATCGATAACGGAAAAATTTCTTTTATTGTTTGCAGGGAAGAATACCACGTTTGGACGAAATGGGGGATGCCAAGGTAACTCTCTTTTCTTTTGCTTTTCTTCTTTGTCCCAGATACACACTTTGACCTTGGATTCGAAATTTCTTTTATTAATGCTTCCCCAAGAAATGCAAAATTCCCTTTTCTTTCTCCCGCTTTGTCTTAAATTGTTTTCCCCTTCTAAAGAAAAGTTTTTCTTGTTTACTCAGCCGAGACTTTTTTATATATTTTTCCCCTTTTCCTCATTTTTGTAGCTATCTCTCTTTTTAATTGTGATTCGTTTCTCTTTTCTTTAATTTTTCTGATTCTTTTGGGGGGTTTTCTTCTTATAAGCGATTTTTTCCAGTTTGAGATGTTAATGATTTCTTGATCATTTTTCCTTCAGTTCAATCTTATTTTTCCATCATTTCATACGTATTTATTCTGTCGATTTCCACTCTCTTTTGTTGTATTTTCGTTTCCGATTCGGAGTGCTTTTTAACCGTATTTTTCATGCATTACATTTCATTTTTGTCTGTATTTACTAACTGCAGTATTTTTATAAAGAAGATAAAATTACAAGAAAAATAGGAAAGGAAACAATGCACTGCTGAAAGAGTGTTTGGTTGAAATGGAGAAGTAAAGGGAAAAAGAGTCTTGTCGAGGGTCGACAGGAAGGAAGATCTTAGAAGCGGTCAGGAAAATAGAAAAAGGGGAAAAGTGGCAGAAGAGCTGGTGGGAAGGGGCGGAGAGAATAAAGATACAATAACATAAAGAACTCTATAAAATATTATTATAATAGAACAGTAATGTAGTTTTTCCTCTTCTTGGTGCCCAAAAAAGAAACAAAAAATTAACAAATCCATCATTTACCTCTTTTTAATTTTATACTCACAGAAAGTTATTTTTTTTATTTCAGCGACTAAAGCAACCCGTTAAGAAGAAGGAGGGGAATCTGGATGACCTCAAACAGGAATTGGACATTGATCACCATAGAATCTCTCTCAACGAGCTTTATCAGAGGTTTCACACCAGTGCTGAAACTGTAAGAATCTTTCGCGTCTTCCAGAAGCAAACTCGATAGAAAGCTTATATAACCCGAGGACTCATTCATGCATGAAATGTATCTGTTCGGTGCTGTCGTTTATCTTCTGCACCATATTTATCCATTCAATTTCTCCCGCATGTCCGAGTCATCTCTTTTAAATCTAAAATTCGCTCTTTGTATTCTCTTTCGTGTTATATAAGCGACTTTCTATTTTGTCAGTTGAATAAAAGTAGATAGTGGCGTAGCTTTATTATCTGTAGAAACATGCGCTCATCCCTCGATTTACACTAATTCCAGGAGAAATCGTGCAAAATTAGTATAAGTTGAGGGACAAGTGTTCATTAATAAAACTAATTACTGTACTTAAATTTTCGTTGCTTTTGATTGAGCAAAAATTGATTTAGGCTGCACTAAATTTAAAATATATTTTCGGAACCCTTTGGCGCCCCTTTGTTATGCCTCTGAATGGAGGGCAGTGAGTGTTTGTGAAAGCACGAGTATGTTCTTGCAGGGGTTGACCCATGCGAAAGCAAAGGAGAACCTCGAGAGGGATGGCCCGAACGCCCTCACCCCGCCCAAACAAACACCCGAATGGGTCAAGTTCTGCAAGCAGCTCTTCGGGGGTTTCGCTCTTCTGCTGTGGATCGGATCGATTCTTTGCTTCATCGCTTACGGCATTCTGGCGACAACGGTAGAAGAACCAGCAGACGACAACGTAAGTGTCCCCAAAATGACCTGTGACATTTACCTTTTAATTTGGACCGCTTTCACCGCTAACGGAAAGGTCCCAAAGGACATCTTCTGTTGCATCCCTCTTAAAACGAATTTCTCTAGGCGGGATTTAAATATTTATTCAACGAATTTCCTTTTATTTAATCGTCAGCCAGCTTTTTTCTGTTCGTTTTCGCAAAGCGGAATTCTCTCTCTCTTGTTCAGGTTTCTTTCCGGTAAAGTTTTATATTTCTCAATTGCACTCAAGCGGCACTCACGAACCTTTCGTGAATTGGCTTTGTTTCGATAAGTCCTTGAAAGTTTCACTTTCTCTTCGTTCTTAAAAATAATTATAACCTTTTTGGAAAATTCATAGTCGAGAGGGAAAGTTTTCCGTGAGACGAATCGACAGAATAATTTCAAAAGCACAAATAAAAACCTTGACTCTTTTACACGCGAGTAATTGCATTTGCACAGTTGTCTCTTCTCTAATTAATTTAAGGCCGGCCAAGAAAAGTGTCATAATTGGCGGATCATTACCGAATCTTTGCTAAAAGCGCTAATTCTTGTTATTTACAGTTATACCTTGGAATAGTACTCGCCGCTGTGGTCATAGTCACAGGCGTCTTCTCTTACTATCAAGAAAACAAAAGTTCACGAATTATGGAATCCTTCAAGAACATGGTTCCTCAGGTACTTGACAACCCTAAAGCCACTCAAGCCAATCAACTCATCCCCTTTCCTTTGCCCGCCTCTTACTCAAAGGAAGGAACTTTCACTCGCTCTGGAAATACAACTTAATTATTCTCTCAGTTCGGAGGAAATTCCCCCTCTCATTGACAGGCCTCAAAATGGCGGTTGGGCAAAAGATCGCCTTTGAATGAACACCTGTCCTCATGCAAATTAGAGCTTTTAATCGATCCCTGGAGGCATTTACATTTGGCGTGTGTCTTACACTTGAGAAACAGCTTCGAGGGAGGGCGATGATGCAGATTGATGGAGCACCTACGAATTCACATAAAAATCTTTCTGGAAAAGCTGTTCTGAAATGAAATGAGGTCATTTTGAAAGGTTGAGGTGTTCTCCGTTGATGAAAAAGTTAGAAAGAAGTGGAAGAATCTACTTTTGCAAATATTTAGCAACAAAATGGATTAACCTATATAAATAAAAATAAAATATAGTAAATAAATAAATAAAATTTATAACAAAACGTATGATAATAATAATCTAAATAAGCAGAGTTTTTATTTCTGACATATTTATTTTTGGCGTATATAGTATCTATACATTCTTTGTATTTTTATTTATTTAATTAATTTTTTATTTACCTATTTATTATTTGTTTATTTAACTGCTGATTTATTTTAAAGTTTTAAAAAGTTTGAAGAAAGACATTCGGTGTTTCGGGTAATTATTTAAAGATATAAAATATAATAATTAACAAATAATATGTTTATTATAAAATGGAAAAAAAATCAATAAATAACCTTCAGGTGTTTCAACCAAAAAGAAAACAAAAAGAATTGGTTTAATGAGGTAGAGAAAGACACGAACGAAGCCAAAGTAACCAAAAGAAAAAAACATGGAAACACCAGTTTGAAGTTAAAAGCTAAGTGAACGAAGGAAAGAAAAGAAGAACATATCGAAAGAATAAAAGAATAAAGAAGACAAAGAAGGAAGAAAATCGTAGTCCCTCCCTTTAGACCGAAACTAAAAAAAAATGAGTAACATTTAACTAAAAATAAATAAATAAATACAGAAAGAGTAAATAAACAATACTGGAAGTATGAATAAATAACTTTAAGTCAGTTTTAAGAGCTTTCAAAAATAAACCGACATTTTAAAACCCATTAGTAATTAAAACGAGTTGGGTAATTAAATCCCAAAAGCAAAGGTTTTTATTTTCCTTCGGGGAAATCTCACAGCCCCGAAAGACCGCAACCTGTCCTCGGCCATCAAATCATACTCTCATCAACAACGCCTAAAATTAAATTTTCATAAACCCTCTCATTTTTTTATAATCAACGAAACGTGAAAAAGATAATACAAAAACGTCGGAACTTTGGCAGATTTTCAGAAGAGATCAGAGCCGTAATTTTCGTGTCCGGGCGGGCCCTTAATTAAGTTTCCGGAGATTCTCCATGTGCTCATTAGCCCAAGTGACGCTTCCTCCCAGATTAGAACCACTAATTCGCAAAAAGCGAATTTCATGCCTTTCTCATACAAATCACCTTTATGTTCGTGAAAATGCAGAGATCGGCTTTGTTCGCGCACGATTCGGCCGCGTGCCGCATCCATTAGCATGTCGCATCGGTCCTGTCGGGGCATGAAAAATTGATGCGAAAATTGATTCGGAAGGGTTGACCTTTGCCCTTAAGATCCACTTCACGGACGTGTTTCCTCATTACCCCGTATCGATTTTCCAGTTCGCAACGGTGATTCGCCAAGGTGAAAAACTCACCCTCCGAGCGGAGGACATCGTCGTGGGGGATGTCGTCGAGGTCAAGTTCGGCGACAGGATACCAGCTGACATAAGAATCGTCGAGAGCCGAGGTTTCAAAGTGGACAACTCGTCCCTCACGGGAGAGTCAGAGCCCCAGAGCAGGAGCGTCGAGTACACCCACGAGAACCCCTTAGAAACGAAAAACTTGGCCTTCTTCTCCACCAATGCTGTCGAAGGTGAGGAGAAGACGAAGTGGTCGGACATGTTTTCTGCATTCATCGATGATACAGGAGAAATGCAAAAACACTTAAGATTAACAATGCGAAATACTTTCCGTGCAGTATTTTAATATTAGTTTTTTTTTTATCTGATAATTCTTTATTGGACATTGTTTTTTTAATTCTCTGCTTGTATGTTAATTTATTCTCTGTGTTAACTCATTTTATTGTTATTTATTTTTGATATATTGTAGTTGGTAACTAAGTGCTTGCTGGTTTCAAATTCGAGTTCTTAATTTTTTTCTCAACAAGCAATTCATTGAGCTTTGCAATATCATGTGTTGTATTTTGATGATCTGAATCGATAGTTTTCTTTATTGGTTTTCAGGCAAACCAATTTATATATTTCTTTTCTTGTCTCAAGTTCAGGTCTTCTTCCATTTTTAAATTGAATAAAAGCAGAGATAAATCATTTAATTTAATCAACGGTGGAAATCCAAACAATATGAAAAGGTCAAATTCTTTGCTGTGTAAACAAAACAAAAAAGTATAAATTGCATCTATTTACAGAAATCTACAGTGACTTAATGCCAACGCAATGTATTTTATTTACTTGTTATTTTATACTTTTAAATTACTTTACTGTTAACTAAATTGTTCCCTTTTAACATTATTTACCCTGTTTTCTCTTTTTTTATTTTTATTATTTTCTCTATTTAGAGGATTAATTTTTTAGATAAAAAGTTTCTACTAAATGTCTTTTTAGATTTCTCGATTCTAAACCCAAAACATAAGAGAGTGTTAATCATTTCTTCCTAAAGTTATTGGAATAATGATGTATATTGATAGTAACATTTTAATGTCCTATATTTTTGTCTTTCGTATGGGGTCTGATCATGTCATAAATAATACCGAAAACGTTTCCCCCTGCAGGTACAGCAAAAGGAGTAGTAATTAGCTGCGGAGACAACACTGTGATGGGCCGTATCGCAGGTTTGGCCTCCGGCCTAGACACAGGAGAAACACCAATCGCCAAAGAAATTCACCACTTCATCCAGCTGATCACGGGAGTGGCCGTCTTCTTAGGAATCACCTTCTTCGTCATCGCTTTCATTTTAGGCTACCACTGGCTGGACGCTGTCATTTTCCTCATCGGTGGGTGCCCCGAAGCCCTTCCCCCGCGGGCCCTCGCTCACCTCTGCCTCCTGTTGCAGGTATCATTGTGGCCAACGTGCCCGAAGGCTTGCTCGCGACGGTCACGGTGTGCTTGACTCTAACTGCCAAAAGAATGGCTTCCAAAAACTGTTTAGTGAAAAATTTAGAAGCCGTCGAAACTTTAGGTTCGACTTCCACCATCTGCTCTGACAAAACCGGAACTCTCACTCAGAATCGAATGACTGTGGCTCACATGTGGTTCGACAATCAAATCATCGAAGCTGACACTACTGAAGACCAATCAGGTACTGATACAATTTGTTATGAACGGATTGTCAATTATAATATGTAAAAAAAAACGCAATACTCATAATCGTGATATAAATAGTTTTTTATAATAAAAAATTAAAGATAGCGTATTTTATAAATATAAAATTAAATTCTTGAGTGCGAGAGCTTGAATCACAATATAATAAACACAATAATGTACGTACCATTCAACAGAGCTTCTTTTGCAGGAGTACAATACGACAGAACGAGCCCGGGATTCAAAGCTCTGTCCAAGATAGCGACTCTCTGCAACAGAGCCGAATTCAAGGGCGGCCAGGAAGGAATTCCCATATTGAAGAGGTGAGTGGGAGGTCAGAGGGCGAAGGCCAAGCAGGAGAAATTGTAACGAATTCTATTCCAGGGAGGTCAACGGGGACGCATCTGAAGCCGCTCTGCTCAAATGCATGGAACTTGCTCTCGGGGATGTCATGTCGATTCGAAAAAAGAATAAGAAGGTGAGTTGTCAAAAGAGTTCCCACATTCGTTCGAAGTAAATGAAAAGCAGTCTCATGCCAAATAGCGAATGTTTTATTGATACAACATAATATAAATGGGCGTTTTCAGGTGTGTGAGATTCCGTTCAATTCCACCAACAAATACCAGGTTTCCATACACGAGACAGATAATCCGGATGACCCCAGGTACCTGATGGTGATGAAAGGCGCTCCCGAGAGGATTTTGGATCGCTGTAGTTCCATTTTCATTGCCGGGAAGGAAAGGGGTTTGGATGAAGAAATGAAAGAAGCTTTCAACAATGCATACCTGGAATTGGGCGGATTGGGAGAGAGAGTCTTAGGTATTGGAGCCATTTTTGAGACCAACGAAATTAAAAATATAATAATAGTAAAAACCTATGTGGAATATCCACACAAACAGTTGGGATTTGTACCTCAGAGGTTTACAATAAAATCGTAAGAAAATTTCAGATTGGAATTTTGCTTGGCTGAGAGTAAAAATATAAATTAATAATAATATTATTATTTTATTACGCTCTGAAACTGCGATAGAGTACACAGCTGTTTATTGCATAGTTTAAATTAAACTTTCCTGTATTATAAATTTAATTTTGTTTATAAGTTATAATGTGCAATAAATAATAATTTGTAAGGTAGAAATAACATATTGGAAATAAATGAATATTGTCATACCATTCAGGTGCAGACCACAGAAATACTTATGATTCGACCTATATAAAAGCAGAAAGTAATATAATTCGTATTTTTTTTCAGGATTTTGCGACTTGATGCTGCCCACAGATAAGTTTCCGTTGGGATTCAAATTCGACAGCGACGATCCAAATTTCCCAATCACGGGCCTAAGATTCGTGGGGTTGATGTCGATGATCGATCCGCCTCGAGCCGCCGTGCCTGACGCCGTCGCCAAATGCCGATCAGCTGGCATCAAAGTCATCATGGTCACCGGTGACCACCCCATTACAGCAAAAGCCATCGCCAAGTCCGTCGGAATCATTTCCGAAGGTGGCCAGAACATTTCAAAGGGTGACCAAGTAAAAAAAAAATGATAAATAACACCGGGCTCTTCTTCCAGGCAACGAGACTATCGAAGACATCGCTCAGAGATTGAACATCCCCGTGTCTGAAGTGAACCCGAGAGAGGCCAAAGCTGCCGTTGTACATGGCGGAGAGCTCAGAGATCTCACTTCGGACCAGCTGGACGAAATATTGAAGTACGTTCGGAAAATGGCTGTCGTCGCCAGAAACCCATACTCAACCGAATGGTATTTCTTTCAGGTACCACACCGAGATCGTGTTCGCGAGGACCTCTCCCCAGCAGAAACTGATCATCGTGGAAGGTTGCCAGAGAATGGGAGCCATCGTGGCTGTGACGGGTGACGGCGTGAACGACTCTCCTGCGCTGAAAAAGGCCGACATCGGTGAGTAAGAGTCAATCAAAGGCTTACCTGGAAAATTCTTCTCGGTTCAAGGTTACTTTTTGTCAGCGTTGAACATTTAAAAATGGCCGCGCGCAAACCTCGACTCGGTTCTTCCACACAATGGCGGGTGTTTCTGTTGTGATGTCGCCTTGCTTAGCGTCGACGTCCCGAACTTTGCCTTTATGCTAATTCGCCGTAACCGAGTGTGGGATCGGCGTTTTGTCGGGAAGTCAAAACCCTTTATTTTCTTTATAAATAAAAATGTTTGTTTGGATTAAATAAGAAAATGAGTCATCGGTGCCAACTCGAGTCCCTGAACCCACGATCGCAGCCTCTCGTATTAAAGTTCATCGGTAGAGGTCACTCATGCTTTGTGCTTTGGTCCAGTCGAGGTTTCTCGGGATTTTGTGATTCAGGTCGAGGCACTACAGCGCCAATGTTCAAAATCCAATTATTCTTTCAAGTATTTCTACGCTTTTCCTGCTAAACCCTTTAGTTTTGTTATAGTGAGTATCTTTTCTTACAACGCCCTCTGCTGTTTTCATGTTTTTCTCATTCTTGGATGAAAATCATGATTAATTTGTGTGAATTCGGTGAACCCGAATCTTCAGTAGAAATATCTCTTCTGAACATAAAAATTAAATTTCGGGAATGACTTCCCTTTTCTTCGCACCCCTGCAATTCCCTTCAAGATGGCCTCGTCAAGAAATGGCGGAATCGTCACGTTGCACGCGGCATTCTCTCTTCGCCTCCCTCCCTCCCCCTTGAAAGGCTTGCTCCCGTGTCTCCCCGTTGCCATGACAACTCTGATTTTCCTTCCATCTTTCTTCTCGAAACTAATCCGGTCAGAACTGGAAAAACCGGTTAATGATTAATGCAGCTGAAACCTTTTTCGTTAGACCTTTTCACCGAATTCGAAGGATATTTCGTTTCGTTTTCGTTTGTTTCTTTCGAATGTTTCCCTCCTGCCCCCCCCCCCTCTCTCTCTCTCTCTCTCTCCCACCCACGTTTTCCTTTTTCGTTTCTTTGTTACTTTGGGTTACGAGACCAGTTTTTGTACTTTTCAAGGATGAAAACCTTTTTTGTCTCTTGTCAATCCCCGATTGATTGAAAGGGAACGATTTTCTTTAAAATCAAAACCAGAATGTTATATTTTTTCCTGTTTTCTTTCTTCCTGCTTTTATTTTCTATTCTTTTCCTTCTTTGTTTTTTTCTTCCCTTTCTTCTTTCAATTTCTGTCGTCCCCTCTTTTTTTCTACTTTCCTTTTCTATCTTTTCTTTCCTCTTTTTCATTGCTTTCGTTTTTCTTTTTTTCTTTATACTTTTCTTTCTTTCTTCTTTTATTTTGTCCAATAGAGGAGATCAGTTTTATAATTAATTAAATTGAGTTGAAAAAAAATCAAAAGAAAACAATGACAAACAAGAAAATTTTCATAAACCCATATAACGACTGTTTCTTAAAGTCACCACCAGAATGTAAGCACTGTAAGCAGATAAAGGGCTAACGCAGTCGAGCTGACTCCCTTTCTGTCGCGGAAAGATGAATCAGCGACGAGAAGTAATGGCGTCGGAAAGTGGTACAGTTAGGCGCGAGCAAAAAAGGTTCAGGGACGGTGACGTGAGAGACTCGAATACCGTTCCAGGAACTTGGACAAAATCCAGCTATTTACTGTTATGAAACCTGCAGAATGGCAATCAGTGGAACTATAGCGAGAAGTCACTCATTTTCCGACAACCAAAGCGCAGAATGTTGTCGGCCGTGAGCTTTTAAAAATGGCGAAGGAAGCGCGTAATCCCACCGCCCGTCGCCCCCCGCGCCATAAACACTAAAGACGGCCACAATGACGGAAACGAGAATAAAATGTCAGAGATAAGGGACCGTATATTAGCCGAAAACCATAAACGTTGCTAAACCTGCAGCAAGTAAATCTCCCAAAACAGGTTCAGGTCGACATTAACTTTGACATTTATCGGTGTAACGATAACTGTCAACTGTATTTTAAGAAAACAATTAACGTTTGCGTGGAGAGCCTTTTTTGAGTGGGCGCACCTAAAAAGGTTCGGAAGGCTCCCACCTGTGTAATGAGGATTTTTAACTCTTCCCAGGTGTGGCCATGGGCATTGCCGGCTCCGACGTGTCGAAACAAGCCGCCGACATGATCCTCCTCGACGACAACTTCGCCTCGATCGTGACGGGCGTCGAAGAGGGCCGCCTCATCTTCGACAACCTGAAGAAGTCCATCGCGTACACGCTGACGTCGAACATCCCCGAGATCTCGCCCTTCCTCGCGTTCATCATGCTCGACATCCCCCTGCCCCTGGGGACGGTGACCATCCTGTGCATCGATCTGGGGACCGACATGGTGAGTGTCCCCCCGGAGCGGGGTCCCTGGGGAGGGGCGGGTCCCCGGAGCGGGGCGGCGCGGCCATTAATTGCTCTTTTTGTGGTTGTCAGGTTCCCGCAATATCGTTAGCTTATGAAGAAGCTGAGTCTGATATAATGAAGCGTCGACCTAGAAATCCTTACAAAGATAATTTAGTTAACGAAAGGTAATGCAGCGAGATAGCGAATTGCAAAGGAGATGAATGAACAGAAAGAGACGTTCTGCGCATGCTTGCATTACGATCACTTGTTTCCGTTTTCTGTTCTTTTGAGTTCTCTTTTACTGTAGCTTGTTTTGTTCTTTGGATCTCGGCATCCGATCTCGCTTCTTCCTCCATTTCGAAATGTTATCTGTTGTCCAACTGATCGTTGTTTGAACTGTCTGCAGAAAACAGAGCTTTCGAAAAGGGGAATTCATCTGCACCGGCAGAGGATTCACATTCTTCACCGTTTTCGAAAGCTCCCCCCCCGATGGAAATGCATCTCCCCATTCGCACACCACAGTAAAAGAAACTGTGTTCGTAAAATGGTTTCTCCACATGTGTAGTGAGAATCATTTGGCTTTGTCAAAGCATTCACGCACTTTCATTTTATACAGTACGTGCAGTAGATTGACGCTCATTCACGTGCAGTTACAGTAAGCTTGGTCCACCCACGGATGGATTTCGAAAGTTGATGATTCTTGAAAACGGCAGACCAGCTTTTCTCTCCCCCTGCGGCGTCCGTTGGTTAGGTTTTTCATTTCATTTCCGGTTTTCGAGAAACCAACTTTTGCCATTCCCTTTCGAATGCTCCAGAATTGTTTTTAACACGGGAACGGCCGAAGGAGTCCTTTTGATCGCTTGCCAACATCAATGGAGTTGTCTCGCTTTTATGACTTTTAATGTTCTTTTATTAAGTAATACTACTGTATGGTCGTATAAGTTTCGCTACTTTCTCTTTCTTATAAATGCACTTTTTTGTTTTTTCTACTTGGAATGCTCACAGACAGTCAAAATGTGTGATTGCTTAAAATGTCAAAATATGTGTTGTATGATTTTTTAGTGTAAATCCCGAATTCTTTATTTTCCCAAAAAAGAGTAGGGAAAATCATAGGAAAAATGGAGGATAACGGGAAATGCAGGCAAAAAAACGAAAGCCAGGAAAAGTGAAAAAGCAACAGAAAAAACGATGAACAGGGTAGAAAAAAGAGGAAAAAGTAAAAAATTGCAACAGAGAAAAAAAGAAAATGGACCGATGTTATTTAATATATGAACAGTCTGAACAATAACTGCATTACAATTATAATATTATTTCTAATGTGAGAATATATCTGAGTTAGAAGTAGAAAAGAAAATACAATAAAGCGGTCACATCGACTCCTCCCGGACGTTGTAGTGTTAAAATGTAGTGCACTCAATTAGACAAAATTAGAAGGACTGCATGCACCGCCTCCGTTGACAGTAAGCGGTGAGCAGAGAAACCCAAAGCAGAAACTGTAGTGATTTCTTCTACTATTCAGAGCGGGGAAAGCGAGGCGATTTGAGGTCTTACTGGCCGTAGTTTCCGAGGGATGGAGAAACTTAATCAAAGGGAAGGAGAGAAAGTACCAATAGAACACACATATACATATACATACAAATCGTATATTCATAATTATGCACTGCCCAAAAGACCTAAACAGATCTGTATTTAGTGTTATCGAAACCGAACGCGGTTTGAGAATTTGTATTTTGATTGTTGTTTCTGCGTTAATTGTTGAAAATTAGGTTCCCGCCATTTCTCTGGCGTATGAAGAAGCGGAAGCGGATATCATGAAACGTCCACCACGTAACCCGTTCACTGATAAACTTGTCAATGAAAGGTAACGAATCCATCTAATAAAAGGAATTGGTTTAATCGGTGTGCAGTCGATGTGTTGCCTCATTGTGTCGCATCAAAATTTGTTTGTTTGGCTGCTTTTTAGCCTTTTTGTTGTTTGTCGCCCCCGACGAACGCCCTTTGGAGACATTCTTCCGTTCGAAATCCGCGTCCCTTACCTCCCCCAAAACAAAACATAATTTAACTAACTCCCAACTCGGAATAGTTTTTCTTCGCAGAAAAACAATAACAGGAAGCGAAAGGTAAGAACAAACGAAAGCTCCAAAAAGAAACAACTCGCATAATCATTCAGCTTGAAAATGAATTTGCTTGTTAGTTGCATTTAGATGTCACATTAATCGTAGTTTAGCGTCTTTAGATGTAGTTTTTTTAAGTTTTCTAACTTCTTTAGAAATTTGCAAATCCGTTGAGCGCCGCGAGCGGACAATTGAGGAATCAAACCGTAATGGAGTTGATAACTCGTTTCGGTAGAACGCTTTTTAAAAAGTTAACTTTAATGCGGATTTCGCAATAAAACCCACTCACCCCTAATTACTCAACCCTTGCGCTTCCGGTTAGGTTTATGTCAAGATGAACCTCAAAGTGTTTTTTCTCCCCTTAACGGTTTTAGACAGAGGTGGGATAGGTTTTTTATTAATGGGCCAAAATCACACTGCTTTTATTCTTATTGTGAGCATTTGAAGATCAGAAAATACGACTTCGAACATTAAATTTAAAAGTAAGTATTCGTTCAAATGGCGGGTGCAGAGGGTTAAAAATTCGTTAACTAACCGAGCGAAGAGAGCAAATATAAAATAGCAAAGTATCGAATCTTCGTCGAGCGCGTGGGTCGACTCCTTTTAACCCGTTAATGATAGTTAATTTTCGTTATCATTACTCGGGTAATGTCGGGTGGCCTTGTCGGAGCGAGGAACAGGTCCCTCGTCCTCCACCGCGTTCATTTGAATAATTGTCCGCGTGACGGTTCCTCTTCCAGATTGATCTCCATGGCCTACGGCCAGATCGGGATGATACAGGCCGCAGCAGGATTCTTCGTCTACTTCGTGATCATGGCCGAGAATGGGTTCATGCCCCTGAAGCTCTACGGGATCCGAAAGCACTGGGACTCGAAGGCCGTCAATGATCTCACTGATTCCTACGGACAGGAATGGGTAATCATCAAACCATTTAATCCCTCTTTAATAATATTATTAAAGATATAAACATTACATCTTCTTTATATAAATATAAAACAAAACAAACAGACGGTTACACTTTCAAGTAAATACTATATAAATAACAGACAATAAATATACTAAGCTCCTATAAATAAATACTGCACGTTATAACTCCAATAGGCAAAAATAAAATACAGTAAATAAAACCCTTACATAATAATTTAAAAGTATAGCGAAAATATCACAAAATAAATATAAATACATTAAATAAATAAATGAAACTTTTAAGTTCTTTTTCAGAACTCCCAAAAAATGGGCGACATTTTTCGTTTTATGGATTTGAATCAAAATCATTTCGTTGTTTTTCTCTTTCACTTTTTTCTAATCCTCTCTTCTCATTTTTTCTTTTCTTCTTTTTTTCTTCTTTCTTCTTTTTTCTTTTTTCCTTTTCTTCTTTTCCCCTTTTCTTCTTTTTCTCCTTTTTTTTATTTTTTTATTTTTTTCTTTACTTCTTTACTTCTTTTTTTCTTTTCTTCTTTTCCCCTTTTCTTCTTTTCTTCTTTTTCTTCTTTTTTTTATTTTTTTCTTTACTTCTTTTTTTCTTTTCTTCTACTCTTCTTTTTCTTCTATTCTTCTTTTTCTTCTTTTTCTCTTTCTCTATTCCTCTCCCTTCATCTCTCTTCCTTTCCCTTCCTCTTCCTCTCTGTTTCACTTTCTCTCATACCCTCTTTCCCTTATTCTCTCATCTTCTCTTTCTTCCTCTTTATTTTCTTCTTCCGTCTTCTCGTCTTCTCTTTTTCAACTGAATGTATTCGAAATCTCATTCACGATGGCTGATTCGAGCGAATCAGTCTCCGACAATGCTTTTCTCTTCTTCTCTTCCTCAGACCTACCACGACAGGAAGACCCTCGAGTACACCTGCCACACCGCTTTCTTCGTGTCCATCGTCGTCGTCCAGTGGGCCGACTTGATCATCTGCAAAACGCGAAGAAATTCCATCGTCCACCAAGGCATGAGGTAAGACTCCCTTAATTGCCCTCCCCTCTAAAGTCGGACTGACGTCAGAGGGGGTGTGCACCCCCCCCCCCCCCGCGCCCAGGAATCAACAACAGCACGGAAAATGTCGGGGGCGGAAACTCAGTGGGACGCCCACGACCATTGATTTTTCCTCTGCTAACTCACTTCCTCTAAGCCCGGTTCGAGCCCTTCAGAATTTGTCTTTCATCCCCCCAACTTCTGCCCTTACGTATTGATTTAGTTGAAAAATTAATTTTGTTTTAACTCAAACAGAACGACAATGATTTTGGGGTGCCTGTTGAAATTTTGACCACCAAGAGGGGTTTTTGATTCTCTTCGAATTAAAATTTAAACATTTGGGATTTGGGGAAATTATAAAAAAATTAAAATTGAGTGGTCAAAATGAGCTGTGATTGAAGGAAAACCCACAGCCAACTCAAGTAATGCTCGCTTTTCAGGAATTGGGCCTTAAACTTCGGCTTAGTGTTCGAAACCATACTCGCCGCATTTCTCTCCTACACCCCGGGAATGGAGAAGGGTCTGAGGATGTTCCCACTCAAGTAAGTAGAACCGCCATGTTGAATCTCCCGTTCGAAGATGTCGGAAATCGGCTTTCCCCCTTCGGGAAACGGAAACGGAGGATTCAAAAGATGGCAAAACTAACGTTTTCACGAAAATTCAGGTTTTTTTGGTGGTTCCCCGCAACGCCTTTCTCGTTTTTGATATTCGTCTACGACGAATCGAGAAAGTTCTTCCTAAGAAGAAACCGCGGAGGATGGCTGGAACAAAATACCTATTATTGAGAAAACCCCGTGAGAATTGCACATTCACTTGTTTCCTACTAATTCCATAGAGTATATAAAGGCGACTCACAGGGGGGTGATGGCGCTTCCGGTTCCGGTGCAGGGCTCGGGAATGTGTTGCGTCGGCGGCGTTGTAACTGTATTTCCTGTGCAGGTTCGTCTGGTGGCTTCCGGCCATTCCGTTCTCACTGTCAATTTTCCTGTACGACGAGGCGAGGCGGTTCCTTCTCCGAAGAAACCCCGGCGGGTGGTTGGAGCAGGAAACTTACTATTAAGTCGGCGTCCGCCATTTTGTTTTCCGGCGGCAAAGTTAGTGGTTTTAATAGCTCAATCGCAATAATCGTTAACAAAATCTTGGAGGTTATTTATTTATTTGTTGCAATAAGTTGTAATTAACGATGATTTCGTTCTTTATTGAGTAAGTTGAACGGTAAATATATGTTGTAGTTTTTAGTAAATTTTTACTATTTTCCTTTGAATCTTTCCTTTTGAATAATAAACGGTGTTCATTTGTAGTTACGAGGGAAAAATCAAGTTTTACGGTTTGAAGACGCGTTTCTGTTTCGAGGAACCCGGGATACAATTGTATTTGGAATCGATTAGGTAACTATCCGTTTTTTTTTTAAATTGTAGACCGCTCCTTTTCTGAATTTAAAAAGGTAAGTCAATGGGCGTACGACATTTTTCATCACCTGAATTGCATGAATTGTGAGAAAGAGGTGCATCTTCCGCAAATTCTATCATTGTTTTCGGAATTCTTGACGGTATTCTTTAAAAGGGTGCAATAGTGGGCATCACTTCAAAAATTTCGCCTCCCTGGACAAGAAAACAATCCGCCATATTTATTTTTATTATTATTACTCGTATAAATTAAGGGAGCCATTAAAATTTGTTTTTTTTTAAAAAGAATTTATACTTTTTTATGATTCTTATATTTATTACGTGTTTATTATTTCTTATAATTATATTCCTTCCCTTTAATTATTTTAAATTAAATATTTAAATTAGTTATAAAAAATAAAAAAGCATTTAATAAATAAGACTACAACTGATTATTTTTTTATTTGATTGTTCTTTTTCTTTTCAATTTACGTATTCACTTCTGTTTAATCTTCTTCTATTGTGTACAGGAATAAAAATATTTATTACTTTATATTATATTCGTTTCAGAAGTTTATTTCATATAAGTAATATAACATAGAAAAGCAGTTGAAAAGTAATAATTAAGACGATAAGTGATTATTTTCTCACTGACCAAAGCCGAGTTTACCATTAACTGTCATCGAAACGGGAAAATATGACACCCAAATTACACGTTATCCATTTTAACTCTTCCCTTTTATATTATTATTAAGCCTATAATATCGGGTTATCCGATACTCTCCATCAAACCCTTTCATTATTCTGTCTTTATACGGTTAAAAACAGTCGACCCCAACCCCAAATTTCGTGCAAACCACGGGGAAATTCTGCTGACAAAGTCCTCCCCACTGCGCATGCGCGTGCCCCTCTCAACTGCTCCAACCGAATGAATGAGATCATTCAGATCCACCCCCTCGCCCCTTCCCGCCCTGCTTCTTACTCTCCCTCCGATGGTGGCTCTCCGTGGGGGTTTTCTTCTCCCGAGGGGGGCTGCGCGGGGGCACTGCCTCCTACTCCGGCTGCTGGAATTTTTAATATTTTTAATTATTTTTAATTAAACGTCGTTCCCTCGGAGCGAATAGCACGGAAATGTATTTATGTTACTGTCGGGGGCGGAGAGGGCGGCCAATCGATTTTTGGGTTCGATTGGATGGAAGACATGCGGGGCCCTTATGAGGGATGATAATCGATACTCGTCCCAAATAACCCTTTCTCAGGAAGAAGTCTGTTTTGTGGATCTTTGTGTATTCTTTACATTTCTACTTTTCTTCTCTGTAGAATGGGAATTTATGCTTTTCTTTCCTGTACTCTCTAAGAATTAGAAAGATTTTCTAATGGAAATAGAAATTAGAATTTCTTTCTAAATTCCATTACTCCGCGTAACAGAAGGAGTACATCGCGTACGCATTTTAAGGCTTCTTTCATTCACGAAATTAGTAATTTTCATTCACGTAATGAAAATTTCCTAATTGCCGGCGATGATCGTAACGGGATTTCGAAGTCGTCCGACAACCGATCGCCATTAATTTACGATTCCGTCGGCGCTGAGTCGCCGGATGATTCCAAAGACTTTCCCAGATAGCAGACGACGGTCGAGTTCCAGCAGAAGACGCTCGTCCCGGTGCTTCCTGCAGGAGATGGACCCATTCCCACCTCGCCAATGGCATTGGACGCCATTGGCATCGCCCACGAAATTCAACCAACGCCGCCAAAGTTCAACTCGGAGGTTAGCAGCACTGGTCGTCCTTGATTTTTGCTTCTCTTGAGGAGGCCCTGAGGAGCAGCAAACGATGAAGGAGGGACTGTTGCTGCTGGATCCGCCACTGAGGTGAGCGAGCCGAAAGGAATTCGGTGTTTTGGTGATTAGGGAGAGTTAAGTCTGTGTGGCGACACTCAAATTATTTTTTAATTGTCCCGATGGGAGATAACCTATGGAAAATTAATAGTTTTCGGATTTTCCGCGTTGAAAGGAGAAACGGGAAAGGAAAACGTTGGCAGCCCTGAGGGCCAATTTGAGACCCGAAAATCCCGACATAAAAATATTGCAACTTTTAAAAAATCTCCGTTTATTTATTTATATAAAGTATTCATTCTTTGTGGCTGAGATAAATAAGCTTAAATACAAAAAATTAATTTGAATAATTATGGAAATCGCTTATTAATTCATCGATTATTCGTTCATTTACTCATTTTTAAGCGATTATACATTATTTGTTTTGATTTTTCTTTCGTTATTTAATTTTTTAAATTATTATTTGTTTATTTATTGGATAGACTATAATAATAGCAACTATTAATCTATAGACTATTTTTCTTCCTAAAGACAATGAACACCTTTCGCTCAGTCAGGGAAAAAAAAGAAAAATATAGAAAGCAGTTAAATAGTAAAAACATGTATTTTAAGTAGAATACTAAAAAACTACAGTAAATATATTAGAGTTGATTAAAAACAAATAAATATAGGGGAAAGAATAAATTAAAACTAATAAATAAATTATAAATTATAATCAGTGATAAAATTAGTAAAAAAAATCTGCATTCTGTTTAATTAATGTAATTATAAAACATAATCGTTTAATGTAATAGCGACCTCTCCTTTTTTTATGAGTCACTAGAGATTATTTAAGTTGTAAGTGGAGTTTTTATTGAGTCATAAATAACTTCCGTTTCTTTAATTATTTAGTTTTTATGCGAACTATTCGACCTTTCCGTTTTGGTTAGAATATGGCGACGCAAAAGCAGTTTTGGCCGCGTTTTCCGATAGAGGCAATGTTACTCCTATCGTTGAAAGAGACTTTTTCTGACAATCGTTCGATGCATCTGTTTTTTTTTGCACGGCAATGTCCACTCTCTAATTGGAAGGCGTTACTAATTATCGACGATTACGAACGATTCGCTCCAACGGATTCAAAATGGCCGTCTTTGTTTACATTCTGATGTAAACTTCTGCAGTCGCTTCGAACTGTGATTAACTGAGTTTTGTTTGGGAGATGAGACCGGCAGGATATGAATCTGATAAGGTCTCATTTCTTTCGTCGACACAGAATAAGAAACGATAGGTTAAGTCATTAATAACTTCCGATTCTGTTGTTTATTTCTAACCGTTGCTGGTTGCCAAGACAACCAATTTTCGTTATTTATACGAAGTTCGTGTCTGTGAGTTTCTTTTTGCAAATTTTAGGGGTAAAAAATTGACAAAATGTCATGGTTAAATTGAATGTATTATATGAAATACATTGAATGTATGAATTATATATAATTTATTGTTTAGGAAAATTGTTGAAAATTTTAGAAATCTCTCAATGCAAAGTTGTGAAATTATTGTTTTAGGGTTGATATTAATTGGTGAATGTTCTGAAGACGGCACTGCAGTCTTGGAAAGCCCCATAGTTTGAGTTTTCGCTCCGGGAACGTCATTTTCGTAACGGCATCGAATCGCATGGCGAATCGCGGAGGCCTAATCGCAAAGGAAAAACACTCGGAGGCAGTGCGGTATAGGGAAAAAACGAGCAAAATTACTTTTTTATTACTTTTATTAGCGAGAGATTTAATGCCGAAGAAAATGTGATTGCGCATGACGCCTCAACACGTAGAACAACAGCATTTGATGCACCCAAATAGAAGGCACACAGCTGATTTGCCACGTAAATAAAGTCCCAGTTAATACGTCATTTCTGCAAGAGTTTTCCTTCGGTGGGTGTGGACGGCCATTTCGAGGAAAACTCAGGTTCGCCTCTCCTCCGAAAAGGTAAGTCCCTTCACTTATTCCGGGACGTTGTCCCGAAAGCCTTTTTCGGGAGGGTTGTCCCTCACGTGGGGATGACGGGGGTAACAGATGGCGGGATTGAACCCCCAATTGTCCTCTTTGGTGGCGCCATATTTTATGAAAATTTTTCCATTCTAAGATTAGTAATAATACCATACGACATATTATTAAACTGTTATTCCATATAATCCATAAATTATACTAATTCATTATGTTGTATTTCACTGATTGTTACAATATTTTTATAACTTTTATGACATTAATACATTTATTTATTTTTTTAAAACAAATATTAATAATTGTTATAAAATAATAATCTCAAAGGATAATTTTTAAATACTGCACAATAAATTTATTATTTAGTATTCTTAGTTTGTTTTTAGTAATCATTTATTAAAGATATATTTAATTGATTTACAAAAGTCTTTGTTTGTCAATATTAAAGATATAAAAGTTATACAGGTCAAAATGTTATTTAGGTATTTCATTAATTCGTATTTATTTTTTATTTTTATATACTTAATTCAGTATTCAACTCGGTATTTTTATTGGTTAAGTTAAACGCATTAACATATTGTTTACATATTTAAGTATTTTTTTTAGTTATTTAGAATTAGTGTTAATATTTATTGGTTAGTATTTTATATTTTATTTTATTAGTTTGTATTAGTTTAGAATTTTATTAGTATTTTTATTATTTGTTAGGATTTTGGTTTGGACATTATATGTGTAATTGCTTTAGTATTTTTTAAGGTTTTGTGACCGTTTAATTTTTGCTGTCGTTCAGTGATTTGCGAGTCTAAATGTCTGAAAAGGGAGGAAATCTTCAAAGATGGCTGTCAGGGGTGAGAAATTGTTGCAGATTCCTTAGCTGTTCCTGCAGAGTCAGAAGAGTTTATTCTGTTGTTGACTATAGCGCTACAGTTTTGGTATGTCAAAAAGACAATCGAAAGCATTCAAAAGCAAAGTTGGAACTGACAAAGAACCCTAAAATGTTAAAAGTTGAGCAAATGAAAATGGCGACTAAATATGACTCAAAAGAGGACTAAAAAGGATGTTTCAGAAAGGAAGAGAAGCCTGAATAGATTCAGGTGGCCAATTGGGAAATTTAGCAATTTCATTGCGAAGTCCTGTCAGCAAAGGAAAAGAAAAGCGTCGTGAACTTTGACCTCTCGGCGATTAATTCCGAGAATAAAACTGTTTTTCATTGGCTGCCCCTCGAACACTCTCTCTTGGAATTCATCACGACAAAAACCAACTTCATACTTCCAGAGAGGAAAACTTTAATTAAATCATCTCTCGCAAAGGTGGAAGAAATTGCCTCTCAGTGCTGCCAACGCAAACGGCCGATGTTTACAACGACAATTCAATTTTAACGGTCAACAATGGCCGTTTTCTCAACAAAAAGCTTTTCCTTTGAAACATCAAAGGGGGTGAACCCAGTTAAGGGTGGTGGCGCGCTTAGACAGCCTGGAAAGGCACAAAGAAAAAGGAAAACCCATGGAGGGGATGAAACTGCAGATTACCGAGGGTAGTTTTCAAAACATTGCCTTAAAACGTACGAAAAACAACCCCAAGAGCTAAATGCGGTTTTACAAACAATTTCAAGGGCTGAACAGAAACTTATAACAAATTCAGTTAATAACAATATTAATAACTAAATAAATAATTGCACAAAAACATACATAAATAACAAATCAATATAGAAATGAGTTAATAAAAAAATAAGCAAACAGCGATAACAATTACAAAGAAATAATTAAATTTAAAGGAATTTTAGGTTTTAAATAAGTAAATTAATTAATTAATTAACGAAAAGAATGGCTGTACACCTCACCCCTTCCTCAATTAAAATAGTTCTATGAAGAGTGATGTATTGTAAAAAGAGGCAGAGCTATGATTTTTCTCTTTTTTCTTTCCTTTTTGTAGTTTTTGTAGTTTTTATTATAAGCAACTGTAGTTATATGCGAGCAGCACTGTATAGGACTTATCTAAAAATTTAAAAATATTTAAAATATATTATATATTATTATATTATATATTAAGAAAAATAAATAGGTAATTACAAAATAAGAAAAAACATAATTGAGAAAATTAAAAACCAAAAAATAAATGAATAAATAAATAAGTTGAGTAACACATAATTGAAAAAATACCAAAAATTAATAACGACCAATTACAAAAATTACTGAACAGACACATAAATAATTTAATCAAAAACAAATAACTAAATAAATAAGCGAAAATAATTTAATAAAATCAGATAAATAGGTTAATAATTACAGAACTAAATGAACATATGCAGAAACAAATAAACAATTACTAAATAAATAAGTTAACAAATGAAAAAATCAATAACTAAAATAGGCCCATAAATGTTTATTTATATTATAAAAAACCCTTTCAACCTTTCCGGAAACTTTCACAAATTTATTTTTTTATTCATTATTTCTTTACATATATTCATACGACCCTTAAACTTTTCAACTTATCCCCATTTATTACTCCTCTCTTTTCCCTCCCATTAATTTATACTCTTTCTTCCCTTCGAACTCAACCGAAGGGGCCTCCCCCGGGGCCCAACCAACAACGCCCGCCCCGAAACATCCCCAAGAACGGCCCCCCGGACGACATCCCCGAAAAGGGCCTCTGCGCTGTAAATATTGATCGAATACATTCTCTTCTGGCAATGACGTAACTCAACCCAGTTCGCATCACTCAAGGTCAATGTCAAGGTCACAGGACACCGCTTCTCGCCTCTGCGCAATGCA
>JAQIBA010000086.1:544224-578434 GCA_028293925.1 Brueelia nebulosa
AGGGTCTTCGGGCGGCGTTCGCGAACCGCTGTTACGTCACTTCCGGAACGGGAAGCCTTTCGGTTGAAAACTCCCATAAAGAGTTCAAGTTCAAGTGAGAATTCGAAAAGAGGCGCGAAAAGCAGCCTTGACGGGACGAGATGGCCGCCTCCTGCGGGAAGGCTGTGACCGCTCACCGGAAGTCGTTCCGTCGATCGACCGTTAATTTCGATCCTTCGATTAACTAATTATTGGGCGGTGTTTGAGAGATAATTGGGGCCCCGAACGGGTTTCCTTCGGTTCTCGGATTTTCCACTGCGGCGGGGCATTGCATGACGACATTGAAGAGTCGATTACGAGCAAATAAAGAGTGAAACGTGCATGTAAACAAAGTCGGACATCTTTAATGCACCAGAACTGATTCCAAAGGGCGTCGAATGCAAAATGGCGAGACGTATAAAAATTTCGATGCACAAATCTTTTCTTTTTCAACTGCTCGACAAATGGCAATTTTATACTTCAAACACTTATTTATCTTTTATTATTTATTCTTATTTGTTTTTTAAGTCATGAAAACTTAACATTTGATTGGTGATTTCTTCATTCTGACGTTTTTGCAAACATAATCTGAAGAATAATGTTGAAGAATACCGATGAAATTGGTACATAAAAGCTTTCATTAAGTATAAATTTAGGAAATTTTAGGTAAAATTTTGCAAAACCAGGTTTAATAACTAAAATACATAATATAAATTTCTGTTGAAAGTAACAGATATAATATATTTATACTATTAAACTTTTGAGGTCTTAAAATTAATAATTACACCATCTCAATTTTTGCAAAGTCAATAAGAAATAAAAAACCTTACAAAACTATGTACGTATAATTAACTAAATATGTATAAAAACTAAACAATAAATAAATATAATTACAAACTATAAAATAATATAAAATATAATTACAAAAAATAAATATAATCAATAACAAATAAAAAAACTTTAGAAAACCATATACGTATAAAAAACTAAATACGTATAAAAACTAAACAATAAATAAATATAATATAATTAACCATTAAAAATACATAAAGAATATAAAATATAATAACATAAATTTATTCAGTATAACTTAGTAATTAATTATTGTCATTTATTTGTTGAAATTTGATGTCACTTGATTATTGATATTCATTATTGATTTTGTATATTCTGAATTTAGTTTGAATAAAATTTGAATTAATTTATTTGAAATTGAATTTAAGAAATTTATGTAATTTGAATTTGAACCGGCATTTTATTTAAATGTGCGGTCAGCCGCAAATATAATCTCGTGTATGTATAATGCCACAGATATGAAATCTCATATGTTTAATGACACAGATGTAATATCGTACATATAATGCCATAGATATAGTCACGATTGTTTCTCGTGGGGGGAAAAAAAGAAAAAAGTAAAAGGGGATGAAAAAAGAATTGCCATTTATCGTTTTTATGAATGTATTTATGTTGATGTGGCGAAAGGCGAAAAATTTTTAATAATATACATAATGTGTATTGTAACAGAATTCCTTGGAAATTCAAAAGTTTATCTTTGAAGTGTTTTTATGACCACAACGCCTGTATTATCTTCCTTATCAACAAAATCCCCGATAAACTCCCGTTGATTAACCATTTTGTTTTCTTTGCAGTTTCCACTCGCCGAGGGAATCCCGCTCTTCTGCCACGTCATATCCTTCCAATCGAGATCCGCCACTGACTCCCATTGCATTGCGGTCTCACGAGGCCAATAATCAGGCCAATTTGCGCCATTATCTCCCGGCGTGTTCCCGCACTCTCAAGGGTTGAGCCGCCATTGTTGATTTTCCGTTAATTGCCACTCGACCGCTTCGTTTCCGCTTCGGAGACCCGCAAAGACTCAGCACCGATCTCAGGAAGGGTTGACGCCCCGTGGAGAGGTTTCATCCCCACAGCCTTCTTTCAAAGGCCGGTTCGGCTCGGATTTTATCGCGACCGGAAACGGAAACAGGTAAACAACGTCCGCGATATCACATTTTGAGTTATCGCCGTGTCGAGTGTTGACAGGAATCAGGTTCGGTGACGGGTCAGGAGACGGGGGGAGGGGCGGGGAGCGGAGACGTGGCAGGAGATGAAACCGAAGAGTGAGTCAGTGAGCGAAATGAGTCAATGTTTTAGTTGATAATGAGCGTGACGGCGTAAAAGAAACGTAAATTATGCACATTTCTTGACCTTTACAAATTAGTGGCGGGGTCAAGAGAGCAAAAAAAAGAAAAAAGTCTTTTGAAATTGCAGTGACGACTGAGAGAGGAATCCTTCAAGTTCAAGGCGGTTTGTCTGTCTGGGCGCTGCTGTTAGCAACCACCGAGTAAAATAATTGCTTTTACGGTTGATTTCATTTCGCCACAATGCGGATAAGATTCGCGAAAGGGGAAAAGAGGAAAAAAGCAGACGACGGAATCGACCGAAAGTTTTAACAATTATTAAAGATATTCGATAAATAGTGGATATTAATTATTAAAAGTAGGCAATTCAAAAAATTGGGTAAAATTAAATTCAGTTGATAAAATATTAAATGTCGGTGAAAATTAAATTTTTTAAATTTTCTAAAATAATTTACTGTCATGAAAAATACTAAATGATATTAAGTGAGGCCCAACATTTCATTTAATTGGGGCCAAAGTTGAGTTTGGTGTAATTTCGAGGGTCACAACGTATGCGAAAATTAAATATGGATTTTTAAAATTAGTCTATTTTCCGAAATGAAAGAAAGAATTAAAACAATTCGATGTTTATATAATTAGTGCGATGTCTGCAGTTGTTTTTCAAAAACCAGTTTCGGAATATTTGGCTCAAAATTAGTCACATAAAAGAGCGCCTTCACGGGCCGGATTTGGCCCGCGGGCCGTAGGTTGGACATCACTGTAATAGGCAAATAAATAAATACTAAAGTATATAAAATTAAATAAAACAAAGATTTAAAGATTTGAGATTGAAAGACGCGAGCGCCACAGCGGCCGTTGAGTGAACTAACGTATCTGCGAATCAACGGCCGTTTGGAAGGTCTTTTAGCAATCCATAAACCACAACAGATGATGTACAATGCCTGTGCATAAATGCACATACACGCGAAGGACGATCGCTCATTTACGTTTAAGATTCAACTCTCGTCCGATCTCTTTCCGAGACGTCGTCTGCTTAGCTTACCAACTCCCCTCTCTTTCGCCTCCGATCTCCACTCCTCGAAAAATCACGTCGCATAATTGAAAGGGTTATCGTTTTTGCATTTGCACAGTTAACATCACAATAAAAAAAAAACAATAATAGAGTAATAAATTGGCTTTATCGCGCGGGAGACGCTTAATTCGGGTTTGATTAGCGCAAAAGACGGTTACGTCACCGACGATGTCGAAAATCGGATTCGGATTTTCGCCCCCACCGCCCCCTTCAGGTGAGACCGAAGGACGTTCACTAGTGAAGTGACGTGGCATCAGAATCCGCCTTCTGCGAACTCATTCAAGAGCACCAAAGGAATTTGACGTGTCCCTCCGCCTTCGACGAAAGGTCGTGAGGATCGGTCGTGGAAGCAGACTGGCTCGAGGCCGGGTATCATCCTGTGTTGACTTCATGACTGGAAACTCAAGTGAACACAGCTGGTGGTATCTCAGCTTCTAGCCAGGTCAACGGCGGTTGTGCGACTGAACAACGAGTTGTCAATGCCAACAGCGGAGACATCACATTCGGAGTGTCTCTTCGTGGCTGGAGAAGACGACCGATAGGAGGCGCGCGTGTTTCCAAGATGGCCGATAGGAAGAGCAGGAGTGTACTTCCGGTGGTGGTGGTGCTCAGGCGATCGGAACGAGGTGTCGTGCAGCATTGGCAGTGTGGTTAGCTGGTTGTGTGGCATTTGGCACAGTTCACAACCACTATCTTCACTGGCAACGTAACACGGCAAAGTAAGTTTTGTTCCCGCGAAGGACGGACGTCAGGACCGTTCGAGGGAAAGCGTTCCGCTGACAAAGGAGCTTTTTTTCGGATTTGGCGGGCGGGCGAACGCAAATCTGCACCGAAATGAAAATGCAAATGAATAAATAGTTGAGGAACTGCCAAGTCGACCTACACAACCCAACCACACTTCGGTCCCTCCCATCATCCATCGCCCAACTGCCCAATTCCTATTTCTGTACACTCCCCGCCCCTTCCGCCCCCCGCCCCGCCCTCGGCACAACCTTCGCTTCCAATTTGAACCGAACCAAAGGGTTGAAAGGAAAATCACTCACAACAAATACAAATGGATATAATCATTCACACTAACAGTAACAGTAACTTTTTCTTCTGAGAGTCGTAAATAGCCGCTATAAAACTTTTTCCTTTTATTTATTTATTTATATATAAGGTCGAATTATAAGTAACTTTCGTTTTTTAATCGGTCATTCGCATTCACGAACCTTTCGATTGGTATTTTAGAAAGTTACTAACATATACAATGCCCAGAAACAAACATCAATCGGAAGTCACTTATGACTCTGCTAACAGAGAAGACTGAAAAGAAGGTAAAACTTTACAATTCACTGGGGAACAACATATAAAAAAATCCCATAATTAGTTAAAACATAATGAGTTCGAACAGACTGAATTCAGTCTCAACGTGACAATATTCGTCACGATGTTTAATGCAAACCTGTACAACAAATTGCCCCCTTTCGGAGGGGCAGGGCCCAAGGGGGCCCCCACTCCGACGAGGTGACCACATCCGTTCGCCCGCATCGGGACAATGGCAGCGAGTGATAGGTCGGGTGCGACGTTGCCGCGCGGAATCGCGGCCTCGGGAATCCCCGAGGGGGCGCGGGGGGCGCAGGCACCGCCAGACACACAGACGCTCATCGACATAATCGGCGCAGTTTCCACTCCATAAATCAACGTCGGTCGGTTCTCGTTTTGTTCCCCGACCGCCATGTTTTGTTTTCGTTGATGGAAACAAGACGATCGGTGGTTTTACTGCTGAATGAGCAGAGGAAAAGGAAAACTGAAACTTTTTCCAATTTTTATCCGTACATTCGAATTAAGACGTATACAAAATAACCATAAATTCAAATATGTAAATAATATATTAATAAAAATAGGACACAATTACAGATAAGACGAAAATAAGTACAAATATCTAAAATAAGAGTTGAAATTTTCCTTCATTTCCCTCAGGAATTCCAACTCAAAGCCAGGTTATCCATCTCCTCCGGGTCTCTCCGAATGTCGTAGTACTCCTCGAATGCCTCCCCATCCTCGAACAAGCACCACACATCCTCCGCCCCCTCCTCCACCCGCCTCACACACCTCCACGTGTTGTTCCTGGCGTCCAGACACTTGCACGCACCCTCCGGAGCGCACAGCTTCACCTCCGGGTCCCCGTTGCACTCATTCCCTTCGCGTCCCCCACCCTCCCCCCTGTACTCCACCAGAAACCTCCGTCCCCACGCCCTCCGCCCCTCCACATCCCGCAGGAACGAACGCCCGTCCCCGAACGTCTTCTCCCCCGTCCCGGCCATGTCGAGAATAGTCGCCGCCATGTCGATGGTGAGGACGGCGCCGTGGGAGACCCCGACGGGGACTTCCGGTCCGCGGAGAACCAGAGGGATCCTGATGTCCGTCTCGTAGGGCTGTCGCTTGTCCCAGGGCAGCCCGAACTGTCCCAGATGGAACCCATGATCGGAGGACAGCATCACGTAGGTGTTGTCCAGCATATTCAGCCGACGGAGTCTCAACACGAGGCTCTCGACCATCTCATCGACGGAGAGGAGCGTCTCCCATCGAAGGCGGAACACCTCATCGATCCTGTCGACCGTTTCCGGTGGGAGCACTTCCGGCGGTTGTCGCACTAACCAGTGTTTGGTTCTGTTCACGCGCGTATTGAAGTTTCTCGTCCTGGGAGCTTTCACCCCGGCAAACTTTCCTTTGTGTCTCTCCGCGGGGGTGAAAGGCGCATGAGGGGCGGGTGGGGCGAGCACCATCAGGAATGGCTCCCCCTCGTCTTTGAGGAACTCCAACGCATAGTCCCTCACCACATCCGTGAGGTAATCCTCCTCCCCGTCGCCCTTCCGCACCCCCGTCCCGTTCACCGACAGAGTATAGTTATAATAAGCGGAGTTGCCCACCAATCCTATCCACCAGTCCCACCCTCTCGGCACGTGTTTCACCCCCCCGGCCTCCCTTGACCCGTACTGGTTGAGGTACTTCCCCGCGTAGAATGTCCTGTATCCCTTGGAGTGCAATGCGGTGGCGAATGTCTGGTGCTCGAGGTGCGCCTGCCAGCGGGGGTGGCTGCAGCCCCCGTGGAGGGAGTTGTTGACGACGGAGTGGGAGTGGAGGTAGAGGCCTGTGAGGATGGAGCTGCGGCTGGGGCAGCAGAGGGGGGTGACGGCAAAGGCGCGGGTGAAGGTGGTGCCTCTGTGGGCGATGAGTGCTCGGGTGGCGGAGAGGGGTGTCATGCCCCCGAGGAGGAGGTCCTGGTCATCGGTGAGGATGAAGAGGATGTTGGGGGTGCGGGCGTGGGCGAGGAGGGCGGTCGTGAGGAGGAGAAGGCTTCTCATGTTATCTGAAAGAGAAAAAACAAATGTTAGTATCTGTCGGACACAACAGCGGTAAGTATAAAGACTACAGTATACAAATATACTAATTTGTATATTTTCAGAATGTATATCTCTTAATTATTTCTTCTTTTTTTGATTTGTTCTTCCTTCTTTATCAATTCTTTTTTACTTCCGATATTTTCTGATTGTTTTTCTTATTAATTCTCTATTCTTCCTTTTTCCTTCTTTATCAACTTCTCTTCTTCTTACATATTCTTCTCTCATTACAGATTCACGTATAAATGCGGAAAAAGGGGTCGCATAGAGGGATAAAGGGCGAGAAGATGGAGAACCAATTTGGCAAGTGTGAGATGAGAGAAGACCAGGCCGATGCTGTCGGGGCTGTTGATCAGGGACGGAGTGGGTGATCAGGTCTTGGCACGCGGAGGGAAATAAAAAATAAATTGCGTTACATTAATTTGTTTATTTCCTTTTGACTGTTTCCTCTTTCGATCTTCTACTGCTCCTCCACGAATTAACAGCCGAACACTTAAGTTTTATTTTACGTACTTTAATTATCATTTCAAGGAACTATTTATAAGTATAAATAACAAATACGGTTTATTTATACCAATCGACATCATAAATAAGTGAAAAATGTAATCTTTCGCCAAAAGAACGAAGTATATTTTCATTTTAGTTATCGCGTAAACGAACGAAAATGCATTTTTAAATAAAATTTCACCGAATTACGTTATCAATGTCAGCAAAATTACTTTCGCGTTTCTGTTTATTAATTTGAATAAATTCAAACCTAATTTGTGACGGAAATCTGATTTTAAATCTCTCGTGGGATTTCTCAGTGTGAGCACGCACACACTGACAATGTGTTAGTGTTAACATTCGTTGCCTTCCATAAGGAATCCCAATCAGACGTCGACCGACTTTCTTATTGCCGATAAAAAGTTCAATAAAAAAAAAAGTTAACTGCCAAACTGAGATAAGAGAATTAAAAAGTGGAATATTAACACAAAGAAAGAATCCAATCGTTGTCCTTGCTTTTGGGAATCTAAAAAAACCGCACAAAAAACCAGGCTGGTAATAATAATTACGAGTGTTCGTTTCCTGCATTCTAAACAATAATTTGGCAATTTTTTTCTCAAAGTTGGCAACTCTAATTACATAAATAAAAAAAAAGAAAAATGGCATGTGCTTTTTCGCTTTAAACCATGACATCATTGTAATTATGTATTTCGTGCAAAACGCATTAAAAGACCATTTTCAAAGAAAAAACTGCTGTAAAAAATCCTTTGTCGATTCGTATTCCGACCGACATTTAAATCCAAAGAAATGTCGTGGCAATAGACAAGAATACATTTCTACTGTGTAATATTCATTGAAATTCGTAAACCCAAAAATTTCTCACCTTTCTCAAAGCGAATTATCGAAAGCGTTTATACGAATTACTAAAGCATACAATCGTAAGTTTCTTACGCCATGAGTAGCTCATTAAAAAAATTAAACGTAAGTGAATGTAATTTCAAATATGGCGGCATTCCCGCCTAAAGTTAAACTTCAGAATATTCGGTTCGATCGAAGCAGTAAACCATTGCCATAGATAGTTTGAATACTATAAAATGTTGAATTCACAAGACACAAAAGAAATAATTTAGTTTCAAATTAAAGCTAATTCTGAATTTTTTAAATTCGCTATTGCCACCTTGTAAAATCGAAGTTTCTTTTTACCGGAAGTGGGTCTAAAGAATCAAATCAGGTATTTAATAAATGACTGAACTAAAAGTTTAATTCTTATTAATTTCATTTATAATTTTAAACCTTAACTAAATTTAAATTTATAAATTTAAACCTTTATCTTGTCTTCTTAAATTATTTGTAATTACAGGTACAGAAAAAATATAGATTTGGATTAACTGAAAAATTAGACTTTCTCAGATATTTCTCCATTTAGAAGTAAAAATATTTTGATTTTTATCTGAAGGAGTTAAGATATAAATTATTAATCAAGTACTAATTATAAAACTAAAATATTTTAAAATAAAAAGATTATATTCACTTTATACATAATTTTACGATTATAATCCGAATTATGTACCGGAAATGGTATTTACGAACAATATTCAGGAAGGAACGTTGCGAGTGGCAATAAGCCAACGTGTAAACAATAACTACAGGTGGCAATATTCCGTTCGCCAAGTATACAGGATAATTTATTAAAATTTAAACGTAATTATGTTTTTCTTGTAGGAGTTCACGGGAATTAGAAATGAGTAACGAGTCATTTTGAAGTGTTATGAATCCGTTAAAAATTTGGTCGTGGAAATTCGTTGTTTATTAGATACTTCCCTTCACGTCAACATTCCAACATGTCACAGGATAGTAAACGCCGCCTTTGTAAATTTACTCCAGGCTGGTGCTTGTTTAAAGAATTTTCTTCATGGTTAGTGCCTGTTAAATACCAAAGTCAAAAAGCGTACTGCATTTTATGTAAACGTGTTTTTTCCGTGAGTCACAGTGGCTTACACGACGTTAAAGCTCACTGGAAGGGTAAAAAACACTTGCAACTTCAAGAGCAGGGATTGGAAAAAAGTGCCGATGAACGTTTAGATAGACCTGTTGTCAAAGCTTATAAATTAGTTTTTAATGAAGAGGTATGTCTTAAGTCAAGTTTATTAAACGAAGCCCGAATTTCGGTCCCCCGCCCTCATGCAGGTTTGCAGGATTAGTAGGTCAGGGACAGTCTCGGTTCCTTTTTATGAGCCCAGACTGGTCCCCTTCGGGCCCGGCCTCACTGGGGCCCCTTCTCCAGGTTCTCTGTGCTGGGAAAGTGGCTAAACTGGCCATTCCTCACTTTTCTCAGGAAATATGTTTGTGCTCTTGAGCATATGGATTAGAAAAGAAATTTCATTATGGCAATAAATGCTTAAAATATGCAATTTCATTGTGAAGTTGGATAAGTTAATGTCACAGAAAAGTATAATTTTTCACTCCATATGGAATTTAATTTTGATTTAAATTTCCAGTTGTTTCTTTATATTAACAAAAAGGGAGATTTTTACACTGAGCACATATTGTATTATTTTTGTAGAAATAAAAACTCCTGAATAAGTTGTATTTGATGCATAATTAGTTTAGAAAATACACCAAATTGTATTGTAGAGATTAGGGAAGTCCCCAAAAGTGAGCTTATAAAGTAGTCGGCAGCCATCTTTAATTGTTTATTGTTCAAATGAAAATTCATATCATTTATTGATATCACTGATAATTCCTTTGCATCAATTCTTGTGTTAATATAGAGCAGTGCAATTAATGGTCTTCTGCTCTTATTCTCTTATGCTCAGATGAATAGAATCAGATTCCAATGAAATACAGAAGTGAGTGTAAGAAAAGAAAACGGAGAGTGAAAGTCAAGAATGTTTTGAAAATATTCCATTTAAAGTATTGAATGTTGTGAAATTTTTCTTATTGATCTTTTCATTTCATTGACTAATTAGGATCCATTGCACTGTTTTTTAATTATCTTGATGCAAACGAATTTGAAATGTGTTCCAAAAGTGTGTTGGCAGTTTCTGCGACTTTTCAGATCAGAAATGACTCGGCCATAGCACTGCACCATCGGGTATATGTATGAGGTTTATTGGCAGCACACATTTTGAATCCACAGAGAAGTGAATCCTCACTCAGATTCATATTGTGTGTCATTTAAATGCTTGCTAACTAATAAGTCCATTGGCTGCTGGTTTGCTTTGTTGATTGCAGCAACTCTGAACCATTGAAGCAGAAGAAGAAATGCACATGTTTTCATGATTGTTTTAGAGTCAAAGAAAACCTCTGAGGGGAATTGATGAAAAATTTAGAGATGTGCAGGTTGAGTCATAATTAACTTCCAATTCTACTGTTTGTATCTGTTATGGGTTGCCATGACAACAGAATATCTCTTTAGACAATAACTCTTTTCGAAGTTTCATCTGTTTACTCATTTTCGCCTTTTTCAACGCTTATTCATTTCACTATGACACCGAAAGGGTTCAAAATTAACCCTTTAATTAATTCATATTTGTAATAACTCTGAAATTGTAGCATTTTATCACCATCACTTTCAGTTTGTCATTAAACAGTTTTGAGTAATGGCAAAGTGAAGGCCAAATTTTGGAGAAGCAAAAAGTGAAAGTTTTGACAGCTCCGTCCCTGATTAACCAATTTTTAAAATGTCCAAGTCAGAAAGATCAAAATCTCCCGAATAAATTGACGTAGAAATCATGGAAATTTGGGACACGAGATGTAAGCATTTTTGCTCAGTGAGGCGAAATCGTTAAGTTGCCAAGCTCTGCTTTTTACTCCTAATGTCTTCTCGAGTTGTTCTTTGTGGTGACACCTCCTATGACATTCCCAAATAAGTAAATAGATGGAAGATATATATGACTCGACCAAAGCGAAGAGAGGCACTTGTTAGAGTTTGAGATCACTTTCCAAAAGAGAAATAACAGTAAAAGGAGACAAATATGGCTTCTCGTTTGCAGAAGCAGGTTCGCTCGAGGCCTCGGGCCCTTAATGGGTCGAAGAGGGAGAAAAAGGCCGGGAAAAGCGAAATGCCTGTTCCTGCGGCCTTGAAGGAAGCCAAAAAGAGTCAGGGATTAGCCCAAGTTCATTACCATATCGCCTGTGTGGAGGTTTGCCAACTCCCGCCAGTTGGCATCGAAAAGAGAGAGAGTTTTCTCGAAGTGAGGGAAGATCGCAGGGGAAGACGGCCATTATGGTTCAGAGTAGCTGTTTCAGCGGAATAACCACGCTCTAACATTGTAAAGTAAGGGGAGAAGTGCAGTAGCATGCGGTAGCCGTAAAAAGTTGAGCGGTGTAACGATTCAATTAATCCGAACTAATTGCTTTTCTTGAATTTATCGAACTCCCAGCTCAGGTGATTTCCTGTCTTTTGTCCCACGCTTTCTGTCACTCCATTGTTTTCCATCCCTGTTTTTTCCAGGCCTTAGAACCCGAATCGCCTGCTCGAAAAAACACCTGAGGGACCCGCATAGATGCAGAGATCCGTCTTTTGTCTGTTTCTTTTTTTCAGGTTTTAATTCTTAGTCTTTTCAGGTGGAATAGTTTTTCATTTTTACTTCTTTTTTGTGTCCCTTTCCAGTTTAATATCCCTACCTCGTACATCCTCACTTTGGTTGTTTTCTTCTCGTTCCAGCGTCCTCCATCCATTTTCCGTTCCTCCACTAACCTCCCGTAAGTGAAGTAACAGTTGAGGAAAGCGATCGGACTGCCCGTGGCGACTGAGCCTCTGTCTTTTTTCAGCTGAACACCCTAGAGGAGAACCATGGATTCGATTTCCGTAGCCGTAATTGGAGAACTGAAGACAAGTCAGTGAACACTTCCCTCGGGGACGAGGACAAAGATGACGCGAAGCATTTAATCAGTGACGATATCGTTGTTGAAAACATATTGACTCCCACCGTGACCATCGAATCCGATCCAGAATCGTCTCCTGTCAGCGTGAATGTTTCTGAAAAAGACAGCATGAGTTTGCAAATAAAGTCCCAAGTGTCCGCTCAGCAGTACTGCCTGCGGTGGAAGTACCATCACAGCAACCTCCAGGTCATGTTCATACAGCTCCTGCAGAGGGAGAGCTTCTGCGACGTCACTCTCGCCTGCGAGGGCAAAATGCTCAGGGCACACAAGGTACGTCCCTTTCGAATGTTATCGCACCTGGGCGGAGCGAGAGATTACAAGGGGTTCCGTGGCCATTGACCTTTCTTTCGCTTTGTTGCTCCCCCCTCGGGCCCCCACACCGAATTACAATCGGGATTTATTCACAAGTGTATAAATAACATCAATAATATACAGTAGCGCTTAACACTATTTTGACAATACAAAATCTGTAGTTTTCCACCCGTAAGAGTTACTTACAAATTGAAATATTATTGGCTTTCATTAAAATGCTTTACAACATTTATAAATATAATGTTATTTAAATAACATAAGAAACAAAGAGTTTATATATGTATTTTTATACAGATTTATAAAAAGAGTTTTATATATTTATAAGAGTTTATAATTTAACCCTTTCCGGTCGTATGTGTACTCTCAGCCGCCACAGCAAGGAACTTTACGAAACTTATGCTGTATCTTATACTTTACCTTTCATGAATTTCTATTAAACCTTTTCATCAACTAATACGATGCTCCATCGATTGGAATACAACGAAATACAATCTAAACAAAAGCTGTCACCATGGTTTACATGTTGGGGAGTGCTTTGAAAAATGCAATACGATGGAGAGTTATAAAACATAATTTTTATACAAAAACATAACACTAGATTATCAAGATTTATCTAGATATCTAAAAGATAACCGAAATTAATTCCGACGAATAGATACCCATCCCCAAATTTAATACGACCGCAAAGGGTTAAAATATATCTATTAATAATAGAACTAAGAAAGAGTATTAAAGAAAAAACAGAAGACTAAGAAGAATGTTTTGTATTTTTTATTATTTTAATGAGATAAATATATTATTAATAGTATTGATAACTAAGTAATACAAAACTTTATAGTAAAATAATTAAATAAGACACTATTAAATTTTGTATTGTCAAAATACATTTGAGCACTACTATATCAATCGGTACTTCATTTATATTAACATATAATAACTTAGTAATAATCAAGTTAATAAGTTGTAAAAGAATTTCAAGTAAAATTAAACGAGTTTCAAGCACTCCTTATGAATTTTCCCCCCCTTTAGAACGAATGCCCCCGATTTATTATATATTTGGCTCGATTTATACAAAATCCGGCCAAACGGTTCACTTGTTGCAAACAGTAATTCAAGATCATATCCGATAAATATTCTTTGCAATGAATCACTGACGGCGTTGAGTGGGAGATTGGCCCCGATCTCGTTTTTCGTAGGGTCTCCGGGAGGACTTTATGTACTCGAGTACTCCCCAAGTGGTACAGGGGCGGGAATAGACAGCACGAAGCCGCTTTCCTCGTTGAGAATACCAATGTGTCCATCATTTTAAAAATAGCCACGATGACCCAGTTGATCTTTCATTAATTAGCAAAAAAGGGGAGCCGAAATCGCTGACCAAGTTCGACTCCGACCCGCCATTAGGCGAAAAAAAGGCGAAAAAGCCGCGGATTTTCGAGGCCGTCAAACTCCGAAATGAAAACCTCGCGAATTCGCATCGGAATGTCCTTCAAAATGCCATTTTCTTTTCTCTTTTGAGATTTTTTATGTAACTGTAAAGGCAAAGTACAACGCCGGTGCGGTTTTCGCTTTTATATTTCTATTTTTTTTTTTTTTACATTTATTAGGGAGTGGCAAAAGGAAAACGTCATTGGCATTCGTTGCTGGCAAAAAGAAAAGAAGAAAAAAAAGCAAACTCTTTGCGGTTCGACTCCGCTGAGAAACTAATTATTTTTTTTTTTTTTTCGGGGCGAAGAGTAAAATAAAATCTTCTCCAGTTTTCATCCGGTCGCATTTTAATTAGCTTTTTTTTTTTTTTTACTTGTCATCCGGCTTTGACCTAATCGTTAATGTATGTATCTATCGAATGGGGATTTTGTTCGGTTTTACGACCGGCCACATCGGGGACGTGTTTAATTACTTTCCACGCGTGTTTCCTCCCTTTTTACGCATCGTTGTGTCGTTTCCTCCTCATTGAGCAGAACCTTACACTGTCGCCCGAAGAATGACCGAACAGAAAAGAAAATGGCTTCGGCCACCTGTCAGGGGTTTACCACCTGCTCGGCTGAGATGCAATGAAAAGGCTTTTGTTCACCGTCTGTCGCCCTCTTTCATCGGGACATCTCATTGAATCTTGTCATCTTTTTTTTTAATTCACCTGCGGCTGCTGCCACGTCATCCCAGAAAAGAGCTCGAAATTTGACCTCTAAAACCCCTCGGAAAGTCTGATAAGAATTGAAACATAAAAAGAAAATGAATTCAAATTGTAAGTATTGCTGCTGACGGCCGCCAGTAGCAATACAGAAAAGAGAACCCAATTGCTTCTGACTCTTTTCTATCTTCTGCGCCTTCTCTTTCACTTCCACCAATAATTTTTCTTTCTAATGCTCCCAAATCCCTAAAATCCCTCAAAAAATATTATTACAGTTAAAAAATCCTAAAAATATCCACAAAAACTCCAATAAATAAAATACAAAACGGTTTTTTATTTAATAATAGTTAAAGACAATACAATAAAAGCAGAAGCGTTTTTGTATAAAGGGAAGTTAATTATTGATGGCGGATAAAATTAATTAAAAATTATAAGCAGTCGTTTTAATTAGTCGGAGATACGCTTTGGATTGTGTTTCTATATAGATAAAAATACAACGTTGTGGAGTCGGGCGTGTTTCAATCATGTCGAAGTGCATTGCCACGATGGCGACCCGGGGGTTCCCAGAGAAGAAAGGAAACAATGACCAATTAACAATGGCGGTTCCTTCCAGGTCGTCCTCTCCGCGTGCAGCACCTACTTCGACAAGATATTTTCCGAGCACGAGGAAAAGGACCCCGTCGTCATCCTGAAAGACGTCAAGTTCGTCGACATCAAGGCCCTCGTGGAGTTCATGTACAAGGGGGAAATCAACGTGGAGAACGTGAGTCCACCGCCTTCCCAGAGTTGGAATCCCGAATAAGAAAGAAACCGTTGCGTTTGGCCCTTTTCCAGCCGGTTTTTTTCCTTCCCTCGCAGCGAAATGGGTGCTGTGGGTAAACAGTAACAGTCCCCCGAGGTTGTAGCTGACTCACACGGGTTGTGAATGAGAGAGTCGTGGAAACTTTTCCCAGTCTCGGGAAACTCATCATGGGAAATCCTTTGCTCCTCCCACAATCTGGACTTTCCATAATAAAGATGTTATGCAGTCACGTGATCGCTCCATTGGCCAATCCTAGTGGTTGTAGATGAGAAGATAGAGAGAGTAGGAAAAAACAGAGGGAAAGTGAACAAGTGAAAGAAAAAAAGAGGAAAAAAAGAAAGAAGGCATGAAGGGTAGGAAAGAGAGAAAGAAAGAAAAGAGTGAAAGAGTTACCCCCCATAGTGTAACTATGCGACTCGGTCAATTCTTTGTATTAAAGTCGTAATTATTGTATTTTTTTTATGTGAAGTCTCACCTGACGTCGTTGCTGAAGACGGCGGAAGAACTGAAAATCAAAGGGTTGGCAGACGTTTCCGGTAAATCGATTCCTAAGGACGAAGACGACGACTCCGTCACGTACGGCCCCTCCTCGCTCACCCTCCAGTCCAGGGATGAGGAGAGGAGCGGCGACATGAAGAACGACCACATGAACGACTACGACGACATGTTCACCCCGACCATAGTCGAGAGCGTGCCTTCAATCAATGTGAGCACCGTGAGAGCGTTTGTCTTTGGTCAGGTGATGGTGTGTATAAGGGACGATGTGATTGCAGGACGGGAGCGACAACGAAGACGAAAACATGGACAAGAAGGACGAGGAGATGGACGACACCAACGATTACATGGACTCCGCCAACGAACAGAGTTTCTCTACTTTAATTGCACATTTGTCCGATCACCCTTTGCAGGTAAGACGGTCGATACCCTCTTATTCTCTTTCTCTACATTAAAGGGTTAACAATTTTCAGGACTATCAAAACGACGATAACAATGAGCGAACCTCCGAGCACGACAACTCGGAAACGACCTCCAACCTGGCCCTCCAGTTCCCCGACGTGATCAAGATGAACGACTACCTCACCACCGGCCGCCGTCAGCAGTTCTGGGAAGAGCCCTTCACGAGGCGCCTCATGGAGGCCATCAAGAACAAGGAGATCGAGATGAAGGCCGCCGCCGAGCTCATGGGCGTCTCCTACGGGACCCTCTACGGCCGCTACAGGGACGCCTACGGCTGCCTCAAGCACCCCTACAGGACGAAGGAGTTCTGGGCGGAGCAGGGCCCCGCCGACATCCTCGCCAAGCTCCAGAAGAAGGAGATCACCCTCTTCAGGGCCGCAGAAATGCTCAACGTCACCGTGACCACCCTGGCCAACTACCTGACGACCCTCCGCTACGAGAAGGAAAACGACAACGACAACGAGAAGGAGTCGGACAACGAGGACGAGGACGAGGACATGGACGTGAACGACTCCATGGACGCCTTTGAGACGAAACCGGTGAGCATTTTAACCCATAATTAATAATTCCCCCACCGCCATTCGAGCAGAGGCTCACCCCAGTCATAGAAACGGAATTTCCAGGTATCCTCGAAGGGGAAGCACAAGTCGAACAGCCACCAAAACAAGATGAACGCCGTAGTGGACGACGACGAGGACTCCCGGTCGTCGAGCACCGCCCTCGAGCGCTCGGACGAGGACTACCCCTGATGGCGTCGGGGGCGGCAGTGCTGCCAACGGCGGAAACGGACCAGTGACACACCGGAAGTCGCCCGCCGAGGGTTTCTTACTCTGAGAAGTTCAGCGGGCGAACAGTAGCTTATAACGGAATCATATTTATTACATAATATCGGTGGGGTTTTTAGTGGAAATCCAATTTAAAAAAAAAAAAAAGAGTTTTAGAGAACGTTAGTTTTTATAATGGAATTTTTTTAGTGTCTTTTTACAGATCTATCAATTCGTGTGATGTAAATTTATCAGACGATGGATATTTAATGATGCGATTGAGCTTAATGAGTGTTAGAGTTATTTTTTATTATTTTTTTTTTAATTATTTTTATTATTATTTTTTTTTAAGTGAGGTGCGTTGACGAACCGGTGCAGTTTCCGAGGAAGACGGAACAGAGGTTCATTTTGAGGGAGTTTTATTCAACACCGGAGCAGACGAAGCGGTCACTTTGACCCTGTCTGTTATTTTTGTCTGAGGGTTTTTTAAATAATGCATTAGTTTTTATTCATGCTTGGAAAAGCGGAGATCAGAAGGAAATTGAAGGAATTTGAGGGTTGGAAAAAGGTAGAAAGAAAGAAAAAAGAGAAGGAAAGGGGGAAAGGTAGGCAGAAAAGAGTAAAAAGAAGATGATATAAAAAATATAATGTGAAAATTGAAGAGATATGACTGGTAAAAAGGAGACTGAATAAAGTGCCTTAAATTGGAGGGAAAGGGGGGCAAGAACCAAAGAAAAAGCATGGAGAAAAGGGAGAAAAGAAAAGAAAAGGGAAAAATAGAGAAAAATTTGGAGTATATTTCCGTTAAAAGGCAAAAATTCAATCGAAAAACAAGAAGCAGTGGTCATTTTGACCCCTTTCATCCGTTCTAGTGTTGACAGATTGTGTTTTCCTCAGATGGTTTTAACAGATTTATACAACTGAAGGTCTCAAAAGTTTCAGCCATTCCTCCAAACATTCCTCCATGCATTCGCAGAGGATCAAAAATGGCTTTTCCAACCGTGAAAGTGAGGTTTTGAATTTATCTAGTCAGCAGCGAAAGTCAGTGAAACGGTGTTCGATTTAGAGACCGTTAAGACCGTTATGATTCTATAAGAAATGCGTCCTCGTTAATTTCTTCGTAAAAAAAAAAAAGCAGACGCGCAGTAAACTCTTTATGGCCCATTTGAACTTTGTCAGCTTTCGAATTTCTCAGAACCATCCAAAATTAGAAGCACCTTTCATTCGGTACGGTTTTTGGATCCCACGAAAGATTCGCTTTCTCGGAAATGCTCTCAAAATGGAGAGAGTCTTTCTCGGAATTCGGCCGAAAGAAAAGCGCGGGCGAATCGTAAGTTCCGGGCGTTCGCTTCGCTGCTGCGATCCGCGGACACTTCTTCTTAGAATCCCAACAGTTTCCGTGTTCATTCGACGATCACGTGATTCATTCGTCCGTTATTCAATTGCCGTTAGAGAATTTACTTTTTGGATTTTTTATTTATATTTTCATATTCTTTGTGCTTTTACATTCCCATCGGTTGGGACGAGGGAAGGTAAAGTTGACATCATCTTAAGCAGTCGATCGCTTATTTTTAAACCGCCATTTTAACCCTTTATCCACTGCATTATGGACTATTGAAAATTTATTCAGAAATATATTTTTTTCACCCGCCATTTTGATAATTAAAGAATGTTAAAAAAATTATTCTCCCCGGTGTAAAAGTGGACTTTGTATTGTAATTTACAATAACTAATTAATTTTCGTCATGTTTTTAGAACTAATTATCTTTCAGTGATTTTTTTGTGATAGATATAAATTTTAGATGAAATCGAGAGTGAAAATTAATGAAATTTGTAGTGTAATTTAATTTTATAAAAATGCGAGACTAAAAAAAGAGTCAATGGAAAAGAAAGAAATTATCAAATTATGTATATTTGTATAAGTACCGTTAGTAGATAAAGGGTTAAAAAATGGCGGCGTAATGAAAATCCATTCCATTATTTTGACTGTGTTTGAATTGAAAAATGGAAGAAACTCCCAAACGTTTATAATTTTATAAGTTGAGGGGATTTCCTCTTCAAAGTTAGGCGATTTTGGATTAATGGAAATTCAGTCAAAGCTTTCCCGCCCAACTTTTCCGTTGGCTGCAGCTTTTGAGACCTTTCGCTGATGGAGAGAATCGGGATTTGCGTTCGCTAGTCTGGAGAAAGCCGGAAGTCGTTAGTTAAAATGGCCGCCGTCTTCCTCATCGGACTGCACCGACGATCTACGTTTAATATTTACATTAAGAGGGGCTTCGCCGCACTTCGAACACCAGAAAGCATTTTTGGGTCGGGCGAAAGCCATTTTGGAGCCCGATCCACCGCCGCCTGATTCTCAGAAGCCGTCCGATGGAAATTTATACTTTTTAATCGTATAAAAAAAAAGAGTTTATATTAGTGCAATAGGATTTCTTTTTCGGCGACATACATAGCTTTATGAATTATATAAAAGTTTATCGATTTAGCAAAGGATATATTAAAATGAAAAATTAATGATATGTTCGTACTCTGTATATATATATTTTATATGTATATTTCGAGCGAGTGGCGCTCGCGGATTTTTTCTCTGTTGAGATTTCGGTTGGCAGAATGTTTGAGAGTTGGGACGTGTCATTAGAAAAGCATTTGGTGCTTTGTCGTGGCGAATGAAAAGTCGGTTATTGCAGAAAATCCCGAACTCTTTTCCGGGCGCCAGTGCTGCCAACCGCGACACAATCTCGGGAACTGAAAGTATGATTAACATGGATCGACGCGACGACCGGCGAAACGGCCAATGGTCGCCATTTTATTTTTTATTTTTAGCGTCGAAGTGATTGAGGGGTCCGATTCAAAATGGCCGGGCCTGGATTTAACAGAGCTGTAATAATGTCCAAAGTGATCCTAGTTTTAATAGTTAATGAACATTCTCAGTGAAATAATTGTTAATCGTTTGCTTCAATCAACAACATTCCAGTGTAAAGTGGACTCGATGTGAGCGAATGGACGCTTTCCTAACATTTTAGTATTTGCGCTCTCACGTGACAATAAAATAGTGATAAACGACCACGAAATTTGTATTAGATTGAATAAATGAAATATTATTTTAATGGAGTGATTTTGACGGATCCTCCGAAAACATTCCCCTCAAATGGGACACAATGAGGTTCCTCTGGGCGGCGACTTCGTGGAAGCAGAACGTCGACAGCGCCCAGGGACACGAGTACAAGATGTCTTCCCTGTAGATGACTTCCGTTTCAGAGAGTTTTATCACGTCCAGACGAGAGTCTGTGGGCACTGCAATGAAAAGTAATCAGTTCAACCCTTTTTCTTTCGGTTATCTAGCAACCATATTATATCAGCGATCAGCTATCTCGCTTTTTTCTTTTTTTCACTCTCTCGAACCCCAAATTGGTTTTGCAAATTCATCTCCTGAAATCTTTTCGCTAGGCAATTTCTTTTCACGACACCTTTGCAGGTTGCCTATCCCACATTCATCAGAATGATAATTAAAAGAACGATTTCTGGCAATTTGGGCTCACAACCTACTTTCAATGTGTTACAGGCATTTGGGTCAAGTTTTCTTTTGCTATTTTCTTTTATCTCGCCATTTTGAAAGCAATTTCGAGTTGTGTGGTTATCCAAATCGGTATAACAACGGTTGATTTTAACACATTAACTCTTCACTCATTCCTCGAATTTTATTTAAATAATTTTTATTGATGTTATTTAGATTGCATCAATAATATTTGAATATTTATTTTAAATTCATGCTTATATTGAAAAATCATCACAAATTATATACACAATTTTTACATACTTGTGCAATGAGCGCGTTGTGTACTATTAGTATAAATAAATAAATAGTCTGAAGTTATTTATGACTCGATTCACATTACAGTTTTATCGGTATTGTTTAGAAAAAATAAGTTTTAATATTTTTGGCTTTGATTTGTCGCACTTACGGCATAAAAACTCCCCGAAAAAACAGGTCGAATGGCGAGAAACGAGGCTGTGCGCCCCCTCGCCGCCATCTTGAATCCTGTAATGGGCCCTCGCCCGGTGCCTCACCAACGGCACCTGCCACAGCCGCTCCCCGTACTCCACGCACATCTCGCTCCCGCTCCTCTCCTGCCACGTTATCTCCGTTCTGCAACACCACTCGCGGGTCACCAACCTGACACTCCTGTCGCCATGTCAGTCCACTTCGTCACTTACATCGTCGGGTTCAAGGCCCGGAACGAACTCACGTCCGAGAGATAGGCGAACACTTGGCTGTGGTTCCCGTGGCGGAGGACGGCGTGGAAGGTGACGTTCCTGCGGAGGGGCCACAGCAGCGACAGCACCACCAGAAGACGCAACAGGAGAGAGGACATGTCGGCGCGGAGACTCGATTCCAAATGCGGATGACATGGCTCATGGTTTATTCAAAAGGCGGCGGGCGCGATGCGGAGGTCAACACCAGGATTCGTCTTGTTGACATTTCCCCAGGAACCAGAGCATCATGAACCTATTCTCAGGGGAGAACACTTCAAGGTCGACGTCTTGCGCCCGAACGCTTCTGTCCTGTATGAGACGAGAAGTCATGTGACTTACACCGGAAGTATGACTCCGATAAAACGGAATAACTTACTATTTTTGGCGGGAACACCCTCTTGTAGTCCACCTTATTCAGGTGCTCCAGGTACGCGTGTCTGAGGGCCCTCACCGCCTGGGGGCCCAGGCAGTGCCTGCACAGCCCACACAAAGGGGCCCCGCACCCGTCACACTGGGCATCGCTGCATTCGTCCCCGAACACCATTAAGCCCTTCTCGGGCACTTCCATCCCCTGTTCCTCTGCCGACCTGCAAGGGGTAGTGCGTTAGGGGTGGAAGGAGGGGGGGGGCGAGGGCGACCTACCTGGGGGTGAGGGCGGTCGTTCTCTTCGCGACGCCGACGAGGGAGAAGAGGCCGAAGAGGACGTTCTCGTAGAGCTGTCTATTGGGTGGGAAGTGGTCGGAGGAGAGATTTGGCGACATGTTCACCTCCATAAGGTAAACATTGAGGTTCGAGTCCAATATATAGTCGAATCGGACCATCTCGAAGAAGTTTCCAACGTTTTTATACCGCCTCGTCGCTCCGATGATTTTCTCCTCTTTCTCCAGGAACACCTCCGCGATGGAGCTCTCAATGTCCTCCCAAATCCTGGACGGATCCCGACCTGCAGGACAGAACCTGTACCAACTGTACCACTACTTCCCCCCCCCAAGGGAACACTTACCTGTTTTTCTAATATAGGTGTTGAGCGTTTCCCTCATTCCGAACTTCCTCTCATTGTAGGATTTCTTCAAAGACGGGACCTCCCAAATGGGGGTGTAATCGTCCCCCACGACGTACCTGTCCACGTCCTCCTCATCGAACGGCTCATACTGCTTACCGCAGAACCTGAGAAGGACGTCTCCGTCGTAGGCGTACACCCGGAGGGGATCCACCGACGTCAGCACTACGTACACCCCAATATCGAACTTGTAACCGTCAATAAGGAGAGGATCCTGAATGTACTCCTGGACGAACGTCCCCGCAGAGTCCAGGTCCATTTCCTCCGCCCTGCGGATCCTGATTCCCCTGTGGGAGTTGCTCTTCTGGACGAACATCCGCCCCGGGTTCTTCTTCACATACTCCAGGAACTGTTCCTTCTGGGAGGGGAGTGGGAACGACCTGGGCACGTGTTTCAGTTCGGACACCGACAAATCGACCTTATTTGTGAAGTACCCCGAGCCGGGGAAGTGGTTCACCTGCAGAGAAAGAGAGGGGTTGGTGGGGAACAATGGGGGTGCAATGGGGGGCAATGGTACACACCTTCTGATACGGTCTCAAGTTCTGGAGGAAGGGCTTCGGGAAGGGGGCGAGTTCCCCGTAGGGGTAGACGTGCGACCACAGGAGGTCGAAGTTGGGGTCGTCGTGGACCCTCCTGAATCCGAGTCTGTCCAGGACGGCGATGACGTGTTTGAGGTAGCCGGAGTCGGGGCGGTCGGCGTGGAGCATGTAGGAGGGGGCGGTGTGGTTGGGGGTGTCGGGGGGCGGGGGGCAGTTGGAGGAGGGGGGTGATTGGGCGAGGAGGAGGGCGAAGATTGCCACCCCGATGGCCAGCAGAGTGAGGGTGAGTGTTGGCAGAGTGGCGGGCATCCACGAGCTGAAAGAGATTTTACAACTGTAAACGCGGAAAATGTATCTTAAATTTGACAGAGGAACCAAAGAAAATAAATTATTATATACTGTATAATATACAAAAATATAATTTTTTTAAATACAGGACTTAAACGTATAAAAATATTACATTTAAATTATGTATTACTCCTAAAACAGAATGTTTTGTATTGTATTAATTTTAAATATGTCTGCCTCACTGTGATAAATGAAAAAAGAAAATAAAAAAGTTAAACGTTAAACCTATTTAAAGATCTTGAAAAAAGTCACGTGACTTCTGTAAAAGACAAAAATCACACTTCCACTTCCGGTTTGACTCAACGATCCTTTTCCTGACCAAAACCAAATAAATATTCGTCGAAATATTTCCTTCTACGAAACGTCCAACGGCTCACCTGCAAACTTTTCTCTCTTTGTCCGCCATTTTCACGAGAAACGTTTACATTTCGTCAACACATAATCACATTACTGAGTTCCCAGGAACGACCGTTACTTCCAACTGGGTCACGTACCTGCCTCGTACCTGAACCAGACTCTCTCTCTCAAGTCCATTCCTGCGCAGACGCTCAAACGAGAAAATCGAAAGTGACCGTTAAAATGGCGGACGTGATATTATAACTCCGTTTAAAAATAACATTTTGAGGGGGAGGAAATCAGCGGGGGTGGTCCGAGAGAACGATGCTGTCGTGGAACTCCCCCGTGCTCTGCTGGGGCTCCCCGGGGGGCGTGCGGGGGGTGCGGGGGCTGCTGGTGGAGGAGGACTCCTCCGTCGTGATCTGGAGGGCGTTTTCCCTCCGGAGTTTCTTGCGGGCTTTGTAACTCCTGAAGGAGGACTGGATCTTGGAGGCCGCGTCCTCCAGCTCTCTCTCTATGGCCGTCCACACGTGGAAGTCGGTGACTCCATGGCGGAATGTGGAGAGGGAACGGGTCCTCAGGAGGGGACTTCTTTCGGGACGGTCTGGAAGAGCAATTTTAAATAAAACTCAGTCTGTCTTCTTATTGGTTAATTTTTATCAAATAATTGTGATTGGCTCACCCAATGACTGCGAATGCTTGAGCTTTTTCTCACCCCCGACGCCCTCACAACCCTGCAAGTAAAACACCCACAAGTCAGCACTCTCACTTCCTCACCCGACCCTCGCAGCACTCACCTCCTCTTCCACCGGTTCTGCTGCCACGTCCACCTCCACTCGCATCGCCACCTCTTCCTCCTCCTCCGCCATTTCCGTCTCGATCACCGTCTTCACCTCCACCGAAATGAACGGAGTGTTGCTGTCGAAGCTCCTGCTGTTGCTCGACTCCTTCTCCCTCGGGGCATCCTCCTCCTCCGGGGGCACGGGGACAGCCCCCACCGGCCCCGGCGCCACCGTCCTGCGGAACACCTCCTCCATCGGGGCCCTCTCGGGGCTCTCCCACAGGCGAGAGCTGTGCTGTCGTTCGCTGTCCAGGAACGCTCCTGTGACTGTCTGCCAGCTGAGCTCGGAGAGGTTGAGGGAGGAGAGGGAAGTGGGGGTGAGGAGGTCGGAGGGGTCGTCCGGTGTGGTGGTGGGGGTGTCGGGCGGCGAGAGTGCGCTGTCGCCCACGTTGCGCACTCTCAGCTCTTTCGTGACTATATCCGGGACTTGTAGCGCGTCGTAGTAGTGCGTTTCGATCGTCTTGATTTGTAGTTCCTCGGGGGGCGACGGTTGGTCAGTCTCTTGGGGTTCTTCTATTCTTATCAGGTGGTGGATGTCCACTACGGTGCACAGCTCTTCTTCCGGTTCTGTCTTTTCTTCTTCCGGTTTCTTTCCATCTTCTGTCTTCTCTTCTTCAGGTTCTTTTGCCATTTCTGTTTTTTCTTCATCCGGTTTCTTTGCATCTTCTGTCTTTTCTTCTTCAGGTTCTTTTGCGCTTTCTGTCATTTCCTCTTTCGGTTTATTTGCGTCTTCTGTCTTTTCTTCTTCAGGTTTTTTTGCCATTTCTGTTATTTCTTCTTCCGGTTTCTTTCCATCTTCTGTCTTTCTCTTCTTCCGGTTTCTTTATGCCATTTCTGTTTTTTCTTCACCTGGTTTCTTTGGGCCTTCTGTCTTCTCTTCTTTCGATGGTGGTTGAATGTCCACGGCCGTGGTCGACTCCTCTTCTCGCTGTTCCTTTTGGCCGTCTTTTATGTCGACATCTTCTCTGCTCTCTTCAGTTTTGGATGGCTCATTGGTTAAGGGTGAAATTTCTTTTTTAACAGCATTTTCATCTTCTGCCACTTCTTCCTTTCATAACTGTTTCATCTTTTGTTGCTTCTTCTTTAACAGCAGCTTCATCTTTTGTTTCTCCTCCTTTATCAGCAATTTCGTCCTTTGTTGCTTCTTTTTTAACAGCATTTTCATCTTCTTTTGCTTGTTTTTTTACAACAGTTTCATCTTTTGCTGCTTCTTCTTTAGCAGCAGCTTCATCTTTTGCGGTTTTCTTTTTATTGGCATTTTCATCTTCGGTAGATTTTGTTTTTATGAGAGTTTCATTTTTCGCGGATTCTTCTTTAAAAGCTGTTTCTTCTTTTGTTATTCCTTCTTTAGCAGCAATTTCATCTTTTGCTGCTTCTTTTTTTACAACAGTTTCATCCTTTGCTGCTTCTTTTTTAGTAATTACGTCTTCTGTCGACCGATTAACCACAGTTTCATCTTTTGTTAATTCTTTTTTATCAGCTTTTTCGTCTTTTGTTGCTTCTTTTTTAGTAGTTTCATCTTCTGCCGCTTTTTCTTTTGCAGAAATTTCATCTTTTGCTATTTCTTTTTTATCGGTGGTATCATCTTTTTGTTCTCCCAACAGTTTTTCTTCATCAACGGCATCTGATTTGTTTTCTTTATCGTTTTCCTGTTTTTCAGGTCGATTCAAATTGTTTTCTTTGTCGTCTTTTTCATCTCTGATCGATCCGGATTTCTCTGGAACTTCATTCACTGTTGGTGCCGCCTTTTCTACTTCGGCCGGAATGTTTTCTTTTGTTGCAGTCGTTTCTTCTTTGATCTCCGACTTTTCTTCCTTTTCCTGTTCATCGCTTTTGTTCTGTACTGAACTGAACTCAGTGTTTTCGTCTTTCGTTGCAGGTTTTCCTTCGTTTTCCGCCTTCCTTTGTTCGCTTTCGGAATCCATCAGCAATTGTGTTTGCTGATCGGCATTCTCAGCAATGTTTTCCAAAGGAGGAGCTGTGGTCTTTGTCGTCTCTTCGACTGCGACGTCAGCTGTTGCGTCTTCAGTGTTGGTTTTGGTCTCAGTCTTTTCCTGAACTTCCGCTTCTCTCTTTTCCAACTGTGGTTGCTCTAATTCAGTTCCATCTTCTACGGTTATCAGTCCAGAAATTTCTTCTGCTTTGCTGTCTCCGTCTTTCATTTTCGTGTTCACTTCATCTCTCGTTTTTTCGTCTCTCTCCTTTGCAGGAATTGACAGTTTGTCTTCGGCAATTTCTGCGTTGGTTGAAGGCGACTTTTCCTTCACATCTTTTGTCTCTGTTTCGTCTTTCATCAGAACAGTCTCTTTTTCTGTTGCAGAAGTCTCAGAGGATGTTTCTTGTGTTTCCCTCTTGTCGACCGCTTTCGGCGTTTCAGTGTTGGCTTCTATTGCTTCACTTCTCTCACTGTTTTCCTCTTTTACTTCCATCACACTCGGCTTTTCTTCTTCGCTTCGATTCGCTTTCGCCCTCTGGGCCAGAGCTTCCAGTTCCAGTTCCTTTTCCACCAACTCTTTTATCGGGTCACCCGTCAACAACACTTCTTCGCAACTGTCTTTCACCCCCTCCTTTTCCTTCTCCTCTTCCTTCATCTTCTCCTCTCCTTCCTGGTTTTCCTTCTTTATCTTCTCTTCCTCCTCATTCATTTTCTCCTTCTTTTCCACTTGTTTTTCATCTTTTATTTTCTTTTCTTCCTCATCCTTCTCCATCTTCTTATCTTCCTGCTTTTCCTTTTTTATATTCTCATTTTCCTCTTCTATTTTTCTTCCTTTCTCTTTCTCATCTTCCCCCATCTTGTCCTTCACTTTCCCATTTCCTTCCTCTTGTTTCTCCTCTTTCTTCTGCTCTTCCTTCATCTTCATTTCCTTCATTCTTCTCATCGTCGTTTATTTTCTCCTTCATATTCTCCTCTCCTTCCGGCTTTTCTTCCGTTTTCTTCTCTTTTTCCTTAGAATTCTCCTTTATTTTTTCCTCCTTCAATGTCTGCTCTTCCTTCTTTTTCTCATTTTCTTTCGTCTGCTTCTCCTTCTCGTTCTCCTCCATTTTATCCTGAAGTTTCTCCTCTTCTTTCGTATTGTCCGTTTTCATCTTCTCCACTTCCTGGTTTTCCTTCTTTACCTTCTCTTCCTCCTTTTCCTCATTTTCCTTCATCTCCTTCTTCTTCTCCACCGTTTTTTCTTCCTCCTTCACTTTCTGTTTCCCTTCCTGCTTCTCCTTCATCTGTCTTCCCTTCTTTTATCTTCTTTTCTTCCTCTCTCGTCTTCTCCTCTCCTTCTTCCTTTTTTTTCTTCACCTTCTTTTCCCCCTCCTTCGGCCTATATCCCGGCAGCTTCTTAATCAAATCAGGCGTCTTCTGCTTTCCATCTATACCTTTCGGCCTATCCGTTCCCCTGCGTACAACTCCTCCTTCCGCCATCTTCCCTTCCTTCCCTCTCTTCTTCTCGCCTTTCTCGAACGACCCCGCCAGCTTTATCATCTCGTGGGCGTCTTCGTCGTCGTGGAAAGGACACAGCTGCTCCGCGGTGTACTTCGCACCTGCACAATCACCCACATCAGCCCCGTCTTCCCTCCCTCTGTCTTTCTCTCCCTCTGCCTTTCTCTCCCTCACTCACCTGTCTTCTCCCTTATCCTGAGCAGCGTCTCGAAGTATTCCGCGGCGAAGGCGTGGATGGAGTCGGTGGTGGGCTGCTCCCTGAGGACCTTCCTGATGAGGCCCTCGAGGGCCAGGTCGAGGTTCTCCGGGACGGATATCCTGAGGGAGGAGGTCTTGGAGTCGAGTCTTCGGGGGCGGTTGGGGTGCATGGCGGCGACGAAGGGAAAGACGAACAGCGACTGTAAGACGAAGGCGAGTGGGGCGACTGGCACGAAGGCTTATTTGAATGGCGATCGATAGACTGCGACTTTCGTGTTAATTCGATTCGTTTGAATACGTTAGAGTTGATTTGCTTTTGGTTTCACCGGTGATGGGGTGGAAGGGGTGGATGGCAATGCGCAGGTGCTAAATGTGCTTCCCCGGGTTGTTTCAAAAGAACCCCTCAAAGACGACCGGGCTTTAGTGAGCAAAAATAGCTTTAAGGGTTTAAAGGAAAGGGTTAAAAGGGTAAAGAAAGGTATATGTTATCACTTAACAACTTAAAAATAGCGATGATAAATAGAAGGTGAGAAAATAAGGATAGAAAAACTGGAGAAAATCATTGAAAGAAAAAGTTCAAGAGGGAATAAGAAAAAAGTGAAGAAACACGAAGAGATAAAAAGGAAAGGAAAATAAAGAAACAAAAAAAGAGAAAATAATGAAAAACAAAAAAGACTGTTGATATCCATATATTAATATTCATTCATTTTTTTAAATATTATTATAAAGTGAAAACACTTTTTTCACTTCCACGTTTTAAAAGTCCGTTACGACTCATCAGGATTGCCAACTTAATTCCCGAATTTTTCACCGCCTTCTTTCAACCGATTGTGCGCTCCCCTGCATTTCCATAATCCTTCCCCGTGACCTTGAATTCTCCGCAAATCCCTAAAAGACTTCAAGGCCGCAATTCAAAGCGGTTAATTCAATTACGAGGGGTGAAAATCTCTGTTTGTAAGTCGAGCGGAATAACCGCGAAAGGGTGCTTTCCTCCCCGGAAAATGCCCCGAGGCCACAAAAACAATTTATAAATAAATCCCCGATCATCCATCCGTGGAAACTCACAGGCGACTAATCAAAGACGTTATCTCTCCTCTCGAGTGAGCAAAGTGCAAGCGAGCATGCGAACGCTTCGGAAGCAACACCTGACCGTCAGCAGCAGTTGGCGCTCCTGTCGCCGGAGGGCCCCGGCAGGGGGACTGCTGACGGGGCAGGTCGCTGCGGGGCTGCGGCGCTGAGGCCGTGAGCAGTGCCGTGGAAAGTTTGGAGGCGGTTAAAGGACGTGACCCTTCAGAGCCGCGGTTCAAATCGATAGCGGGGCGCTCGGCTATAAATAAGAAGCGCTGCCAGATAATTAATGAGCAGATTGAGGCTTAGCGAGAGGTTTTTAACCTTTCCGATCCGCGAGCAAAACAAAGCCCGCGAATCAGGAGTGGTGACGTGTCGGTGACGTCATCGTTCGAGGGGTGTCTCTCTCGTAGTGTTTTTGCCCACCCCTGACCACCGAATGAAGTTTTATAGTAACGTTCTATAACAGAGATGAGCAACACTTCTCTGTCTCTTATTCTTATTTTCTTTTTGTCTGTAATTGCGTTATTATTATTTTTATTACATTTTATATTTTTTTGTTCTAATGCAGTGGTTTCCAACCTTTTTGTACCGGCGCCCCCTTTAAAAAATAAAAAACAAATTGTTGCGTCCCGTTAATTTATCTAAAAATCAAATTTCATAAATACTCAACTGATATTATAATTTATTTAATGGGCTACAAAATAATATACAATACTATGTAAAAATATAATAACAGAACAAAAAAAGAATATATATTTTTGGTTTGCATTCGAAAGTGTTATTTTGGAAACAGCTGTGTGCCCTCCTGTATGCAACAGTCTCAGGTTGGAAACCACTGCTTTAATGTTTATTGTAACTGATTTTTATGAATTATTAATAAGTGTTATTTTTATGGCCGCCAAAAACTTTCCGAATTTAAATTGGGCCGTTTGATTTAAAAGGTTGCTCACCCCTGATTTATAATTCAATTATAAATAACTCTTATTAATTTCGTTATTTATTTTTATAAATTTTTACTTTTCTTTTAATGAGCGTTGTTGTAAATTTTATTATTGCGTGTGTTATTAACATTTATATTTTATTAATTTTTTATAATTATAATTAACAGATTGCTGATATTGAACTCTTGGCCCGATATTAAAATTTTATTTCTCAGAAGTGATTTGTAACGGAAAAAGCGGCCGCCATTTTGTTTCATAACGGTTCAAAGTTATTTATCCGTTGTTTATTTTTATAGCGCTTTTGTTTAAATGCATAATTTATCTTTTTATCTAAATGTTTTATTTATTGTACATAAGTAAGGACATTTAAATAATGTTGATTAATATTGCAAAAATTAACAATAAATAAATATTATTTTTCGGTTATTTTTGGGGTATTTTTAGGATTGTTAAATGTGCATTTTTATATTTATGATCAGATTTTCTTTGTGATTGTATTTATGATTAAAATTGCATTTTCATATATATTTATGATTCTATTTCATGACTGTTTATATTCCTAAGGTGATTTATTAGATGATTTACTATTTTATTGATTAGATTTTCTTTATGATCATATTTATACTGTTTTTATGTCCTATGGTATTTGTTATGATTATTTATCTGAAGTTTAATTATTTATTATTTTATATGTGTATGTTGTAACTGAAGGAAATGCAAAAAAGATAAAAAGAGAAAGAACCTTTAAGAAAAAGAAGAAAGAAATAAGAAAATGAAAAGAAGAAGGAAAAACAGATAGAAGCATAAAAGGAAATGAGAAAAAGAAGAAAAACTTCACCCTTATGTCTTATATATATTTTGTTATTTTAAATGCTCGAATGGGAGTAATGTATACTAGTGTATATTAGTATAAGTTCTACTTGTAATGTTTTTGTATCCCCTTCCTGAGCGGACGGACCGAAGAGCCGACAAAGGCAAACGTTATTTGCCGAGAACCCACGTAACCGCTGAGGGCAAAATGTCAAGGTCGATCAATGGTGGTGGGCAACCGCGGCTCAAGGACTCATGAATTTCTACACATAAGCGCTCTAATCGAGTCACCATAATAAATTTTAACGAGATCAATCACCCACATACGGCCAAGTTCGGCCTAATCTCGGCGACATTTGCCCTCTCGCATCGGCTGCTTTTCGCTTTTCCTCCGAGTTTCGCCCGAGTTTTCCTCCTTCGCCCCCTCCGACACTGCGCCCCCTTCGCCCCTTCGCCCCCTCGCCCCCTCCCCTCGAACAAACCAACCATGCCAGCCCTTTGAGGCCCAATTCGCTTCCGACCAGGTGAACCCCGTGTGATGGCGACAATAATGGCGGAGCGTGCGCCAAATAACCTCATTTGGGCGTGAATTATCCGAGTTATTCGGGGGAAAAGGACACTTTGAAATGATTTAATCATGTGTGCGCCGGGTGTGGGGGCGTTGCGAGCGTTCGAGGTCTTTTCTGGGAATCGAGATTCCATCTCTGAGTTCGCTCGAGGACGCCTTCGCGGTGACTCGTATCGGTTATTGTATCATTTCGAAGAAGCGAAAAATACAATGAAACTCGAAAGAAATGAAGAATTTGAGTTGCAAAAACCACTGAGGGGGAAATTCCGGGAAGAATTCGGGGAAAAAAGGAAAGAAAAGGGGTGAAAAACGGTTAAAACGGAAATTGAGATATTCGAATTAAAAAAATGGCGCGAAAAAAAACGTGGCTTTAACGAAATCGTCGCGTTTCTTTCGGGATTCGTTTGGACGGATAAAAATAACGAAACAAATTCAATTTTAATAGATTTTTTCATAGTTTTATATTGGAAATTTTAACCAAAAGATAAGTGGTTTCTGTTGGCTTTCAATAAAGATAAATAAGTTGTAGGCCGGCGGAAACTACTCATGTTTTCGGTTAAAATCATCTCACATAAAAAACGTGGGAAAAAAGAAACGTAATACTGACACAGCATTGAACTTAAAATACTTTTTCATAGGCAGAGCCGCCGCCTTCTCAGAACTTCTCCTCGCTCGCGAGGTCCATCAGACACATCTTGTCTTCGCCGTAGAAACACTGGTAAACTTTCAGTCTGTTCTTTTGGCAGCCCTTGCACACGTTGCACTTGCACAGGAGATTCGGAGCGCATTTGTTCTTCCCCGACTTGTCGCAGTGCTCGCCGGGACCCTGCCGGAAACAAACAAACCGGAAATGAGCGCCATTTTGCCTTTCCGTTGCGCCGACCGTTGGCTTTGATTTCGGTTTCTCACAGAGGGGATTGGATGAGTGTTTAGGGGAGGATCAATCCACCCCCTTCGACTCACTTTAAAGCAGTTGATGAATCCGCACTTGTCTCTGTATACTCCGTTCACGCAGCCTCCCGCGGGTTCGTCGAAACAGTCTTCGTTAAATCCGCATTGCCTGCAGCGCTCGTCGAGCAAGTTGGGGCGTTCAATCCTTGAAAGAAAAGAGGGTTAAGCGATCGTGGAAGCAGACTCTCATCGTGACGCGGATCGGGGAGGGAGGGAGGGAGGATGACTCACCTGTCATCGATCTTAATGAGATGTGGATACGGCTTTACATGATCTGTTACGAGTATTAAGGTGGTGAGGACGATAAGACTAGAAGAAAACAGCGTCATGTCCTGAGAAATCTGAAAGAAGAGAAGAAGATGATTAACGGGGAACCATGTCACGGGACAAATCGCTCTAAATCTAGAGATTTATTATTAGAATACGCCATTTATTTTCGCGTGCTGAACTCCGGGTCAGCAAAGTCGACCAACATTATTGTCATAATTTTCCTTCTGCTTAACACCCATTTCGCCTAAAATTTGTTTTTCTCACTTTCGGATGAGGAAATACAACGGGGGAAATGATTTTGGACTCTCACAGTCGAGATCAGCTGAAAATTCCATTTCTAAAGATAAAGGGAAAGCGAAGGAAGACAACGAAAAAAAAACCCAAACTATACAAAACCTTCGTCGAGTTTTCTTTAAAAAAAAGAAAGAAATGCTGACGTGTAAGCGAAGGAAGAACAAATCGAACAAATCGATACAATCTCAGTGATACAGAAAAATGACAAAAAGTATCCCATAAAGTTATCTGTGAAACAGAGAGAAAATACAATTTTAGCGGTACAGTAAAATAACAAAAAGCGGTCAATTCTTTTTAAAAAGGAAAACTAAGCGAATAAATAACAAAATATAAAAAGAAACAATCTGAACTTTACAGAAAAATGGTCATTTTCAGTGGGAAACTGCATTTTCCATCCCTTTCGAGTGGTTAACAGTTATTCTACAATAAAACCAAACTTTGGCATTTCCGAATTATACTTCATCTGTCTGCTGCCACTGCTTTTCTTCTCTAATCCGAACCGTAGATATTCCTCATTTCTTCCCGCGAGAGAACCACACAAACTGAGAACAAACCAAACCTTCGCGAAAAAACATAACAAAAAAAAAAAGAAAATCGGAGCAGGGCAGCGATAGGTTGGAAAAGGCACAAAACTGGGTCAGTTGGAAACAGCAGAAGGCCGTTGCAAGGTTCCCGCAGATACACTTATCCTTACTTTTGATTTATTAACATAATATCCGTTCATATTAACCGACCGATCCACCAGTTTTCAACACAGAAGAGTGTTGAAGACTAATCAAAAGAAAGAATCTAACACAGTTCGATCATTCCTCGGCTCTGTGAATGGAAAACAAACTAATCGAGACATAGTGGGCATTATCGGTTGGGGGGAGGGGGCGAGGGGCGAGGGGGGGCCCAAGGGGGGCAGAGAACCGGATCAGAGGTCGGAAGGCAAAACAAATTCTTTTTATTTTAGATTTATTTGTTTGGAGTGGTTTTATCGCGGGGAGGGGGTGTTCTGGGGGAGAGGGGGGGAGGGGAGGCGAACGGGGGTTGTTTCATCCCCCGGGGAGAGTCACCTCATTCGGAAGGGGACGGACGGCGAAGAAATGACTGTCGCCAACGGGGAGATAATTGCAAATTAAATAATTATCGGTTCGACTGTTGAGAGAAAACAATAAAAATATAAAATATTGCTCAATTGAAATGATGTATTGTTTATTTTTAGTTTTATTTTATGCTAATGTAAAGGAAAACTTGAGTTATTATCATTATTTAAATTATTTATATTTATTTTTTGTATTATTATATTATTATTTTAAGCTCTTTGTCACTTATGTGGAATGAATTTGATTTTATTTATT